>CM064871.1:15517326-15522326 GCA_032719365.1 Prinsepia uniflora | reverse complement strand
AAACTCAATCCAGGCCTTAATCATATCCGAGTCTTTAAACTCCCGAGTCTTTAAACTCAATCCGGGCCCGTCCCCCGTCAATATCAATATCCGGGTCTTTAAACCCAATAACCAGATCCAGCAAATCCAATCAAAACCAGTTGAAAACCATTTCCGTATTCACATCCAAACCCGAATCCGAAATCACCGGTCCGATTGTAACACCCCGGACATTCGAGGACTTTAATATTGTAATTTAATGTATCAATTGACGTTTTTACCCTTGTTAATGGTATGGCCAAATTGTTGACTTTTCGTTTAATAATTAATTTTCACATGACTCCAGAACCGATAGGTAGGTCTCGACGTCCTGAGTCCGTAGACAGGTGGCACGCCGAAATCGGACTTCGTATGGCTGAGTTACGGGTCTAGGAAGTGAGGGGCATTTTGGTAATTATTGAACCAGGGGCATTTTGGTCTTTTGCCCTGGTTACTGTAGCAACCGCGGGGGAACCATGGACGGCACCACCATGTGCGGTGGTCCAGGGCACAATTGATTATGCCAATATGTGCTGGAAAGTCTGGGCTGCCTTTTGCTTTTGAACGTGGCCTGAACCGTCCAACCTGCACGATCAAATTGTTAATTGAAATTCGAAGCTTTCGGGGGACAAATTTCAGTGGACAATTTGGACTTCCACGAGCCTCTGGGACAGCTGAGGTTATTTAAAACTAATTAGCACATGTGTGAGCATCACTCTGCCATTAAGAACACTGAGAATTGATGAAGAAAACCAGAGAAACCATTTTGGGCAAAATTGGAGGGAAAATCGGGTTTTAATTTCTGGTGAGTGTTGGACCAAACCAAGGCATGGTTTAGTCTTCTGGGAGTGTTTGGAACTCAACCACATCGAAATTGAAGCTAACAGTCACGGTTGAGCTAGGACGGAGGCTGCTGTTTTCAGGGAAGTTGCAGAGCTTGGGACGACAACCTTCAGGTACTTTCAGACACAATTGATTGTTCATTTTGGTTCGTTTTGATCCTGTTATGCTTCCTGTGAAGTTAATTGGACAATGGGTTTGAAACCAGGAAGTTCTGGTGATTGACCCGATTGGTTGATCGCGGGTCGATGGGTCGTTTGGGGATGTGTCGAGGTTGATTTTTGTCACAGAACCTAAATTGGATAGTTAATGAACATGTTAGGATCAAATTGGATTGAAATCGAGTAAGAATTGATGGGTATTCAACCGGGTCAAGCCGCGGGTGGCAGGCCCGTATTACAGACAAACGGGTGAAGAAGGTGACACTGTAGCTACAGTGTCAGGCGCGTGACTTTCACGCGCAGCCACTTTGGGCGGCGCGTGAGGGCGCGTTGAACCTTATCTCCGATCACGATCAACATGACTTTTGTTCCTCTCATCATTCTGAACATTTTTGGTGATTTAACCATGTTGATCTGAGATAAGCTTTGATGGGTCAGTTTAGGGCCGGTTACCTCGGGAAACGTGTTGTACGGTTTCCCTGGGCCGGTTTCTATTTCGGACTTTGTGGTTAAACGTTTAAGACTGGTAGTGACCCTTACATGTGATTTGAACTGACAGGAATTGTACGATAATCTCGGTACAGGTCCGTACGCGCAGTTTCGCAGCGGAATCGTACAGTGAGTGGGCCCGTTTTCATTAAACCCTTGCATGCTTAAATGTTTTCTAATTTACTTATATGTTCACATGCTGGAATCTATAAATGGTTTTGATGATTTTGAGATTTCGGTTATGGCACGTTTCACGGTATTTGGGCATGAGACCCGTTTGATGAAACGTAACGATCGGTTCGGATTTTACCTATGTATACATATATGTTTGCATGTGGATATCAATAAAATGTATTTGGTACTGCACTGTATAGATCCTTCCATATTATATTGTCTCCTCCGGATGAGGTTCCCCGGAGAGGTCACGGACGTCTAGAACGTCCAGCGTCTACGACGCTAAGCATCGGGGATGCTGTAACCGTACAGGGTTCGGGGATTGAACTCGGAATTGAGACCCGAGTGGCACGCGTAGCCTTGTGATTGTGCCCTTATTGGACGTCAGGGACATTAGACATCAGGGATGTCGGATTGGAGTGTATAGTGCAGTGGCTAAAATTATGGTTATGGTTTTATTACATGCCTTATGATTCATATTATATTATTCATGATTTTAAATGATGCTGCATGCATGTTTGGAAAAAGGAGGGGTAAATTATATGTTTTACTTATCAAACGATTTTATAAACTTGAGTTTCAGTCCACTCACCCTTAATGTTTTTGGTAACCCCTCCAGGTCGTGATACTGAGGTAGTGGAGGAACCTGAGGCTGAGGCATAGATCTATTTCTGCGTACCTGAACCCCTGCTGGGTGGTGTACCCGCAGGATATTGTTAGAGTCGTGCTCGCAACTTGTAATTTCGGATTTCATCCCTTGTCTGACATCTGTTTAATTCGGATTTGTTGTATGACTTTAATTTTGATTATTTATGCATTTGAGGTTTTGAGGTCAAAATTGGTATGAATTATTGGGTATCAGACGGGAGCAGGGCACGTCCCCATATGGTTCCAGAGAGGATCGGGGCGGGTCCTGTCACCGATGCCTTTCCAGCATCCCGAACCGTCATTCCGAACCCAAATCCGGAATCCACTTTTCCACTTGGAAACCAACCCTTTTTTCCGAAATCCGTTTCTAAAACCGAAAACCTTTACTCATCGAAATCATGTTCCAATATCCCGTTATAATCATTAGAAATCCTTTAGCATTTAAAATCCCAAAACCATATCATCAATTTCAGAAACCAACCATTTCTCGTAAAACGTGCAAAAACCAAACTTCCTCGAAAAACGTGCAATAATGTAAAACCAACCAAAAAATATTCGATAAACATAGAATAATGATTAAAACCATAAAAAAATTATAGAAAATAGTTATGCATGCTCGAGTTTAGAGAAGGGGTCCACTCACAGTACTGAGCCCTACTCGCGTCCTGAACGTCCTGTACGTTCCTCGGCTTCCTCGGGAAATCCCGATCCTGTCAAACATCGTCAAAATACATCACTAATACGTCTACGAAAGTTCACCTAAATTCCTCAAAATTCCCCGAATCGAAAACGTAAAACCCGGGACCCTATACCTTCACCCTCGCGGAACTAAACTCAAATGACGTCCGCACAACCCGAAACCACTTCCATTGAACTCACCATAACTCCTAGACCAAAAATCATGTTGACCGTCTTCCAAACCGCCGCCGCACGCGTCCCCACGCGCCGCCCAAAGTGGCTGCGCGTGGCCCTCACGCGCTGCTACAGTGCACCGTCTTCCTCGATCGAACCCGGTTCAGCACAGTGGTCTGCAACTCAGACCGGCGAGACCCAATCTCCGCCGTCCGGCCACCAATCTCCTCCATTCCTTCACCCACAGCTTCGTCCAAATCCAATCTATCCATTCCCCAACTCGTCTAACCTCGACACTGTCCCTAGCCCGTTGACTAAAGCTCGAAACCAGACGGCCAAACTCCCCTGTTTCACGATCCAGCCACTCCGGTCACCCCCCCGTCATGGTGGCAACACCAGACGGTTCCTAGAACTCTTCTAAGTCTAACCCAACTCACCTTGACCGTCGACTCCTGTCCAAACGTCACGACTCGCCGTTTGAACCCACGGCCAAAACAGAGCACCAGAACACCCCTGTCGTGCCATCCTCCGCCGTGTACCTCCCCGTCACGGCAACCTACCCAATAGAATCCCAGACCTCCACTGAGTCCCCTAGACCTGCTTATGAACCTCGATTCGACCTCTAGCCTCACGACTCTCGACTTGAAACTCAACGGCTAAACAGAGCAAGTAGAAGAGGATGAGAAATTACCTGTCCTCCGATCGCCGTCGCGAGCTCAGCCGTGAGGCAGTAACTCCCCCCGTCCACCTCCAGCCTTTGGACACTTCCTCTGGCCTTGCTTGATCGATCACAGCCACAACACCACCCACAAACACTCACGTCCTCCCTGTGCACTCTGGGTTTTCCCGTGGCCCTCACTCCCCTCACACACACGGCCAACACTTCCACACCTCCTCCCTGCTTCCCTCTCACTCTCTGAACACCCACACACAGTCACAAACTCACCATCACCCTCGATCAACCTTCAATCCTCTCACTTCTCCCCCTCTGTTTCTCTCTGTGTCGAAGAACACTCACACGGGCACTGCACGGTTGCACCCCAATTATTGGAACCGTGCACACACGCGAGAACTCCCCAGAACCCACTACACAATTGCCACATGTCACCATCCCCCCACTCTCTCTCTCACCCATGTGGCCCAATCTCAACCCTTCATCTGCTTCTCTCTGCACAAATCCCCAGGTGCAAAAAGACCAAATTACCTTTCTTTTTAACTTAATTTTACGGATTTGCCACTACCTTTCTAGACCCATAATTCCCACATCGTAAGTCCGATGAATACGTGCCACCTGTCATCGAACTCAGGACGACAAGATCTACCTAACCATCCTAGGTCAACGTACCAGAACCCGGTTCTACAAAAAGTCAACTATTCCCCCTAATTTACCCAAATTACGGTTAAGCCCTCAACCTTCCGAACATCACAACTTCCTCCTCGGATGTCGGAATCGGGCGTGCCACCTGCCTATGGATTCGTGACGTCCTAAACTACGTCCTGGTCACTGGTCAACACCAATTTGACCACCCGAACTAAAGTCAACATTTTGCCCGAACCAGGGGCAAAATCGTCATTCTAGGCTCAAGGACCTATCGGGACCACCTAACCGCCGATTAACCTCACTAATCACACCTTAAGTAGTCTACGAATCCCGGCTTCCGGGACGGGTTGTTACATTCTTCCCCACGGGTAACTCAGCTAGTTCCCATGTTTGGTTAGAGATCAGAGACCTCATCTCATCTTTCATGGCAAGCTCCCACTTGCTAGCATCTCCAGTCTGGCAAGCTTCATCATAGCATTCAGGCTCACCTCCATCAG
>CM064871.1:8033227-8411826 GCA_032719365.1 Prinsepia uniflora | reverse complement strand
GCAAGCGTTTATCACATCAATAATGAATATCATCCATTAATATACGCAACCCTCATAACCAAGCTTCTCAACTCGATTCTTCGTCACAATTTATCACAGCTCTACGTATAAACTGCTCAGGAACTGCACGAAGCATCATCTGAGTTGAGCCCGGAAACTACTCTAATGCATCATCATAACAAGTTTGGGAACTGCACGTAGCACCTTCCAGATTATCATAACATCCCGGGAACTACACGAACATCATCCAGGTTATCACAACATCCCCCAGGAACTGCACGAAGCACTATCTAGGGTATCACAACATTCCCCGGGAACTGCACAAAGCACCATCTAGGGTACCACATCATCCCCCAGGAATTGCACGAAGCACCATCCAGGGTATTACATCATCCAAATACTAGTCTCAGGAAATGGAGCTATGCTCAACGTTTGAGACTACCCATCACCAAGTAACTATTTGAAAATCACATTCAAATTATGTCAACATGTATCCTATTCTTAAAAGCCAAATCATTATTTTGAAATCTGGATGTAACCCAATACAATTTTCATAAAACCTCGTGAAACATGCTTTTAAAAAAAATGTAAAATGTTTAGAAAGTGTCAATAATAATTTGAAAGACTAATTTCAAATTGGTATTACATAAATTATACAATAACCTTGACTCTCAATTCAAGTCAAAACCAATTTTCAAACCGAGTTTTAGCCCAAGCACTGTTTATGTAAACATTTTTGTAAAACATGTGTTTCAAATACTTCCACAAATTATCAAAAAGTATTAAAACATAATCAAACCATTATCATACAAGTCATATAAGAAAAGGATTGAAATATGCTAGACACGGCTCACATATTAAGGTAGGATTATTTAGTATTTATGTTATGATACCAAGTTGACAGGACTCGCCCCAAGATTTACTTTAAAAATTGGACTGATCCTACTCCCGTTTAACAATTCTTGTCAGACAAAGGATTTTCTTATTTTTTATACGTTAACCAAATAGATCCATGCTTACGGGATTACCGCTCATGTCCAACCCACTAATCCCCGTCAAGTAGAGGAATTTGTCAAGTAGGACTCGTTCACTTACTCATTAGTATTATGTTTAGTTAAGGTAATGAAATCAGCTAATTGTAATTTTAACATATACAATAATTTGTATATTAATTAAAAAAAATAGTTCACATAACCAATACTCATAATCAATTGCTTTCTTCTTATCACTTTTGTAAGTTCCCCATTTATCATAATTATCATTTTCAATTTATTAATTATCCATTAATTATCAAAATATGGTTATGGTCAAACCCTTTAATTCTCCCAAATTTAATTTTCAACTTAAAGTATGAACAACATATGTTGAACCTTGAAATTATACTCAATCGACGTCCAATAAACTTGAAAATTATACCTGTGGACTCATAAGAACGATTACTACAAAAACCATGTTGAACGAAAACTCAAACCACATACCACGCGCCTTCACGTGCTGGAGAAAACCTTTACACGTGGGCCTCACATGCCTGCGCAAAGGTTGTCTTCAAGCTCCAGATGGGCCTTAGTTTCGAGTCGCCCGACCCTCAATCTGGACTCGATTCAAACTCGATTATTTCTTGACCAATCCTTTTGATTTAAACGTCCAAATTCTTCTAATGAATTCCAAGAAAAGATCTATGTCCATGAGTTTTCAGCCATGGTTCCAAGGTCTTCCCTTCAGCCGTTCCTTCCTACTAAAAATGGTCATAGGAGCTCACTCGACATATTAGAATCCTTGGTTTCGTCTTGAAAATCCTTAAAATGGTTTGTTATTCAACGGGCAATTTTTGGAGCCCTCACGAGTTTTTCCATGGCCATAGGTCTGGGGTGTCTCTACTTCCCCAGTTTCCCTGTAATCTCTTCTTTTCTCTCGAAGCTCTTTCTTCTTCCTTCCATCATTCTCCCTCACGGGTTGGTTTTGGTGTTTATTTTTCCTTTCGGGCACCACCACCTGAACAACCCCCTCCCCCTATAAACCAAATACACAAACATATATATAGTAGGTCGATGGAAAGGATAAGGGAGGGAGAATAAAGATTTTTATAAAATCATTACCAAAATACCCTTATGTCCAAAATTACCAAAATGCTCTTAGCTACTTTTGACCCATACTGAACATATTTGATCTCCGATTTTGACATACCGCCTGTCTATAAACTCAAGTGTATGAGACCTTCGTAACAGTCTTCACAAAACATCCAACAAGTATCCGGGTTAAAAAGTTAACTCTTTGAATTTCAAGGGAAAACTGGTCATTTTTATTTTCTTAAATTTTCGCGTCGTTACATACACATTGGGCGGAGAATCTCCTTATATGTTCTAGGGACGAAGTATTACCCTCTCCACTAAAGAGTGAAAAAACTGGTGGTTTGAAATTCCTGAGAAAAAGGATTGTCCTAGTCCACATACATGGGGTAATGCTTCTTCTATGTTGGGACATTAGCTCTCTTCGGAGGCACTAGTTATCCTTGAATTATACATCTAATCTCGATCATTTTAGTCATGATGGTTTGATACTCGATTACACAGGGCGGCCTTTGGTCAGGCCTAATTTCCTCTTATAACCCCGTGTCGTCAGATCTTCTCTAGTTCTCGGAGTCGCCCTTAATTACAGTCAGGATATTCCTGGCCATTTTAACCTTTGTCTCTTCCCTATAGGTGGTCGATATTTGGCATGGGATACAACGTCCTATTTCGACAGGACTTCATGGGATCTGTTCGTTTTTGGGACTTCAATTACTGAGGCCCTCGAGAATGATGGCCCCGCGATTAAAGGTTCCAGAATTAATACTCCCGAGGCTGCGATCATTTGCCTCTATCTAGGATTATTACCTCCGGAGGTGGGGTGGCGGTTCCTTTCGACTCTGCTTTCCCCTATTTGTAGAGCTACTAAACTTGCTTGTTCAGGACCATCATCTGAGCGCAGATGGGAGCAGGCTATCCCCGATGCATTTCATCAATTCTTCCTTGGTCGTCTCTTGATTGGTGATATCCTCAAATATTTCATCTTGAGGAGTCTCCACGCTGGATTCCATTAGTCGAAACTTAGGAACTGCTTGCTGCGACGTGGTTTTTACAAACCTCCATTTAGTATCACGTCTGTGTTCCGTGTATTGGAACTTGGACTTGGACAGCAAAAGAGTCCCACTAGGCTTGTCAGATTATGTTCGTGCCCAAAATTTGTCGTAGAGGAATCTGGGGTCGCCGTTCGGTGGCTCGCTTTCGAAGGAGCGGACTCCTAGGTGTCTGGAGGGATCTCTTCGCTGTAGTCGAGTATAGTGAATGTGGTGCTTTGGTGACTGGTGCAGATGAGCTGAAAGCTGTAAGCTTTAGGCCATATTGTCGTGGTCCTACCCTAGATGGGCTGGTCCATCTGACTTGACCTTTTAACTACCTTCAAAATAGGTATGCCACCAGTAGAAATTGCTACTAAATAGGGTTACAATGGGCTCTAAATTGCGGCCCAAGAACCTTTATTTTAATTAAATGATGATGGAGCAAGCAGGCATTTTACTTGCGCTATTCTTTTCTATGCTTTCTTCATGGACTTTAAATATTTTCTTTTGTGCCTAGTCTAAGTTCGTTTTATGACATGCTTATGTTAGTAGGTTGTTTAAGTTAGGTGGGAGTTAAACATCTCAATCCCTTCAAGTTGGAATGACAATACTAGACCAAAACACGAAGATGACTTTATAACTTAGTCAGCCATATCTATTAAAATGGAGTTGAAGTACAAATACTTAGAAAGTAAATTTCTTGAATACTTAAAGTGAAGAATGAATTATAAGTGTTGTAGGTAAACTATCTCTAGATTAAGCCATGAGCTAGCACGTCGATCGAGAGACCATCAAGTGGATGAACATCCGTTGGAATCATACCAAAGGTTGGTAGAGCAGCAGGAACAACGTGATGACGTCTGGGAGTGGGAGTGTGAAAGTCTCAAAGACTGGTTTGGGCCAATCGGGAAGAGATAGACGTTAGCTAGCCTTTAAAACAAGCTATGAAAGAAAGCCAGGATGAAGTCAGGTGGTCGGAAAGTCTTCATAATCGAACTTGGAATGCAAGGATTAAAGGGAAGTTTGGTGTTCTTAAAGTAAGAGCACAGAAGCGTTGAGAGGCGGATTGAATCTTGCTCCTAGATCAGAAGAAACAAGTTTTACTAAGAAGACAAGTTTTTGAGTAACAAAAAAACTTTTAAGGGTTTGCAATTGTTGAAATTGATTGAGTTTGATCAATTTGTTTGTTTAATTGAATTGTTAGTTGTGTTTTGAGAAGAAAACTTTTTTTTTTAATAGGCATCATGAGAGTGGGGCTAGTCGGCACGTGCATCCAAGAGTGGTCCTCCTTCGCAACGAATTTGTTGCACCTTCCATTTGTCTTTTGAAGGTTTTAGCTTTGTATCAGCGTGATTGCGTCAATTCCGCTCGCGGTTCTCTATGATTCAGTAAGTTGATGCTAGTTGGGTTTTGGGTTTTAACCAGATTGGGTGTTTATTTTGGTAGATCCCCACTCTGATCCGGAATGGATTTTTTCGGGTGTAAAGAGTATTTACACGGAGGAAAATTTATATTCAGAATGCATGGGGAAAATATTTTTCTTTAATAAATGTTGATAGTTTGAATTCTTGAGTTTTGAAGGTTATGGAGAACTGAAAACTTGGAAAAGGGGAAGTCCTTTAGCAAAGCAACATTGGGGCTCTTTCACCTGCTCTTTTCATCCCACCTGCTACCTACCTCACGGTTATTGCCTCTGATTCTTTTGGTATGAGTTGTTTTGCTTCATTAGAGAACACCAAAGTTCTGTTGTCATGCCAAGTTTGTATTTATCAGTCTCTGATCAGACTATAGAATGACCGAGTGAAGAGAGACAATGAATCTACTCTTTCAGCGTTCATCAAAAATCACAACAGTTACTCGCCCTCCCACCCTCACGCTAAAAACCCCACCCTTCTTCTTCTTCTCCTTCTTCCACACTTCACACCCTCATAACCAAAACCACGAAATCGGCTCCCCTTCCAGAGTCCAAAAGCTTATTGCTTCCCAATCTGACCCTCTCCTGGCCAAAGAGATCTTCGACTTAGCCGCTCGCCAGCCTCAATTTCGCCACTCCTATGCCTCCTACTTCACTATCATTCTCAAGCTCGGCCGCGGCAAACACTTCTCTCTTGTGGACAACCTCCTCATTCGCCTCAAGACCCAGAATTACTCCGTCTCCCCAGCTCTCTTTTCCCACTTGATCAAAATCTACGGCGAAGCTAATTTGCCTCAGAAAGCCCTCCGAACCTTCTACAACATGATGGAGTTTGATTGCAGGCCTTCCGTCAAACACCTGAACCGTATTCTTGAAATTCTTGTTTCTCACCGGAACTTTCTCCGGCCGGCATTTGATGTCTTCAAGGACGCCCACCGTCATGGGGTGATTGCCAATACACAATCTTACAATATCCTGATGCGTGCATTTTGTTTGAATGGGGATCTTAGCATTGCCTACCAACTGTTCAACAAAATGTATGTGAGAGACCTTGTTCCGGATGTGCAGTCGTACAGGATTTTAATGCAGGGGCTGTGTAGGAAGGGTCAGGTGAATACTGCTGTTGATTTCTTGGAGGATATGTTGAACAAAGGGTTCGTTCCGGATTTGTTGAGTTACACCACTTTGTTGAATAGTCTCTGTAGGAAGAAGAAGCTTCGTGAGGCCTATAAGCTGCTTTGTAGGATGAAGGTTAAAGGGTGTAATCCTGATATTTTGCATTACAATACTGTTATATTGGGGTTTTGTAGAGAAGGCCGTCCGATGGACGCTTGTAAAGTTCTTGAGGATATGGCTTCGAATGGGTGCTTGCCAAACTTGGTGTCATATCGGAATTTGGTAAGCGGTTTGTGTGATCATGGTATGCTTGATGAGGCAAAGACTTACATGGGGACAATGATATCAAAAGGGTTTTCTCCCCATTTTTCGGTTATTCATGCTCTAGTTAAAGGGTTCTATAATGTGGGTAGGGTTGAGGAAGCTTGCGGAGCTTTGGAGGAGGTGCTAAAGCATGGGGAGGTTCCTCATACAGAAACTTGGCTTACAATAGTTCCTGGGATATGTGAAGAGATTGAGCTGGTGAGATTGGAGGAAATTCTGAGAGAGTTAATGAAGATTGAAATTACGCCAAACACCAGAATAGTGGATGCAGCTATTGCTTTGGAGGATTACTTAATAAAAAAGATACAAGCTAACCCAAGGAGAGCTTATTAGATGCTTTTTGGTATGTGCCTGGTTTTTTACTCCCTGGAGAGTGTAGCTCTTCAGCAGAAAGTATATGTTAGATTTTGTCTAGTTACTAGCTTTACTGTTTTTCATTTATCCAACTTCGGACACAAACGCAATGAGATCTTTCCAGAAGAATGCTGTCTTGTTTGAAGTAACTGAACTTTGTCGCCCTGGTTCTCTACCACTTAGTTCAGTTCTTTGACCGTTATTTATTTATACGTTTCAAGTGGGTGAAGCAGGGATCTTGGAGCCAATTTGTAATTATGGTTCCCGGAGGTATGATTGTGATGCTGCTAAAACAGATCTCTTTCCGGGATCATTGAGAAGCTGTATGCTTTTGAGTTTGTTTGTGGAAAAAGGGGCCTGCATTTGGTATGCCAGATGGTATGGATGTTTTGAAGGTCAGGGAGGTAGCTAAGGAGGGGTTGGAAGGGCCCAGAGAGAAGGGCCAACTGTGGTTGAATGTGAAACATACAGGTTCAGAAGACTTGCATTGGCTGATCCCGACGAACTTCGTGACCCTGGTGAGTATTTGAATTATATCTTTCCACTTTTAGGTTTGCCCTTTGTTCACAATTTTTACTCAATTCTTGGAAACGGTAATGCTTTTGCTGTTGCGCATTTTAGGAGCTAAATTTTGTTTATGCTTCTCACTCCCACACTTGTTGGTTCTGTTTCTCCGAGCAGATTCTTCTGTGAGTTACCCTTTTAAGGTCTAATTTTTTGTATTGCTTTGTTGGATTATGTACTTGAACCACAGTTTGACTGCTAAGTAGTGACAATTTTTTCTGTTATTAATTTAAACGTTTCAATGTTTATCCTGAATTTATTATTATGGTTGGATTATGGACTTGCACTCAAAAGTTTTGTTTCTGTTTGGAACTTTGGATATTAGATAGTTGGATTTCTGATTTTGCAGCCGGCATGTTCACTGCTTAATTTTCTTATTATTACATTCCATTCCATTGAAGTGAAGTTTTCAATTATTAATCACTATTTCTGGTTCCATTTTAGCAGCTGGAAGGCACATTATGCAGCCAGAGCCAGAGACCCCATCACAGCCTTGAAGAACTATATTCTTGATAGATTAAACAAGGTAGATGAGTTGGTTGATATGCGGCTGAGTTTGCAGATGAGAGCCTGCTTCCACCTCGCAGCCAGCTGCTTGAGGACGTGTTTTCTGAGCCTAAAGGTTTTGGAATTGCTCCCGATGACACCTACAGACGTGAGGATCCGAAATTCACTCAGGGAGCTGCTCACGTCTAAATGTCTAATCTATCAATCAAACTCTTGCTGGCTCTCTGCTCATGGATAATGCAGTGCATGGTGTTCATTTCAGTTACTTGTCACCTAAGAAATATTTTATCTGCTTTTCCACTGCCATCTGCGATACTTTTGTTAGTGGTTGGTTCATTTTGATTTAAATTTATGGTATGGTTTTGTATTGGCCTTGGAAATATAATGATCACATGCTTCCACCTTTCTCATAAATTCATAATGGGATTAATAGTATTTTCTACAATGTAAAGTACAGAAAATCTGTGTTACAGAAACTAACTTGAGAATAAGGAATTGTAATGGAAATGGAAATATGAATGAAGATATGATGATATTTGTGAAAAGAAACAAGAAAAATAATCCGTTGGAATAGTTTAAATGGAGTTCCCTGTAGAATGAACTCGAAGGGCTAGTGCGAATTCAGATGGAGATGGGGATTAGTTTACAACTTGAGAGAAGAAATTGCTTCAGGTTTAAAATCGACTCTCAGACCCAAAACTCGCCGGACCTCGGCTGGAGTGAGTCTCCAGGTCATAGGTCCTGAGTTCTCACCCCAGAAATCTAGAATTTCTGAAACCTTTTCTAAGTTGAGGATTGTTGCCGTTTGAGTGAGACGAGCAAACTTGTCTCTAACAGTCCTTTGAGTCATACTAGAGAAGTGGCTTACCAATGCTCTAGTATCTCTGTCCAGCTGAAGCCCTCCAAGCTGACTGAATCTTTTCTGCATCATAATTACTTCAAGCCTCTTCACAAGGAAGTCGATTACCAAATGTACGAATGAATCATAGTTGTTGGCAGTCATTAGCGGCTGGAGCCACGCTACATTCAACTCAACACCATGAACAAGCCTTTGCACCCATGGATCATTAATCTCATTGTCTGCATAATCAGCCTCTGACAACTCATAGCCGATGGTTGCCACACTATCTAGCACTGGACGAATACGCGTTGTCACTGTGGCCACAAGTTGTTCCAACCCAGCATTCAGAGCTTGCTTGAATGTGCTGCTCATATCCCCTAATTCCGACAGACAAGACTTTATTTTTTCTCGATCTACTGGTGCATGGAACACCTGATAATTACACAAGATTAGAATCCAGCATCCTGTTTAATATACTTGTATCCTAATTAATTTGACAAACCAGCAAATAATATGGCTCGCAACATTAGAATCCACCAAAAGACCCCATCACATGTAACTTGCAAATGAATTTTAGAGAGCAAGAAGCATATAAAAGAAACCTTTAAAGATTTCATCATGTAAAGAAGACTACAACCCTAGCACTGAAAATGAAATTCAGTAAAAGGTACTCCATCAAACTATATTAGAGCACTGTTTAGTGCTTCCCGATGATCCTTAATAGGTCATAAACACACGCCTCTCCCTCAAAAGTAACTCTGCACCATCAAGCTAGGTCATAACCACACGTCTCTCCCTCAAAAGTAACTCTGCACCATCAAGTTCCATTTCCTATTTGTATTAGGAGTCTCTTCTCTCTTCTCACTGTGAAGTGCTAGAGTACATTTGTAGAGTTCTAATATGTTGGCAAAGCCATTGGAAACTCCAACTACGTGAAATTGATACTACAGTTACAGGGGGCACAAACTCAGATTAGAGGAGGTTTGCCTAAATCTAAATGTGCATTGGTTATAGGGGTTTCGGGCTTCTAACCTAATACAGAGTAAAAATGCGGAAAGCAGTTTGAAAAGTAAAAAGCATTTACCTCTAAGCATTGCTCCTCAATCTCGTGCTTTAGTTTGAGGACATACTCACTGCTGACATCCATATTATTCAAAACTGTGGCAATCTCCATCCCAGTGTTTTGCACACCAACACCACCCACGAACAGCTTTGCACCAAGATTGGGCTCTCTCATCTTCTGCTGCAAAGCCTCATGGTACTCATTGCTCAGCAAGCTACTAGCACCACTTAACACAGCAATCACCGAGCTGATATTCAAAGTGGATATTGCCCTTCTCAAGCAACTCTGCAAAACATAGAACACATCATCCACCATTGAAGTTGTAAGACTGTCAGGCACATGCTCATCAATCCTTATAGCCTTTCTCACATTCTCTACCATAAAGAAACCCTCCAATATGACATAAAACCCTGTGATGTCCTGATCACTTTGCTAAAACTTCCACTCCTTAAAAGCCTTAGTGGCCCTTGGTCCTAATTCCGGGTCCACATTTGGCAATCCCCTTGACCTTAGACACCATGAACTCAGTATAATCCTCACCCAATTGCATCAAAGACAGTATCTCTTCCAAGAAAAGCTCAACCTCTCTCGGGTCAGGTCCTTCAGACCCATCTCCAACACCACCAAAATTAAGCGAATTCTTGTTCTGCGCATTAATTTCAGAGCTCAACATAGGCAGTTTCCTATACTCCATGAACTTCTTTATAATCAAACTACCCCTTGTATCACACTCCTCTTGAAGCTCGCAAATGGCGTAAACAACCCCATCTTCCCCACAAAGTCCTCTCAAAATCTCATCATTTTCTTCCACGGCCAAGGCAATGTCTTTAAAGAAATCGGTCAAACACCCAACAAAATTGACAGACTGACAGTTCTGCTCCATTTGGTCCAGCAACTGCTCGAATTCATGCCTGGATCTCATCCCAATCACCTTCCTCAAATAACTCACGTAAACCTGCAAACCTTCTGTTTCTAACCCCAGGGTGACTGTAAAGCGTAATGAACCTACAACACATTAGAATGGTCTCTCTGGTCCACGGCCTCAGAGAGCTTCCTTCGGACGATCGATTCTAGCTGCCTCTTCGACTCCATGAGCTGCTGTCTCTGATCAGAACCCGAGTCTTTGTACTCGGAGTCAATCCGAAGGAACCTCTGGACGTACTTAGCCGCAGACTCGTAGTCTTGAGCATCGAGTGCTTGCTTGACGCCCTCGATGCAATTGCCGCGGTCGACGATGGCGTCAAGGCGGAGGAGCGTGGATTTGACGCGGGATTGGGCAAGGTCGAGCTCGCGGACCTTGGCGCTAACGTGGTCGGCGAGGTTGCAGGTGGAGGTGACATTGCTGAGTACGTGATCGGCGTCGGCCTTGACGATGTCGAGAATCTGGGAGGACTTTTTAAGAGTGAGGAGCTGTTTGTCAAGGTCGGAGCGCTGGGAGAAGCGGCTGTCGAGGTCGAGATCTAAAGATCGCTGATAGGCAATGCATTCGTGGAGGAGACGCGTCATGGCTCCGACGTCCGTCAGGGATCGTACGTGCTCCAGGGCCTCTTGGGTCCCGAAGTTTATCGATTGTTGCTCCGACTCCATTTTGCGTGTCTCTCGTCGGCGATTGGTCTGATCTATGTCCCTCCGATTGGACAATTGGGACCATTAAGGCGAAGAAGAAGATGAGGAGCAAAAACAGCTGAAACCCGAAAGACAGCTGCAATTACATATATGCCCCTGTAATTTCGCTCCACTTTTTCTTGTTTAATTTTTTATTTTTATTTTTTTGTCAAAACTGTATCCTGAAACATGAGAGAGAGAAATTAGAGATGAGCATATTATCCATAAAGACCGAAACCATTTTATTTTGTATTATACTTAAAAAAAAAAACTGAATAGTAAAATTAAAAGGATGATCGGTACCGTACCGATATCGTATCAGTTTAAATCGGTAAGGGATCGGTTTCGATGTTACGGAATATCGTCATATACAGAAACCGAATCGGTTTTAATTTTTTAATTAATTAAAAATTAAATTAAATTCAACAATAAAAACTCCTAATAATCTAATAGCTAATGATGGATTTAATTGTATATTTATTTAGTTGATAGATTTAATTGTATTTTAAGAATTTTTAGTTGATGGATTTAATTGTTTGTTATAGTTTTTTAGTTAATGTTGTTAATTTTAGTTGATGTATTGAGATTGATTGGGCTATAAATTTTTCTATATATTTTGAGCAATATTTGTTACCTAATAAGAGTCCTAATTTCTCAATTTTATCAAAATGTTACTTTTGGATATTGAATCAAGTAATAAATAAATGAAATTATGAATTTGGTTTGAAAATCGATTCCGTACCAAACATAATTGATACACTATGATATCATAATATCACCTTCGCACTATGCCCAAGTTGGTAGGTCATTTACGACGCCATTACCATGTTAACGGTGTTAGTTTTACTGGTCGATTTTTGCAGTTTTGCTCACCGGAAAATCTAAAGACTCCTGTGAGGCTTTTCTTCCTCGAATCTCAACCAAAATCAACATGCAACTATTCAGTCATAACCTACTCAAACCAAGGCTCATAAATATCGCATTTTCGGGTCAAGAGACTTCCTAACGTGGCCGGAAAGCCATCGTGAACTCGCGGTGTCCCTGAAAATTTCCAGAAATCGGCGAATTGTCCCTCGTTTACCGCCACGAGATTCCAACCAAAACGTCAAATAATCAATCCTTTAGTATGCTCTCGTCTAGACGAATCGAATGGAGTAAATCTAGGCTCGACATTTTACCTAGTTGGCTCGGGCACCGTCGTGAAACTCACGGTCATTGGCGGTTCTGCACTTTCTGGCGACGGCCTCCGCCGTCGCACCTAGTCGAATTCGACATGTAAAACGTCAGGCAGAGAGCTCTTCGCTCAAATAAGAATATGATATCATTCATAAAGTTTTACTTTACCTGCTTCATTCTCGAACTTGCCAGAAAGTCTTGGTTTCTGAAACCATCTTCGGTTTTACTTGTAGGGAGGCTCACGGTGGTGGTGGTGTTTCTTGTTCATTGTCAAGAGTGATGAAGGCATTTCAAATTCTTTGTGGCTTTTAGTTTGAAACACGTTCTGTAAGGGAGGGGGTAGACAAAGTGGATGTGGGTTTGGACTAATATAATTAGTTTCAGCTCCTAAATGGGCCTCGTAGCTAGACTACTTGGGTTCAAGAGCCACCAAATCAACTCCACTGATTTGAATTTCAGTGGTAACTCCAAGCAATGGTAAAATCCAACTATTTTACTAATAACCGGAACGGGTCATAACAGTGAATGTATATGATTTGGGTTGATTATAAATTTATACCATTTTGTAGTATTCATTTGCACTCTCTTTGATCCTTTTCCTTATTGTGTTATGAAAGGTTTCGAGTTTTACTTTCTCTTATTGTATTATGAAGGGTCTCGAGTTTTACTTTTGTAAATGATGGAATTTGTGATTGGTATCAAATGTGTATAAAACAATATCTCACTTTTAATATTATTTTTTTAAAAAAAATAAGGTCCATGCAACTCAGTTTCCACAATGAATACTATAGATGAACTCCACCCGGGTCATCTTGTCCTTGCACCCAGCCCGTGCTATACTGCTGCTGTGCAAACTCGTAGAGGTGGACGACCTGGGCGTAGGTCGGTGGCTTTTCCCCAGCTCTAGCGAAGACAACATACAGGCTGACCAGAATGATCCAGACATTCGGGTTTAGCTGACCGAGGGCCACACCCAGCCCTCAGACCATCCTCCTCAGCCAAGGATGCAGGGGCAGCCGGACGCCATGGCTGTACAACTCTGTGTAGAACAGCGCACATCCTTTAGGCAACTCGCTTGGCAGCTCGGTGGGACCGACCATCCGCAGCTCCACGTCTGTAGGCACTTCCCACGCCGACTGGAATTTCTTCACCGACGCTTCCGTTTCCCGGCTCTCGTATGCATCTATCGACCACATCACTGTGCCGATAGCCTCCTCGATCGGAGCCTCAGCAGTCTGGGCTGTGCTCGCGTTGGCAGACCATTTCCTACTAGGCCCAGCCTTGACCGACCCTAACCAACCCAGAGGCCCAGCCCTCTTCCAACACCATACCGTTGGCCGACTCTAGAGGCCCAGCCTCCGTCGGTCAGTACGTCGGCCCAGACTGACCTGAACACCCAATACTTCCGCCCAACACAAGCCCAAGAAGGCTAGGGCCACTCAGATGAGCAAACCCTAGTGGGGTCTGGACAACCCCTCCACGTGTCAGCCCCACGGCAATTGATATTTGTCCCACATCGGGAGAATATAATTATTATATTCACCACACCCATACAAAAGGGGTCCATTTGTCGTATAAAGGTGACTAAGTATTTACTGTTCACAACTATTTTTACAGTACACATTTTACCACTCACCCTATACCTTAGACCGACCACTGACTTGAGTGTCGGAGTACCTTTGGGCTGGTACCACACCGGTGCCTATACTCTGACCGACCAACCAGTTTCATTCTCTTTCAGGTCTACACAGGGCACGTGGAAGAGCAGCATTCGCTCCCTAAGTTGACACATTTCGTGCATCAACAAATAACATCAGACCCATATGCATCAAATAAATCCAAAATATAAAAATTAAAAGACCCAACAAAAATCATAGATCTAGAAATTGGATAACCTTCATCACTCCAACTGCAGCCTCATCCAGCCACTCAAACTGTTGCACACCTACAAACACACCACCAAAACCAAAAATAGTAAAGATGATATTGAAGAAACCTGTAGAAAATGGGGGTAAGTAAGCCACTCGAGCATGAAACGCTCCCATAATTCATTCAACGAGTGTAAAAAACACCTTGAGAGCAACCCAAAGCCACTCCCATTGAGAGAACTCAGAGGCGAGAGTACCGTCTAGATTGAGAGGCGGATGTCAGGACCCACCCCGGTTTCACCCCGAAACCCGAGGTAAATCCCGCTCCCGTCTGACTCCCCGACGCAAAACTCAAGTAAAACTCACTCAAATCCAGTCAAACGCAGGAGTAATTAGACACAATGTCCCGAAGGTAGCATTTACAGAACATAGTACGAACATACAAAGAAAATAAAACCGATAACTACACGCACACGGAAGCCTTTAATCTACTCTGGGAACTCTCACGTCACTTCTATGCCTCAGACTCTGTCTCGACGTCAAGACCCCGCGCTCGCTCCACAACCTGGAGGGCAATTTAAAACAGAAAATGTGAGTGGACCAAAAAGTACAAAAGTTCAAAACCATTTTATAAGAAAACCGAGTTTAACCCTCCGTTTTGAAAACCACATGCATAACCAACAGTTATAACACATTATAAAAGAATCATTCTTAAACATCATAAGAAACAGAAACACTATCAAGTATCATAAGAAACCACAGCATGAGTATCAGAAACCGTATCAAAAACCATAAACATCAAATTATCATTTTCCCGATCAAACCTGCTGGATCTATCCGAGTCTTTAAACTCCCGAGTCTTTAAACTCAATCCAGGCCTTAATCATATCCGAGTCTTTAAACTCCCGAGTCTTTAAACTCAAGGCCTACGGGGGAAAATCAATATATATATATATATATATATCCGAGTCTTTAAACTCCCGAGTCTTTAAACTCAATCCGGGTCTTTAAACCCAATCCGGCCGGTCCCCCGTCACATATATATCCGGGTCTTTAAACCCAATATCCAGATCCAGCAAATCCAATCCCAAAACCATTTGAAAACCATTTACCAAATCTTCATCCAAGCCCGAATCCGAAATCACTGGTTCGATGCTCTCCCGGCATCCAGAACCGTCATTCCGAACCCAAATCCGGAATCTACTTTCTACTTGAAAACCAACTTCCATTTCCGAAATCCATTTCTCAAACCTAAAATCCTTTATCATCGAAATCATGTTCCAAAATTCATTTATAATCATTGAAAACCACTTATCATTTGAAATCCCAAAATCATAACATATATTCCAAAAACCAACCATTCCTCGTAAAACGTGCTAAAAACCACTTTCCTCGAAAAACGTGTAATAATGTAAAACCGACCAACATATTCGATAAACACAAAATCATGATTGAAAACCATAAAACAATTATAGAAAACAGTTATGCCTGCTCGAGTTTAAGAAAAGGGTCCACTCACAGTACTGAGCCCTACTCGCGTCCCGAACGTCCAGCCCGTTCCTCGGCTTCCTCGGGAAATCCCGATCCTGTCAAACACCGTCAAATTACGTCACTAATACGTCTAGGAAAATTCACCTAAATTCCCTCAAAGTTCCCCGAATCGAAAACGTAATAACCCGAGACCTTAAACTTTCACCCTCGCGGAACTAAACTCAAACGACGTCCGATTGACCCGAAACCACGTCCAATGGACTCACCACAACTCCTAGACCAAAAACCCTGTTGATCGTTTTCCCCATCGCCGTCGCACGCGCCCCCACGCGCCGCCCAAAGTGGCTGCGCGTGGCCCTCACGCGCTGCTACAGTGCATCGGCTACCTCGAGCCAACCCGGTTCGCCACAGTCGCCTGCAACACAGACCGGCGTCAGCGGTTCACCGCCGTGCCTGCACTATTTCCTTCCCTCTCTTCACCATTCTCATCGTCCAGTCCTTCCCTATTGATTCCCCAACTCCGTTCACCTCGACACTGTCCCTAGCCCGTCGACTGAACTCGAAACCAGACAACCCCAAACTCCCCTGTTTTCCGATCCAGCCACTCCGGTCACCCCCCGTCATGGTGGCAACACCAGACGGTTCCTAGACCTCTTCTAAGTCTAACCCGACCCACCTTGGCCGTCGACTCCTGCCCAAACGTCACGGCTCGCCGTTGGAACCCACGGCCAAAACAGAGCACCAGAATACCTCTGTCGTGCCATCCTCCGCCGTGTACCTCCCCGTCACGGCAACAGAACCAATAGAATCCCAGACCTCCACTGAGCCCCCTAGACCTGCTTATGGGCCTCGATTCGACCTCTAGACTCACGACTCTCGACTTGAAACTCAACGACTAAACAGAGCAAGTAGAAAAGGATGAGAAATTACCTGTCCTCCGATCGCCGTCGCGAGCTCAGCCGTGAGGCAGTAGCTCCCCCCGTCCACCTCCAGCCTTTGGACACTTCCTCTGGCCTTTCTTGATCGATCACGGCCACAACGCCGCCCAAAAACACTCACGTCCTCCCTGTGCACTCTGGTTTTTCCCGTGGCCCTCACTCCCCTCACACACACGGCCAACACTTCCACACCTCCTCCCTGCTTCCCTCTCACTCTCTGAACACCCACACACAGTCACAAACTCACCAGCACCCTCGATCAACCTTCAATCTTCTCGCTTCTCCCCCTCTGTTTCTCTCTGTGTCGAAGAACACTCATACGGGCACTGCACGGTTGCACCACAAATATTTGGGCCGTGTATGTACAGGATTCAACCAGAACCCTCTACACAATTGCCACATGTCACCATCCCCCATTCTCTCTCACCCATGTGGCCCAATCTCAACCCTTCATCTGCTTCTTTCTGCACAAATCCCCAGGTGCAAAAAGACCAAATTACCCTTCTTGTTAACTTATTTTTTACGGTTTTGCCACTACCCTTCTAGACCCGTATCTCACACCTCGTAAGTCCGATGAACACGTGCCGCCTGTCATCGAACTCAGGACGATGAGATCTACCTAACCATCCTAGGTCAACGTACCAAAACTCGATTATTCAAAAAGTCAACTTTTCCCCCTATTTTTCCAAAATTACGGTTATGCCCTCAACCTTCCGAACATCACAACTTCCTCCTCGGATGTCGGAATCGGGCGTGCCACCTGCCTAAGGATGCGTAACGTCCTCAACTACGTCCTGGTCACTGGTCAACTCCCACTTGACCACCCGAAATAAAAGTCAACATTTCTGCCCGACCTAGGGGCAAAATCGTCATTCTAGGTTCCCGGACCCCTCGGGACCACCTAACCCTTGATTAACCTTACTAATCGCACCTTAATCACTCTACTTATCCCAATTCTCAGGACGGGTTGTTACACGGAGGTCGGTGGCGGAAATTCCAAGGAAGTGTGACGTCAAGAGTCATCAATGAGGGTTGAGAAAGGAATTGAGGCATGGTGGATGGAATTTGAGATGGAAATGAGAGTCTAGATCCAAGGAGGCACTAGGAGTCTCCATAAAAGGCGAAGCAAATACCTCCTCAAAGGGAGGGGTCGGATAATTACCACAAGGGTAAATAAAAAACAGGCAGAAAATGAAAAAAAGAGAAAATTGGAAACTGATAAAGGAAGAGGCGTGGCGTAATGACCCGTCCCGAATATCGGGATTGAATATTAATTAATTATGATTTAGAATAACTAATCGGGGATTAGTTGAGTGAAATCGGACGAAATGTGCAAAATGACCGTTTTGCCCCTAGCGTGGGCAAAATGTTGACTTTTAGTTCGGGCGGTCAAATGGACTTTGACTGATGACTGTGACGTAGTTCGGGACGTCACGAGTTCATAGACAGGTGGCACGTTCGATTCCGACATTCGTAGAGAAAGTTATGATGTTCGGAAGTTGAGGGGTATTTTGGTAATTTGGCATGTTAGGGGCCAAATGTTGACTTTTTGATCGGGAGGTCCGATGGACGAGGGCCAAGGACCGTTACGTAGGTCTCGTCGATACGAATCCAACGACAGGCGGCATGCCGAAATCGGAGATTCGACAACGAAGTTATGGTCACGGAATCAGGCTCGATTAACCGAACGAACCGGGAATAAAATAATATTTTAATATGAACAGTACCCGGTGACTGAACACACTTGGATGAGTGACACTTGCCACTCATCCCTTAAATTGAGGCCTAAAACCAGGATCCTTGTTTTGGGGAGAATATAATTATTGTGTTTTAGTGATGATTAATTAATTAAAAATCCATTAAACCTCCATTTTCTCTTCTGTGTTTTCTTAACCCGTGCACCACCAAAATTCAAAATCCTTCCACCCTTAATCTCCTCCCTATCCACTAAACTTGTGAATGGAAATTGGAGAGAATTTAGAGACTAATTGAGTGAGGAAAACACGAGGGATTGAGGGGAACTATCGAACTGGAATTTCGGATTTTGAGTTTTGGGAGGGAAAATCAAATTGGAAGAATTGAGCTGTGATGATCGAATTAGAGATTGGAAATAGCTTCCTGAGGTTGAGACGAGTGGAACCAGATCAAAAACGAGATGAATTGAGGCTCATTTGGCTCTGAACGGGTTTGGTAACAGTGAGAGATATCGAGCTTGAGTCGTGATCAATGTGTGATAAAACGACAAAATTGAGGTGGGGAAACAATTCCTCATGGTCCATTGATGCTTCTGGGTTCATCAATTGGGAGGAATCAGTGGCCATGGTGGAAACTCCATGGTTGCACAGTGACGGCTGTTCTTCGAAGAATCGAGGTTGAGTCGTGGAGTTTGAGCCATGAATTGATCCAATTGAGTTGGGGGAAAGGTTTACCTGAGTTCAATGAAGCTTCTTGATGAATCAATTTAGGGAAATCGTGTGGAATTGAGGGAGTTCGAATGATGAACAGTGGCCGGATATCCTTCGATTGTTCATCCTTGATCGTGAGGATTGAGGTAATGTTTCAAGTAATTGATGTTACAGAACCCTAATTGAACTTATAACGAAACTAAATGAATGCTCAATTGATGGAATTAGTGTCGAATTGGTAGGATTGGAACCGGGTCTGATCGCGGGCTAGAGGACCCGTTTATCAGAGAAACGGGTTAGGCTGGTGACACTGTAGCTGGCGCGTGGGTTTCACGCGCAACCACTCACGGCGGCGCATGAGGGCGCGTCCGGCCTAGTCTCAAGGTGAGGTCAACATGACTTTTGATCCTCTCAGTGTAACGAACATTTTGACGTTGATTTCGGTGAAATCGGATATTGTTTCGATAATGTTCCGCGTATCCGAAGTTTTGTTTTACGAGTTAAATACGTATTTAAATTCCGGAAAATTGGGGGAAATTATATGAAGTATTTTGAGATGTTAGTAACCCTCTATAATGATTTTGGGCAGGAGTTGTGATTTCCAGAATTTACGGAAAAACGTGCAGCTCGGAAACGAACCGTTTTGAACGGTGTGTGTGAGTGGACTTTGTTTTCTAACCGTGGTGCATGCATATATGATTTAAAATGCTTCATTATATGATTTGATATGCTTTGGCATGATTGGTATTTCAATTCGGTGATTTCTCGGTTTTATGATTATTATATTATTATATTTTGGCACGATTTTCGAGAAATCGTGAAATTGGTTAAAAATGATATTGTGGGCGTGAGAACCCAAGTAAATAATGATTTTGACTCGGATTTGGAGTTACATGTGAATTTGATGATTTTTGTATTCTCGTGATTTTCTGATTATTTTAATCAGTCTTTCGGGCACGTTTTACGAGGAACGTGCAAATGATGTTTTGGGCTAGGCCCGGATTGAAAATGATGTTTTGACTCGGGTTATGAGTCAGGAAATTGAAAATGATATTTGGACTCGGATTATGAGTCAGTGATTGATTTTATGGATTTACGTGATCGTGGCAACTCGGGTTTACGGTTGCACGGATTTACGTGAAATTGATATTTTGGGCTTGGGACCCAATGGAATTGTGTTTTTGATTGGATTTGTATTTCCATGTGATTACATGATGATATTGATGATTTTCGGATTTATCAAGTAAATCGGGACTTGGGGCTGAGATCCTGTATTGTAAATGATTTGATTTTCAATGCAACTATTTTCACTAGTTTTTGTGATAATGATATGTTGCGGATATTTAGGGCTTTCGGGAGAAAATATGTTTTTCCCCGGAGTGCACCCTGGAGATAACGCTCGCCTTCGGGATGGAAGTGTTTACCCCGAAGAGGTCACGTAGCACGATCTTTGTCGAGCAGCCCAGGGGAGGCTTGACTCATATCAGATGTGCTGGATTATATGGATCGGTAAGTGATGTGTTCACGAGATCCGGATCGTCGGCTGGTGAGGTTTTCACAGCGACGGATTGCTGACTGGTGATGTGTTCACAGCAGCAGATGCTCGGATTTTGAGCGGTCCTTGAGCCTATTGATATGCACGCATTGCAGGGATAAACGTGACTCTAAGCAACTGGATATGGAAATAAGTCCCGTGGTTTATGGAAAAATGATTTTGAGGAAACCGTGGTTTAGCGGTTAAAATGATTTAAAGAAATTGTGAACTGATTTGGTGAACATGAGTTTTTGTGGACCATGGGTAAATATGTTTTTATTTTATCGGTCCACTGTTCATACTTGAATGATTTCATACTGTTACTCATGTTTTATGATATGCATGCAAATTTGTGAAAACTAGAGGGTAAGAATGTATTTTGATAAATGTTTTTATATGAGGTCATTTTTGTCCACTCACACCTTTTCTGTTTTATTAACCCTTCAGGTCGTGGCGCGTTGTTCGAGGCTATTCCAGAGGTGGAGGTATGTGCGGGCACAGGCACAAAAATTCCCTTGTCTGGCAAGTGCTGAAGGGTTGTTTCGGACTTTCAGTTGACTTGTCAGACGGGAGCAGGACCGGGCACGGTTATCTATGTCCTTCGGGGACGGGTCCTGTCACGTGGGGAAGAGGGAGAGAACAAAGAGAATGGAGGGTGAAGTGAGAGTGGAGCTCTTGAAACTGGGAAATAAGAAATTGGACCCGACCTCCCTCATCACAACAAGGCACTGAAAGTAGGGGATTGAGTTTTTACACAACCTAAAATCCTAATTAGATGAAGAAAGACCAGATTGAATTTGAGGGTTGAAAATGGCTTAAAGAAAAACTGAGATTCACTGTTCATTGTTCATCTTCCTTCTTTAATATTTGTTTTTAAAAATTTAATTTTAATAATTTTTTATAAATAATTAAACCACCAATCACTGCTTGGCACGTAAGCATTATGAACAGTATTACTAATTCAGCTAACAGAATAGAGTAACGGTGCAACTAAATATGCAGTTGTGGTAGAACATTGGAACTAAAATCATTTCGAGGAGTAAATTGATATTTAATGTCCGCTTAGGGAAGTAAAGTGAGTAATAAGACATATAATTAATAAGGTACAAGATTTTCACCAAATTATGTATAATTTGAAATATATTATAAATGTGCAGAGGTATCGCTAGTATATATGTTCTTGTTAGTAATTCGTAATTTGAAATATAATAACTAAATCTTAATTGCTCTATACGTGCAAGATCGGCTGAAACTGCATCATATGTAGAAAATCAGTCGAAATCTACACTATATACAAAAGAAGTTAAAAATGTATTATATATGAAAAATATATTGTATCAACACTAGATGTTAGGACCCGTCCCAATCCCCCCGGGATTAACGAGTGACACTCCTGATCTCGTCTGACACGAAGTGTCAGACCATGGAATATTTGAACCTTTAGCCTGACCGTCTTCCAAAGTACGCCAGGATCTGGAAGAGGTATGTAATGTCTCGGTCTCCGCTATGGTCCGCATCGTATTCAACCTGAAGGACATTGAAAACAGAAAAGACTGTGAGTGGACGAAATGTAATAAGTTTAGTAAAACACATTTGATAAAAAAAACTTTTATGCCCTTCACTAAAAAGTATGCATGCATAGTAAAACCATTTATCAAACCACATATGTTTCAATAACCAAATCCATACGGGCTCCTGCCCAAAACCATTTACAGAAATCTAGAACATAATAAACATATGTGGGATCTCAGCCCAAATCCATTTATCAATCATAAAACACAATTTCGCAAAACCAAGAAATCATGTTTATCATATATTTCAAATAACCAATCCTGTCACGGTATCTAGAGCTACGCGCGTGTTACCCAAGGTCTCAAAGTCCAAGTTTCCCCAGGGTCTACTCAGGTCAATGTCCGTAGATCAATGACCCTCACTGGGGGTTATAATCCATAGCCTTTCTGAGAGTAAGGAACCCAACGGGGGTGACTCCACTCAGTCAGTGCTCCGTGACTACTCTGAGGTCCACCTAAGCCAACGACCCTCCCCGGAGGAGACAATCCATATATAAAGGATGGTATACAACAAACCATTTGAAAACATTCTCAAAACCTTTCAAGGGTTCGTGTCGGTCCCCATAAACCGTCATGAACCATAAAACCTTTCAAGGGTTCATGCCGGTCCCCATAAACCGTCATGAAACATAAATCCATTTATAGGTCCCCGACCTGAATTCACAATCGTAAACCATAACTGGGCCCTAAGCCCAAATTCGTAAACCAAATGGGCCTCGTGCCCGATACGTAAGTCAACTGGGTCTCGAGCCCGATACGTAAACCAACTGGGTCTTCGACCCGATGTATTGTTAAATCAAATGGTCTTCAGGTCCGAGAGTTCGTAAATCAAATGGGACTCGTGCCCGATTCCATATTTCCAAAACCGAAATCGATTCAAGAACCAATTGGGCCTCTGGCCCAAAAACGTAACTAAAAGGGACTACGAGTCCGAGGGTTTCCAAAAAAAATGGGTCTCAAACCCGAGTTTACCTTTTCAAATCCAAAACCATTTAATTTTATCATTTCCAAAACCATAAGCACGGAAAATCAGTGCAAAACCGTAAACCTCTATTTACGTGCAAGCACGTAAATCACCTCGAAATGCATGAAATCATATAATTCACCAATATCCAAATCAGTATCATAGAATCATGTCTACAAACCATATAAAACATTTATGCATGCATCACAGTTTAGAGATCAAGGTCCACTCATAGACCGTCCTAAGCTGCCGCCTAGTTTTGCGTGTTGTAAGCCTATTGTGTTAATCGTCGTCACCGAGACTCCCAAACCTGTCCAAATCAATCTAGAGGGTTACTAACTACCTTATTAACCTCTCATTGAAGCCCCGTAAATTTTTCCGAATTTTTAAGTATTTTTAATCTCGATCCTAAGCCTTCAGATGTCTCGAACATTATCGAGACGGTGTCCGATCGACACGAAACCAGTCCTAAAATGTTTGTTACATCGAATAGATTAATTCACATGTTGAACACTTCCCCAAAAGGTGCTTCATGAGCCCCCACGCGCCAGCACTATTCACCTTCTTCTTCTTCCTCTAGCGAACCCGGTTCGCCTAGTTCGAACCGGACCGAACCGGTCTGAACCGGTGCGACCGGTTCACTGTCCAGTCTCTCCTATTTTCGATCCAATTCAATCCATTTTCATTCTAATCTCTTCCTAATCTCATTTCCTATCTTTCTATCATTTAAAATCATGAAAAAGGATTAAGAATCTCACCTTCCATGATTAAACCGTAAGCTTGATCTTCAAGCTCGGTTTCCTAGCCTTCTAGCCATCCATTCCCATCCAAATCGATCCTAATCGAGTTGCCTTGGTCCCTAGGTCATATTAGAATCGAATAGAAAACCAAACATCAATCAAAACTAAACTTTCAATTTTTGAAATAAAGACTGGGCTCTCGGGTTTGTTCCACTTACCCTCATGTTGTGAGCACTGATGGTCACACACGAGCACTGATGGTCATGGTGGTGAGGTGGTTCATGTGTTATGTGTGTTGTTTGTGTTAGAGTGAAAATGGAGGATGGAGGGATGCTCGGGTTAGGATGAAACAGAGAAGGAGGATATCTGATGATGATCTGATGAGAGAGAGGGAAAATGGACGGTGGAGATTGAGGGATTAGATGAGATGAATGGTTAGGATGAGAGGTGGGTAGGATTAAATTATAAAATAATTAAATTAATATTATTTAATTAGGATAGATCCACTTTTTGGGGAAGCCACCAATGGGATGAGTGACACTTGTCACTCATCCATGGGTCCCATTTAAAATATTTGCCCAATCATATATTGCCACCTAATCATCGCCTCGTACTAC
The DNA here is from genome assembly GCA_032719365.1 of Prinsepia uniflora. Lineage (NCBI taxonomy): Eukaryota > Viridiplantae > Streptophyta > Magnoliopsida > Rosales > Rosaceae > Prinsepia > Prinsepia uniflora. The sequence goes on along the minus strand of CM064871.1, from coordinate 8,387,637 downwards.
GTGCACAGTGCAACCGAACTTCCGTGATCCATAATTTTCCCATTCGACGTCCAATTTCGGCGTGCCTCCTGTCTACGCATTCGTATCGACCCAATCTTCGTAACGATCCTTGGCTACGGCCATCGGACCTCCCGGGTCAAAAGTCAACTATTTGCCCCTTTTAACTAAATTACCAAAATACCCATGAACTTCTGAACGTCATAACTTCTTCCTCGAATGTCGGAATTGGACGTGCCACCTGTCTATGAACTCATGACGTCTCGGACTACGTCACAGTCATCAACCAAAATCCATTTGACCACCAGAACAAAAAGTCAACGTTTTGCCCATTCTAGGGGCAAAATCGTCATTTCGCGTCGTCCTTCCGAAAGTTCCCCACTAATCACCGATTAACCTCACTAATCCTTGATTAGTTACTAATCTAATCCCTGAATTCTGGATGGGTCGTTACACTAGATGTTCAAGGTTAGTTGAAACATAATATTCAAGATTTGATGAAAAACTACACTATATGTGTGTAAGATAAATTATAATGTCCAAAATACATTAAAATTGCACTATATATACAAGATAGATTATAATTCTTTATGATGGACAAGTTAGTTTGTAAATCTTTTGGATGAGCTAAAACTATACTATATGTGCAAAATAGATCGTTATTCTCCTTGGGGGGTTGAAACTGATGTGCAAGATATATCTTAACTCTCCTTGATGTATTGAAATAGCACTATATGTGCAGTTTACATCGTAATTATCTAAGTTGGACTTGAAACTACATTATATGTGCAAGATAAATTAGGACTGAAAAATTGCATTATATGTATAAGATAACTTGTAATTCTTCTAGGGGACTGAAACTACACTATGTAAAGTAGACTGTAACAATATTATATATGCAAGATCGACTGAAACTGCATTACATGTGTAAGATTTTTCGAAAACTACACTATTTGTGCAAGATAAATCATAATGTCCAAGATAAACTTAACATGTACTCTACGAATGAGATAAACTATAATAACGATGTATTCAATAAATATTACAACTATACTATATATAAAAATAAATAAAAATTAAATAGTACATATTGAATCGTATTATATTATTTATATACAAGATAACTGCAATTGCATTACAAATAATTTAAAATGTCTATATGATAAAAAGTAAAAAAGAAATCCCCTATATATAATGTATGAGCTTAATGGCATGGGTGGGCTTTGACAAAAAAAAAAATGGCATGGGTGGGAAAATTTTGATGTGGTTTTACGCCAAAAAAAAAATGTATAATATATACTATAAGTTTTTGTTTTTATTTTTTTAGGAAATATATATTAGAAGTCACATTTGAAAATAAATAAAATAAAATAAAATATAAAAATTTGTACAGGAAATAAATAAAGTAAGAATGAAAGTAAATCCTATCATATCCACGTGAATGCTGGAAACTATAGTTGAAAATGAAGATAAAGCATAACGTAATTTTGTTTAACTCTAGTGGCAAGCTATGCAATTTTTGAATCATTTTTGGTCATATATTTCAAACCATATACATAAAAACTGGATTGTTGTAATTTTTTATTTTGTATTATTTTTTTGTCAAAGGATTGTTGTAATTTGATTACTGCAAATCTATCATTATATTTAATAGTTATAAAGGACCTATTGATATATTCCCCTTACTATTATTATTTTATTCCTTTTAGATATTATTAGTTAGCATTTTGGCACATGCCTACACTACATATGTGCCAAACTACTATTTTGTATGGTGCACTTGTCTGTATCATTATATTTTTGTTTTAAAATTTTGAAAAATTAAAAAAATTAAGAATTTTTGTAAAGATAATGTTTGAAAGATGAGTTTAATAATATTATTCACAATAAATGGTCGGTCTAGTGGTTAAGGTGTTCTAAAAGTTTTGTAACATTATTATGCAGTGTTGGCAAATAGTCTTAATTAGAAATTTATTTTTTGATACAAATTAGTAATTGGTTCACTTATTAGATTTGGTTATATTTGTTTTAAGATTCCGATTCTATCTTTGATTAGAAGTCAGGTTTTATTATTCTTTGTTTATTTAGGATTCGTTGCCTATATAAGGCTTAGATTATGCTTGTAAATTGTAACCTTTTTGAAAACCCTATAGAAACCATAATAAGAAATCAGATTGATTATAGTGAAATATATTGATCGGCACCAGATCGACACCGTCTTTAGTACTTTATTCGTTGAACTTTTGTAATTAAGAGGGAAGTCACCAGCATCATCATTTGCATCGTTTTCAGCACCAGATCGGCACAGCATCGGCATTAGCGCCATCAGCAACAACATTAGCATTGGCGCACATCAATATCGCATTGACAACACATCAGCATAGCATCGCAGCACAGGATCAACAACGCAGCATCAACAACATCATTCTTGGCAAGCTCATGAAATAACATCATGAGTTTTACGGGAAGTGTTTGCAAATATTGTCTTAATTCAGAATTTGCTTTTGATTTTAAACTGGAATTGGTTCGCCGTTCACTTATTAGATTTGGTTAGACTTTTTTTTTAGGATTCTAATTCTATCTTCCATTAGATGTCAAGTTTTATTATTCCTTATTTATTTGGGATTGGTTGCCTATATAAGGCTTGGCTTATGCTTGTAAACTGTAACCTTTCAAAAAACCCTACAGAAACCATATTGTATCTCACATCTCGTATGAGTTTGCGGAGCTTAGTTTTTTCATGTACCCATGAGCCATGAATTCGCATATTGAGATTTTCCGATGTATTAGTTTTTAGTTCGTTATTGGTTTGACATAGTATAAGAGAGGATTAGTTATGTCTATTGTGTTTTTATCATTATGGAGTATTAATTTGACATGGTATCATAGAGATTTTGATATATTGGACCGTATTTAATACTTTATTCGTTGAACTTCCGTAATTAAGAAGGAAGTCATCAACGTTGTCATCTGCATCCTTTTAGGCACTAGATCAGTACAACATCAGCATCAGCGCCATCAGCAACTAGCATTAGTGCGTATCAATATCGCATTAACAACACATCAGCACAGCATCGCAGCACAGGATTAGCAACATTATTCTTGGCAAGCTCATGATACAACATCACGAGTCTAATAGAAAGTGTTCGCATATATTATCTTAATTAGGAATTTTTTTTTTGGTTTTAAATTGGAATTGGTTCGTCGTCCACTTATTAAATTTGGTTAGATTTTTGTTTTTTAGGATTATGATTCTATCTTCCAGTAGAAGTCATGCTTTATTATTCCTTGTTTACTTGGAATCGGTTCCCTATATAAGGTTTGGCTCATGCTTGTAAATTGTAACCTTTCAGAAAATCCTACATAAATCATAATAAGAATTCAGATTGATTGCAGTGATATATTGGTTGGTTCCTATGGCATTTCAAATCCCCTACAGATGTAGTGAGCTTAGTTTTTTCATGCATCCATGGACCATGAATTCGCATATTGATATTTTCCGTTGTATTAGTGTTTAATTCGCCGTTTGTTTGACATAATATAAGAGCAAGTTAGTTCCGTCTACTATGCTTTGTTCGTTATGAAGTATCAATTTAGCATGCAGTCCATTAAGTGATTAACGCCATATTATGGAGCCAAAAGTTATTGATTCTTGAACTATTAATTTCCCTTAATAGTTCGTATTAACAATCAAGCCATTGTCCATGGATCATATAAACCTTTTTTCACAACAATATTTGAGAAGTAGGCTATATTAGATGGGTATGAACTATGCTCTTGAGTATCAACTTTGTTCTTATGTATGGACCTCGCTTTTATGAATATTTAATTAAAAATATGAGGCATTTTCACACTTATTATAAATATCAAACACAAAATCTGAAACTATTTGTCATATAATTAAAAAAAATCATTAGATCATAATATGTATAAATGTATCACACAAATAGAATGAAAAGGAAAAAAAGGAAATGCGTGGCTTAAAGAGAAAATAAAGAGAGTGAGAGATTTTTATAAAAAGAAGGCTTTTTACTTTAAATGCATAATGAACTCGCCTTAAAGTCTCAAATTTCACCCTATTTTATTTTTACGCTCACTTTGCACCCTGAACCTACCGAGTTGGCCCACTTAGTCGTATCTTGTTACCTTCCATGAAGTGTGCGTGAGTTTTATTACGTGGCGACTACGTGGATTAAAAGATGTTGAATAAGCTATGGGAATTTTCAGAATTTTACTTTCACTCTCTTCTTCTTACTCGAGATCGAGCGAATTCCAAAATCTAAACCAAATCCATAATCATACCTATTTGATCCGAAAATGGACCTAACGTGATGGAACCCTGGTGGGTGCTAGTTCGCTATATTCTAAGCCTATCGAGTGACCTACAAAGTAGAGAAAATAACACTAGACGCCGGTAGGGTGTCGACCTAAGAGGCTCTGATGCTTAAGTCAATAAGAAAGATGGAGATCCAATAGGAAGATTAACAACATAAAGACAAAGAGTCAGGTTGGTGTGTTGAGAGAGAGAAGTGGGTACCTTTACGACAGGACCCGTCCCAACTGGATCTCGATAACCGTGTCCGGTCCTGCTCCCGTCTGACAAATCAACTGAAGATCCGAAACTATCCTTCAGCACCTATCAGACAAGGGATAACTGTGCCGAATTCCGCTTATGCCTCCGCCTCTCGGTTAGCCCCGAACGTTGTGCCACGGCCTGGAGGGTCATTAAAACAAAAATATATTCGTTAAAATACATTTTAAAAGACATCATTTACCCTCCAGTTTATCAAACCTGCATGCATAGGGAAAAACACGTGGACAAAAATCACTGGCCTTCCAGCCAAACCACATAACAAATCAAATTCCTGGCTCTCAGGCCAAACATATGAAAATATAATCACCTGGCCACACATACCAGAACTCGTACACAATACCAGTACGTAATTACAACCAATCGATCAAACAATCCATCAAGCAATCCGCACTATTCACAAGTGCACAAACCACCATATAATCACATCCGCACTACGCGTAGGCCATAACCCCAAGCATCGGCCGTCTGGGAACACCCCGAGCTTCGGCTATCTGGGACCACATATCACCCCCGAGTATCAGCCGTCTGGGAACACCCCTAGATTCGGCTGCCTGGGAACAATCATAATCATATTATATCCCCAAGTTTCGGTCATCTGGGAATTCCCCTAGCTTCGACCGTCTGGGCACTTATAATCACAATGAAAATCATCCTGGGATCATATCCCAAAACATCTCAATCAAATCCCTGACTTCAAACCAAGTCAAAAGCCTTACCAACCGGGACTCAAGCCCAAATATCATTTATACGTAAATCCGTAAAATCAAAATGAAAACATTAAAATAATCCAAGAATCATTCTTGGCTCACCCATTAAGTCAAAATACTCCTTCGGAAAGCTTTTTGACTCCAGGCCTAGCCCAAAATACCATTTGCTCATTTCCTCAAAAAACGTGCCCGAGATACCGATTAAAATAATCATTAAATCATAAATAATCATCCAAATAAATCATGACATCATGAAAAACCAAATTATACAATCAATCATGTAAAACATTTAAGTATGCATGCATATCAATTTAGAAAACAAACGTCCACTCACACACCGTCCAAATAGCTCGCTTCCCGAGCTGCACGCGTTTCCGTAATTTTCGCCACTTGCCAGGAGTCCCGAATCCTGTCCACAATCATTACACAGGGTCACTAAGGACTCAATTTACATCCTACTAATTTCTCGTAATTTTTCGGAATTTTAATATTAATTTAAAATATAACATAAATCGTCGGACCCTCGAAACATAATCGAGACGGCGTCCGATCGACTCGCAACCAAAACCAAAAATGTTCGTTACATTAAATAGGACAAGTTTCATGTTGACCTCACCTTGAAATTCCCCCGCACGCGCCCTCACGCGCCACCGCAAGCGGCTGCGCGTGAAAGCCACGCGCCGTGAACAGTGTCACCACCTTCACCCGTTTCTCTGTCATTCGGGTCCTGCAACCCGCGAGGTGACTCGGTTCGATTACTCTGAATTCGACATCATTTCCTTCAATTCAAACGTCTGTTAGCATCGTTGTAACCTTAATTAGGGTTCTATGAAGTCACTTACATCAAACCTTACCTGAATCCACACGATTCGTGTTTGATCATCGAAGCATAGCCGGTTACTGTTCATCATCCAATCTTCATCAATTATTCCTGTTTTCTTTCAATTGATGCATCAGGAAGCATCGTTGGGTCCTTATAAACGTATTCCCCTGATCAATTTCGTAGTTCCATGTCTCAATTTCCTCCACTCAAGCTCGAAAATCCCGAAACTTCATCCTCTCTGTTCTACGGCCAATTGACCCCAATTTCCTTCGTTCTTCATCTGGTTCGACTCGTAGCAATCCCAGAAGGCTAAATGTAACATCAATTGCACTCAAGCATGTCCACAAGTTCAAATTCGATCCTAGGTTCATCAAGGTTTAAAGGTGGTTTCGGGTTTGGGTATTTTATCCCAATTTCCATACCCCTCCTCTCTGGTTTTCTTCTTTTCCTTCTTCTCAATCTCATTTTCTCTCTATCTCTTTCACCTTGATCGATTGAAGGGCTGGCTGTAGGATTGTTTTTAGTCTTCCTCTGTTTTTTGTCTTGGTCGAGTATTAACTAAGTGCTAATTATGCACAGACTGATTTATGTAATTTAAGTATACACCAAAGCACCCAAGTGCCACTAATCCATCTAATGAAAGTGACAGATGTCACATAATAACTAATCCTCATCCAATTAGGCTGAATCATCCAATTAGAGGATAATTTATCAGTTAATTGCACCGTTAAAGACAAATTACTGTTTTACCCTTTCATAACAAATTACCAAAATGCCCCTCATAGTTCTAGACCCATAACTTTTTCGTTCGGACTCCGATTGACGCATGCTGCCTGTCTACGGATTCAGCGTCTCGAGACCTACCCAATGGTCTTCCCTGAAAGTCCAAACAATTTCCCGATCAAAAAGTAAACTTTCGGCCCCTTCTGACCAATTTACCAACTTACCCTCAAACTTCCGCACGTCATAACTTTTTCGTCGAATGTCAGAATTGGGCGTGCCACCTGTCTATGAACTCGTGACGTCCCGAACTACGTCACAGTCATTGGTCAAAGTCTGTTTGACCGCTCGAATAAAAATTCAATCATTCGCCCAATTCCAAGGGCAGAATCGTCCTTTTCCTCAAATTTTCCAAATTTCCGTGTTTCGAATTTTCGGGGCGTCACAACCTTCCCCCCTCAAAGAATTTCGCCCCCGAAATTCAAACAAACTCTCCAACAACAACCATGGAGACTCAAGTCACATCCAGTTCAATACCTCGGGGTTTCCACGTGAACCCTCACTCGTTATGTACAACCATTTCCACCCTTTCTATCTTTCCCGGCTCATCCGGAGCCCTCATAACACATCATGACTCATTTCGAGTCCCAAACCAACTCTTGACTCCTGTTGAGTCCCAATTCAATGTCTCGACCCCTCGCGAGTCCAAAAGAAACATGTACTAACATCACTGCCACCGCTGGCATATTTGGTCACCTAGCACACATCGCTAGGTGAACCACATCCTATTCCGGATCTCTCAATACACATGAAACCAATTCCAAACTCCCTCTGAGTCCCATTACCTTCTATCCTCGGGTCGAGGCCATCCTGGGCCTAACATGCCTACCATATACCATATCGTTATCGTAGACAACCATCCGGACTATCACAAGTCCGACAAAACTAAAACACATGATACCACACCCGACCCCCAATCCAGGGCCCTAAACTCGCCAGGGATTTTCGACACCCCCATATCTCGTCTAATCACCAGGCCGCGCACAGGGCTCGTATCTCAGAGGCATGGCAGATCCATAACCAAATGCTTTGATACCACTTTGACAGGACCCGTCCCAACTGGACCTCGATAACTGTGTTCGGTCCTGCTCCCGTCTGACAAGTCAACTGAAGATTCGAAACTATCCTTCAACACCTATCAGATAAGGGATAACTGCGCCGATTTCCGCTTATGCCTCCGCCTCTCGGTTAGCCTCGAACGTTGTGCCACGACCTGGAGGGTCATCAAAACAGAAAAGTGTGAGTGGACAAAAATATATTCGTTAAAACACATTTTAAAAGACATCATTTACCTTCCAGTTTATCAAACCTGCATGCATAGGGAAAAACACGTGGACAACAATCACTGGCCTTCCAGCCAAACCACATAACAAATTAAATTCATGGCTCTCAGGCCAAACATACGAAAATATAATCACCTGGCCACACATACCAGAACTCGTACACAATACCAGTACGTAATTACAACCAATCGATCAAACAATCCATCAAGCAATCTGCACTATTCACAAGTGCACAAACCACCATATAATCACATCCGCACTACGCGTAGGCCATAACCCCAAGCATCAGCCGTCTGGGAACACCCCGAGCTTCGGCTATCCAGGACCACATATCACCCCGAGTATCAGCCGTCTGGGAACACCCTATCTTCGGCTGCCTGGGAACAATCACAATCATATCATATCCCCAAGTTTCGGTCGTCTGGGAATTCCCCTAGCTTCGACCGTCTGGGCACTTATAATCACAATGAAAATCATCCTGGGATCATATCCCAAAACATCTCAATCAAATCCCTGACTTCAAACCAAGTCAAAAGCCTTACCAACCGGGACTCAAGCCCAAATATCATTTATACGTAAATCCGTAAAATCAAAATGAAAACATTAAAATAATCTAGAAATCATTCTTGACTCACCCATTAAGTCAAAATACTCCTTTGGAAACCTTTTTGACTCCGGGCCTAGCCCAAAATACCATTTGCGCATTTCCTCGAAAAACGTTTCCGAGATACTGATTAAAATAATCATTAAATCATAAATAATCATCCAAATAAATCATGACATCATGGCAAACCAAATTATACAATCAATCATGTAAAACATTTAACTATGCATGCATATCAATTTATAAAACAAACGTCCACTCACACACCGTCCAAATAGCTCACTTCCCGAGCTGCACGCGTTTCCGTAATTTCCGCCACTTGCCAGGAGTCCCGAATCCTGTCCACAATCATTACTCGGGGTCACAAAGGACTCAATTTAAATCCTACTAATTTCTCCTAATTTTTCGGAATTTTAATATTAATTTAAAATATAACATAAACCGTCGGACCCTCAAAACATAATCGAGACGGCGTCCGATCGACTCGCAACCAAAACCAAAAATGTTCGTTACATTAAATAGGACAAGTTTCATGTTGACCTCACCTTGAAATTCCCCCGCACGCGCCCTCACGCGCCACCGCAAGCGGCTGCGCGTGAAAGCCACGCGTCGTGAACAGTGTCACCACCTTCACCCGTTTCTTTGTCATTCGGGTCCTGCAACCCGCGAGGTGACCCGGTTCGATTACTCTGAATTCGACATCATTTCCTTCAATTCAAACGTCTGTTAGCATCGTTGTAACCTTAATTAGGGTTCTGTGAAGTCACTAACATCAAACCTTACCTGAATCCACACGATTCGTGTTTGATCATCGAAGCATAGCCGGTTACTGTTCATCATCCAATCTTCATCAATTATTCCTGTTTTCTTTCAATTGATGCATCAGGAAGCATCGTTGGGTCCTTATAAACATATTCCCCTGATCAATTTCGTAGTTCCATGTCCCAATTTCCTCGACTCAAGCTCGAAAATCCCGAAACCTCATCCTCTCTGTTCTACGGCCAATTGACCCCAATTTCCTTCGTTCTTCATCTGGTTCGACTCGTAGCAATCCCAGAAGGCTAAATGTAACATCAATTGCACTCAAACATGTCCACAAGTTCAAATTCGATCCTGGGTTCATCAAGGTTTAAAGGTGGTTTCGGGTTTGGGTATTTTATCCCAATTTCCATACCCCTCCTCTCTGGTTTTCTTCTTTTCCTTCTTCTCAATCTCATTTTCTCTCTATCTCTTTCACCTTGATCGATTGAAGTGCTGGCTGTAGGATTGTTTTTAGTCTTCCTCTGTTTTTTGTCTTGGTCGAGTATTAACCAAGTGCTAATTATGCACAGACTGATTTATGTAATTTAAGTATACACCAAAGCACCCAAGTGCCACTAATCCATCTAATGAAAGTGACTTCATAACAAATTACCAAAATGCCCCTCATAGTTCTAGATCCATAACTTTTTCGTTCGGACTCCGATTGACGCATGCCGCCTGTCTACGGATTCAGCGTCTCGAGACCGACCCAATGGTCTTCCCTGAAAGTCCAAACAATGTCCCGATCAAAAAGTAAACTTTCGGCCCCTTCTGACCAATTTACCAACTTACCCTCAAACTTTCGCACGTCATTACTTTTTCCTCGAATGTCAGAATTGGGCGTGCCACCTGTCTATGAACTCATGACGTCCCGAACTACGTCACAGTCATCGGTTAAAGTCCGTTCGACCGCTCGAATAAAAAGTCAACCGTTTGCCCAATTCCAAGGGCAGAATCGTCATTTTCCTCAAATTTTCGAAATTTCCGTGTTTCGAATTTCGAGGCGTCACAACCATTGTAAGACCCGTGTCCTGGAGGGAACGATGAACTATCCCATATTCCTGCGTGGGGGGAATGGTCTGGGAAGGGAATGGTGGTGTGCCTTAAAGGTGTAGGCACACATCTATATAGCATGAGGCCTTTTGGGAGCTCAGTGGCTTTGGAGGGGATTGGAACCCCAAAGTTAAGCGAGTTGAGGCTGGTGCAATTCCATGATCGGTGACCCCCTGGGAAGTTGCACCGTGAGCTCCCGAAAACAAAACCGTGAGGGCAAGGGCAAGGAGGCCCAAAGCGGACAATATCATGCTAGATGAGTCGGGACCTGATAGAGGAGGGTCGGGTCCTGAAAATTTGGTATCAGAGCCAGACCCCGACCGGGAAGTGTGCCAGCGAGGACGCTAGGCCCTAAGGGGGTGGATTGTAAGACCCGTGTCCTGGAGGGAACGGTGAACAATCCCACATTCCTGCGAGGGGGGAATGGTCTGGGAAGGGAATGGTGGTGTGCCTTAAAGGTGTAGGCACACACCTATCTAGCATGAGGCCTTTTGGGAGCTCAGTGGCTTTGGAGGGGATTGGAACCCCAAAGTTAAGCGAGTTGAGGCTGGTGCAATTCCATGATGGGTGACCCCCTGGAAGTTGCACCGTGAGCTCCCGAAAACAAAACCGTGAGGGCAAGGGCAAGGAGGCCCAAAGCGGACAATATCATGTTAGATGAGTCGGGACCTGATAGAGGAGGGTCGGGTCCTGACATTTATGAGAGTTTTTAAGGGGGTATTTATAGTAGCAATAAATGTGCTAGTTGGCCACTGTTGATGTAGGGGTCAATCTACCTCGGGAGATACTGCCACATTTCATTCAGATCCGGGATGTATGTCATGTGACAGTAGACCTTCTATCATGTTAGGGATTCGTTACTAACATTTGTCAAAGTTTTGGATCATAGGTGCCACTTCATGCCTATCGAGTGGTCATGTCTTGGGTTGTTTCTGATAGTGCTTATTGGCATTGCTGGTCAAGTGGCCATGGGCCTATCGATTGGCTTGCTTGCCAATCGCCTAGCAGCGGATCATGTGTTTATGGTCTTGCTGGTTGTACTGAGCCTGGTTGGTTGATATAATATCAACATAAGTCCCCTTAATTTTTTACTGAGGTGGATTTCTTCGGTCGGGGGCTTGTAACTCAAGCCAATGTATGTCAACCGACTATGAGGGTGTACCCACTAGTCCCTCAAGTTCTTGATGGTGGAAGTGTGTCTCAGTTAAATGGCGTTGCACCAATCCCTAGTTTGAATTCGGTTGTAAGGATCTTGCATACCGAGTGAGGATGAGAATTTACCTTGATTGAAGCTTTTGATCGGTCACAATATTCCTGCTTGTCAATCATAGCTGCACGAGCACCTTAAATGATTCTTTTTATTGGTCGCAATGTTCTAGCTTATCAATCGTAGCTGCGAGAGCATCTCAGATGATGTTTCTGATCGGTTACAATGTTCCTGCTTGCCAATCAGAGCATGAATCTAAAAGGGTTTTTTGAATGAAACTTCTGATCGGTCGTAATGTTCCTACTTACCGATCGAAACTCCGAGAGCACCTCGAATGATTGTTCTGATCGGTCGTAATCTTCATACTTGCCAATCGAAGCATAAATCTGAAAGGGTACTTCGAATGAAGTTTTTGATCGGTCGTAATATTCCTGCTTGTCGATCGGAGCTGCAAGAGCACCTCAAATGATACTTCTGATTGGTTTCAATGTTCCTTCTTACCGATCGAAGTATAAATCTGAGAGGGTATTTCAATTGAAGTTTTCAATCTGTTGCAATGTTCATGCTTGCTGATCGGAGGTAACTTGATGAATTTCTAATTTCGATTTTGAGGTTTCAAAAAGTAAAAAATTGTGTTTATGTTTTTTTAATACATAGTGTAGACGTATTCATATTCATAATCGTATGTTTGTACATTGTTTCATATGTGTTGCGCCATCATATGGTTGGTCCATATATTGAGGTGTGTCATGTGCCTATAAAAGGGGTTGGGATTCTCTCATTTGTGAACTTTGTGCAAAAAAGTCATCAAAGCTCTGCCTTGCTGCCGATTAGTTTCTGAAGATTCCGACGGAATTTGACTCGAAACATGCCTTTCGATCAGTCCTCCAGAGCTTGCACCTTCTGATAAAAAAAGAGTTAAGGTAAAAATCTCTTCCTTTTTTTTTTTTTGAATTCGTCCTTGGCATTATGATTAGTTGTGCTTAGTTGTAGTTTCCCTTTTGTTTTGAATTTTTAGATGTCAAAGTTCGAGTCAACGAGTCGACTTGGGGAAAGATCCTCGCAAACTTTTGGTATTGAAACTACTTCTTACTTGGCAAGTGATGGACTGGGTAGGAGGAGCGTTTCACAATCCACTAGTGGGTTATCATCGATCGGACGTAGTTTTTCATCTTCTTCCTCCGTTGATAGTTTAGAAATAACTTTAAAGGACCCAAAGGCAAAAGGTACCGAGCAGAGGAAGGGTCCCCGAGCAGAGGAAGAGTGCCCAGCTTGTGAAGAGTACCAAGAAGGTTAAGAGTACTGAGAAGGTGAAGAGTACTAAGAAGGTGAAGGGTGTCGAAAAGGCTATGAGAGGAAAGGCTTCCTCGTCCATTCCTCCTACAATTGAGTTGGCTGGTGAGCAAGAGGAGAGTGAAATGGAAAGCAGTGCCAAGAAGGTTTTGGATGCCGAGTAGGAACTGCCATCAAAAATTCCTATTAATCGATCCCATACACGGTGGATTATAAGATCAACATAATTAAGGAAGGCGATCTGCCACGGTTCAGGTAGTTGTATAATATGCCACCTGAGATTGAAATGACTCTGCCGCTAGTTGGGGTAAGGCTGAGTGAGCCCCTAGAAAGGTCGATTTTGTTTTATGTTGATTGTTTTGAGAATGAAGTCTAGTTTCCTTTGCATCCATGACTTCAAGACATCTTGGCCACTGGCGGACCGACTAAGGGGCAAGGAGGATCACTTGACCCTCCGACCACGAGAAAAATCTGCAGGGAGAAGCCTTCTCCATCGTCAATTGACCCTCCACTCTACTCGATTATCAGATCTCGACGGAGAAGATGAAGTTCTGGGTTTTTTTTTGCTTAAAATAAACAAAACAATTATGTTTTGTATGTTTTTTCTTTTCTAATTTTTGGGTTCAAAATGATGTCGTTTCATTTAGTGAGAATGAAAAAAAAACGGGAGAAGCCTTATTTTTGCATTCTTCTTTAATTTGGGAAAGTTGGAAGCTCTTGAAACAAAGCACAACTACACAAGAGGAACTGAAGCAAAGAAGTAGTCACCACGACAGGACACATCGCCATAATGCCACTGCCACCAAGACGTTGCCGCGATGCCACCGACGCCACTGAGGGAGGTCGACCTTTCCTCCATTACATCAAAGTAAATAAATTTCTAAATTTATGAACTCTAAATTTTTATATCTCTCTTTGATTAATTGTTAGAATGCACGCTTTAATGTTGAATTTGGGTCAAGGTCAATATACCTTGATTTCATGTTGAATTTGGGTAAAAGTGTATGGTTCTGATGTATTGATGTATTGATGTCTTGGGTGTCTTGGAGAGTGTTTATTTTGTTATTGATGTATTGATGTATTAAGTGTTTTGTTATTGATGATGTATTGCTGTATAATTAATTGATGAACACACTGCAAGTATGGGGCTTTCATGTATAATCAATTAATGATAGATTTGAACATAACACGCTCATCTATTATCAATTGATGTTATTGATGTATTGATGTTTAATCAATTTATTTGTTATTGATATTGATGTATTTATGATAGATTTGAACATAGCACTTTCATCTATAATCAATTAATGCTAATTTTATTAATGATGTATTGATGTTAATTGTTGATTATGAAGGGAGTGTTTTGTTCTGGGTTGGAGGGAGTGTTAATTGTTAATTATTAATTGTTGATTTATGGAGGGAGTTTTTTTTCCTCTTTAATTATATAGTTATGGAACGATATTTTAAGAGACAATGTCACAATCTTACTACCAATGACTCAAGGAGTTCAACACCAAAAGAAATTGAGTTGGATGCAATTTTAACTAATCTCCTGGAGATCTAGGTCTTCGTCCTCGAATGATGGACTATGATTATAACTTTTGCTATGAAATTTGAAGAGCCTATCTATTTAAGGGTCTTTGTAAACCAAAAATGAATGTTGAAAATTTTCCACAAACAAGAGTTTTGGGCTATAACCGTCGTTTCAGCCTTGATTGGTTTGATGAGTTTATTTGGTTGGAGTCTAGTAAGGTTAAAGATGCAGGATTTGTCTTCCTTTCTATTTATTTAAAACTAATTTTGAGAAAGTTTGTAATGATGCCTTCACGGAGATAGGCTTTAGAAATTTGAAGAAGAAAGAGAAGCTTAGGGAGCATATTGGAGGGGTTGGTAGTGTTCATAATCAAGCTAGACAAGCTTGAGATGATCTTATGAACCAAAATCAGCATATCGAAACAATTGTGGTCAAGCAATCAAACCGAACTCGTATCAATTACTTCATATGCTTGAATGCAGCAATTGATTGCACTAGATTTTTGTTGATGCAAGGTCTTTCTTTTCATGCTCATGATGAAACGGAAAGCTCAAGCAACAAGGGAAATTATGTGGAGCTCATGACATTTCTTACAAATCATAATGAGAAAATGAAGGTTGTATTGTTTGATAATGCTCAAGGGAATCTCAAGTCAATAGCTTCTAAAATTCAAAAGGAACTTGTTAATGCATGTGTAGTTGAAACCATTGATGCTATCACCAAGGATGTGAATGGTGAGTTATTTTCAATAATGGTTGATGAATCACGAGATTGTTCAACAAAGGAGAAAATGGCGGTGGTATTTCGTTATGTAGACGAAAGAGGACATGTAATTGAAAGTTTTGTTGGAGTTCAACATGTTGCGGATACCTCTGCAAGCACATTAAAAGATGCTATTGACAAATTGTTGTCTTCAACCAACTTGAGCATGTCGATGCTACAAGAACAAGGTTATGATAGAGCTAGTAATATGAAAGGTGAGTTCAATGGTCTTAAAGCAGAAATTTTGAAAGAAAATCCTTATGCATTTTATGTTCATTGTTTTGCACATCAACTTCAATTAGCTCTTGTGGCGGTGTCAAAAGGTCATGCTGATATTGCCACTTTTTTCACAAAGGAAAATAGTCTTGTTAATATTAGTGGAGCATCATCTAAGAGCCTTGATTTTCTAAGAGATAAACTACAAAAAGGACCTCATGGAAGCTCTTGAAGATGATTGTTTTGAAATAGGACAAGGTTTAAATCAAAAAACTAGTCTCAAACGTGCGAGTGATACATGTTGGAACTCACATTATGGTACTTTGGTAAGCATTATTTCTATGTTCAAATCTGTGGTGAAAGCGCTTCAATTGATTATAGATGATGCCTCAACGGATCATTTAGGTGAAGCAAATAGATAATTTGAAGACATTCAAACTTTTCAGTTTGTGTTTCAACTATTTTTTATGAGATCTATTTTGGGAGTTACAAATGACTTGTCACATGCATTACAAAAGAAAGATCAAGATATTGTGAATGACATGACTCTAGTTCAAATAAGTAAGCAACAACTACAACAAATGAGAGATAATGAATTTGATCTTTTACTTGATCAAGTATTGTGATTTTGTGATGAGCATGATATAGATGTTCCCAACATGGATGATCCATTCTATGCTCAAGGAAAATCTAAACGTGTAGCTTCAAAACTCGCAAACTATCATCATTATCGTGTGGATCTCTTCGCTCATATAATTGATTAGAAACTTTTAGAATTGAATAATCGCTTTAACGTTAAGTATTGAGTTACTTATTTGTATGCCATGTTTGAGTCTAGATAATTCATTCTCGGCATTTGACAAACACAAAATACTTCGTTTTGCTGAATTTTATCCTCATGAATTTAGTTCCGAGAACTCTTTGCACTGGAGGATTAACTTGGGATTTATATTAATGATATGCATTTGAGTAATGTGTTTTATAGTTTCAAAGGAATTAGTAGTATTGCAAAGGAAATGGTTGAGATGGGGAAGCATAGAGTATACAAGTATATATATTTGCTTTTTATACTAGCCTTAGTGCTACCAGTTGCAACCGCTTTAGTGGAGGGAGTATTTTCTTCTATAAATACTATGAAAACTTCACTCGGTAACAGAATGGGAGATCAATGGTTGAGTGATATTGTAGTTGTTTACATCGAGAGAGATATTTTCGTTTGTATTAATAATGAAGCTATAATGCAACGCTTTCAAGATATGAAAAGTCATCGTGGACAATTGTAATTTGTAATATTTTATAAATTATGAATTTTCATAGTATCCTTTAGTTTTAAAGGATATTTTTGCTTCCCAAAGTTTTTTACAATTTACATGTTGACCCTTTCGAGAAAAATTCATAGGTTCGCCACTGATCGTGGCATGGGCGAAGATTGCGGTCAGCCAACTGAATGTAAATGGATGGATTGCATTGATAAGTGTATATACAACCTTCCAACTATGGGGACTTCCTGAGCCATACTGGGGTCAGCTTTTCCATATGTAAAAATTCAAATGGAAAACGACTAGACTGGGATGGGTGTAGATTGAATGTGTGGAAAAATTAGTACGCGGAGCGTTTATCAATGGCATTTTGACTTCAAGAAAAAAGTTGGAGGCACCATTTCTGCTTGGTGTCTGGTCCTTGGGAAGGGAATGTTAGTCAGTTTAGAGATATAATTGAGCATGATTTCCAATTGGAAAGTTTTAATGCTAATTAGATATTTAGGTTCTATACACATGTTTTGTTTGCATGCCGAGTCAAAATGTGGTGATTGATTTGTTTACTTGGAAGTGCATTTAAAAGTGCTTGTTTGACCGAGGAAGAGCAAGCATGCGAGCTTGTTCTGTAGAAGTTGAGTGAGCTAGAGCATGGTCGTTGCGCATTAAGGTTGCCTGATCATTTTCTTAAGGTTAGCCTGATCTTCCCCCTAGTAAGTGTTGATTGACTCATCCTACCGATATGCCTTTTTTTTTTGCATATGTGAGTGATATTAACTTGGGTCTTTTAATTTTGTAGTGGATTTGGAAATCGAGGCAACTTATGCCAAGATAATGCAAGAGACAATTGAGAAATACCGGGTGTCCAGTGAGAAAGCCCAAAAGGTCATGGAGGTTGACTCGACACAAAAGGTCCTAAAGAGCCAATCAGACAAAAATGATGAAGACCAATAGGCCAGAGGTGCAGCCAAGTGGGGAGGGCTCGACTGGTAGGTCTGGGGGAATCCTTTGTCGACTCAGAAGAGGTTAGCAACAAAATATGGTGTTGACCGATTCGAGATTCGGTGGCAGAAATCGCTGGCCTCCAAGAAGCAGTAGTTCGCACTAAACAAGCAAACTGCCGAAGAGGTGGAGACCAATCGACAGAAGAAGAAAGATGCCTAGATTAGGGAAATAGAGGATGCTAGGGATAAGGTGCCCAAGAAGTCGTGGTTGGAACTGGCACCGAGGGTCATCCTGAAGCCCTTGAAGAGGATGTTCTTCATCCGTAGCATTTGGTCGTGCTTTGTCGAGTCAGTTGATGCTACCAATATGGTTCAGTCATCCACGGTGGATGACAGTTGGACGGAGTTCACCGAGTGCATGCATCCAACTATTGTTCTGGTCATCAATGCCCTAGTGCTCAACTCACAGAAGGGGCTTTCGGAGATCGAAGAGATAAGTCTAGCCAGCCTTCCCGATCGGTACACGAAGGTGATTGTCGAGCAAGCCCATGTTAGTGCCTTATCTTTCACTTTTTTTTTTTTGTGCTAATTGGCTTGTTTGTGGTTTCATTTTTTAATATTGACCAAGTGTTGGTGAATCGACAATGCTTTGCTGAGTTTTTTATTACCCTTCAAAATTTAAAAAAATAAGGCAAGCGACTGGAGGCCAATAGGAAGGTGCTGAAGTAGAGCAAGGAGAAGCTAAAGGGTAAAGAGCATGAGTCTCAATTTTCCCTGAAACATGTGAAAAATCTGAATCGCAAGGTTCGACAGTTGAAAAAATAGCAGTGGCTGCTAAGAAAACTGTGGCCGAGAAGGTGGCAGACCTTCAGAAGGTGCATAACAAAATTGCTGATTGAGATCGTCGATTGGAGATCTTGGTCACCCATGTAGAAGAGATCAAGCGTTTGCGCAGTTGTCTATCTACCACTTGGGAAAAGGCCATCATAGGCTTCATAGTATCCAGAAGTTTGAGGATTACATAGACATCAAGTTGGGTAACATGGAGGATGCAATCATCAGAAAGTCATATTTTTCAATCCAACCTTCCTGATCCAATTTCCTTGGCTAAGTGAACTTCCAGAGCTGACAAAAACCTTCAAGTTACCTGGGCAGAATAAAGTGAAGAGCCCTGACTAGATCTTCATAAAGGTTTTAGGGGGCCAATATATGAGGCCAAAAGGTTTACTAGTGAGCCCACCAATGAGCCCAGAGTCACCCATACCGAGCAATCCAATGAGAAAGAAAATGCATAGGAAAAGTAGATTGAGGTAGAGGAATAAGTAGGTACCGAGTGTGTCAGGACCCGACTCATCTAGCACCATATTGTTCTCTTTGGGCCTCGCCCTCACGGTTTTGTTTCGGGAGCTCATGGTGCAACTTCCCAGGGGGTCACCCATCATGGAATTGCACCAGCCTCAACTCGCTTAACTTTGGGGTTCCAATCCCCCCCAAAGCCACTTGAGCTCCCAAAAGGCCTAGTGCTAGATAAGTGTGTGCCTACACCTTTAAGGCACACCACCATCCTCTCCCAAACCATTCTCCCTCGCAGGAATGTGGGATTGTTCGCCGTTCCCTTCAGGACACAGGTTTTACAATCCACCCCCTTAGGGCCCAGCATCCTTGCTGACACACTTCCTGGTATGGGTCTGGCTCTGATACCATTATGTCAGGACCCGACCCTCCTTGGTCAGGACCCGACTCATCTAGCACTATATTGTCCGCTTTGGGCCTCGTCCTCACGGTTTTGTTTTCGGGAGCTCATGGTGCAACTTCCCAGGGGGTCACCCATCATGGAATTGCACCAGCCTCAACTCGCTTAACTTTGGGGTTCCAATCCCCCCCAAAGCCACTTGAGCTCCCAAAAGGCCTAGTGCTAGATAGGTGTGTGCCTACACCTTTAAGGCACACCACCATCCTCTCCCAGATCATTCTCCCTCGCATGAATGTGGGATTGTTCACCGTTCCCTCCAGGACACGGGTCTTACAATCCACCTCCCTTAGGGCCCAGCTTCCTTGCTGAGACACTTCCTGGTATGGGTCTGGCTCTGATACCATTCTGTCAGGACCTGACCCTCCTTGGTCAGGACCCGACTCATCTAGCACCATATTATCGGTTTTGGGCCTCGCCCTCACGGTTTTGTTTTCGGGAGCTCATGGTGAAACTTCCCAGGGGGTCACCCATCATGGAATTGCACCAGCCTCAACTCGCTTAACTTTGGGGTTCCAATCTCCCCAAAGCCACTTGAGCTCCCAAAAGGCCTAGTGCTAGATAGGTGTGTGCCTACACCTTTAAGGCACACCACCATCCTCTCCCAGACCATTCTCCCTCGCAGGAATGTAGGATTGTTCATTGTTCCCTCCAGGACACGGGTCTTACAGAGTGGCTCAGACTTGAATAATTTTCTAATTTTTTGGGGGATGCCCCTTGTACTTGTAGTTTGAAAAAATATGTCTATTTTATTCATGGTTTAATATTTCGTTCTGATTGAAAGATTGCATGCCGATTGACGTTGACTTATGAATTAGATACTTTCAAACCTTGCTTGTGTGAATTGCCTAACTGAATGGGTGAATCTCAATTGAGTGCCGAGTGACTAATGAGTGTCGAGTGATATGTGAGAGACTAACAAGTGATGAGTGCCGAGTAATACTAGTAGGCTTTTGAATAAGGAATTTAAGGGTTGTAAAAGATTGTTGCATAGTCGTACAATGTCGAGTGGGTATAGAAGTATCTAAGTGCCGATCACATGTGCCGATTGGCATACATATGTAAATTTTGGAAGATAAAAATTGTCCAGAAAAAGGTGTGTTTCATTCAAAATACCAATAATTCTGATTGTCTTGAGCCGAATCGGTTACAAAGAATTTGGTCTAATTCTAAGTATGACTTAAGGAGGTCGTGTCTCACTTGAAATAGAATTTGAGATGATTGACACGTCATGGATGTGTCAGTAGTCGGCCATCCATGGTCTACAGTTCATACGTTCCTGATCGGCAGACCTTAGTGACCAGGTAGTTTCCTTCCCATTTGGTGCCAAGTATGCCTTCTGCCCAGTCCTTGGTTGCCAAGTTGATTTTTCTGAAGACCCAATCTCCAGCCTTAAAACTTCTGGTCTTGAATCTGGAGTCATAGTACCGTGCAATTCATTGTTTGTGAGCCATTTTTTGTAGGTTGCCCTGTTCGCGATGCTCTTCTAGGAGATCATGGTTGAGAGTGAGGAGTTCGTTGTTCTTATCCGGATCGTAAGAGATCACCCGATATGAGGTTTCACCAATCTCCACCAGTACAACAGCCTTAGTGTCGAATGTTGTTATGAATGGTGTTTCCTTAGTTGATGTTTGGTAGGATGTCCAGTAATACCACATAACGTCTAATAGGATATCAGACCATTTTCCCTTAGAATCCTTGTTTAGGTGAGTTTTGAGGTTGTATTTGATGAGCTTTTTGACTGCTTCTACTTGGCCATTTTCTTGTGGATGAGCAACAGAAGAGAAGCATATTTTGATTCCATGTACGTCGCAGAAAAATCAGAAGTGAGCACAATTGAATCACTTTTCATTTTTTGTCATAATGGTATGTCGTATGCTGAATTGACATATGACATTTTGGTAGACAAAGCTTTGAATTTGTGCAATAGTGATTTTCATGAGTGATTTTGTTTTTGCCCACTTGGTGAAGTAGTCGACGACTACAACAACATGTTCTACTCCTTTTTTTTTCCTTTCGGCATTGGGCCGATGAGGTCAAGTCCCTATTTCGAGAAAATCCACAGGTTGAGCATAAGAGTGAGCCTCTCTACATGTAGGTGTGGAATAGGAGCATATTTCTAGTATTTTTTTTTCATTTCTGCATAAGGGTGGTTGCATCTCCATGCACGGTTGGCCAGTAGTAACCTTACTTGAAGGTTTTGTGAGCTAGGGACTTGGGCCCTGAATGATTTCCGCAGATGCCCTTATGGATCTGCTTGAGGACTGCATATCCCCATTGTATTGGTAGGTGCTTGAGGAGTGGGACGTCAAATTCGCACTTGTATAGATTGACATGGAAAATGGTGTCGCATGGCATGGTGTTTGATGTGTTTGGCCTTGTTTTGATCTTTCAGTAGTTCTTCATCTTTGTGGAACCAAATGATTGGATCCATCCATGACGTTTTAGTGTTGATGGAATTGATCGCTTGTTCCTTCGTGCTTGGGGATCTCCAGTAGCTCCACTAGTACATTTCAACCAATCTTATTCTCAATTGAAGAGGCCAATCTTGCTAGAGAATCAGCATGGTGGTTCTCTAAGCATGGGATCTTGTTGATCTCGTAGGATTAAAAACTACGGAGGAGCATCTTTGCCTTTCTGGGGTAGAAGGCTATATAAATGTCCTTAGCTTTGTATTCATTGTTCACCTAGCTGACCACAAGTTATAAGTCGCTAAAATTTTTGATATGTTTTGCCTCCAAGTTTTTCGTGAGGCGGAGACTAACGAGGAGTGTTTCATATTTTACCTTATTATTTGAATTCTTGAGATTGAAACTGAGTTCATATTCGAGTTTTAAATGATAAGGTGTGCTGAGCACGAGCCCCGCTCTAGAGCCACTATGGCAAGCTAACCCCATCCACATATAGAGTCCAGATTGGTTTTGACTTGTCTAGTGGAGATGAAGTGTTGTCCACCCTTGTATTGGCAACTGGATGCTTGGTAATCAATGTTGATTCTACCGACATGCACTGGGACGTTTTGTAGGTGAATTCAGAGAAGAGATCAGTGACTGCTTGACCCTTCTCGAATGAGTGTCAGGCATAGATGTTGTCGTACTCGCTGGGTTTGATTGCCTATTTGATTAGTCTTCTAGATGTGTCCAGCTTCTAGAGGACCTGCATAAGTGGCTTGTTCGTCAAGACAAAGATTAGGTGAGCTTGGAAATAGGGCCTGAGCCTTTATGTGGTGGTGACTAAGGCAAGAGCGAGTTTCTGCAGGTCATAGTATCTGGTCTCCTCGTCACGAATAATTTACTCACATAGTAGACTGGATGTTTTGCTCAGTCCATTGTTGTGATTAGAACATTTGATGGCGGAGGTGGAGACTGAAAGGTAGATGGTGAGCTGGTATCTAGTTTCTGGACGAATGAGCAGGGGTGCCTTTGTCAGGACCCACCCCGGTTTCACCCCGAAAACCGAGGTAAATCCTGCTCCCGTCTGACACCCCGACACTAAACCGAAGTAAACTCACGAAAAACCACCAAAATACACAGTCAGACGCGGGAGAAACTTTAAACATCCCGAAGTCAAGTTTTACAGAGCATAGTACCAAATACAAAGGAAAGAAAACCGATAAACAAGATACACGCACAACGGAAAAGTTTAAGCACTCCGGGGTCACTCTCGAAAAATTCTATGCCTCCGACACTGCCTCGACGCTGACCCCCCCGTGCTAGCTCCACGACCTGGAGGGTAATTTAAAATAGAAGGTGTGAGTGAACCATAAATAAGAAAAGAATTTCCGAAAACCATTTCATAATAAAACCAGGGTTTTAGCCCTCCGTTTTGAAATCACATGCATAACCCAGTTACTAAAAACAATTATAAATCACGTAAAGATCATCATAAAAACATTTGCAGAATCATTATAAAAACAGTTATAGAAATCATATCATAAGCACCATGAAACTGTATCCTAAAACGTAAGTTTCAACCAATCATTATCCGATCAAACCTGCTGGATCTATCCGAGTCTTTAAACTCCCGAGTCTTTAAACTCAATATAGACCTCAATAATATCCGAGTCTTTAAACTCCCGAGTCTTTAAACTCAACAGGCCTACGGGGGAAATATCAATATATATCCGAGTCTTTAAACTCCCGAGTCTTTAAACTCAATCCGGGTCTTTAAACCCAATCCAGGCCCGTCCCCCGTCAAATCAATATCCGGGTCTTTAAACCCAATAACTAGATCCAGAAAATCCAATCCAAAACCATTTGAAAAACCATTTCTAAAACCACATCCAAACCCGAATCCGAAATCACTGGTCTGATGCCCTTCCGGCATCCAAAACCATCAATCCGAATCCAAATCCGGAATTCCACTTTTTAACTTTAAAATCAAATTCCGTTTCCGAAATCTGATTTCAAAACCGAAAGCCTTGATCATCAAAATCATGTTCCAAAACTCCTTTATAATCATTGAAAACCATTTATCATTTGAAATCCCAAATCATAGCATCGAAATCAGAATTCCAAACTTCCTCGAAAAACGTGTCAAATACGTACTTTCTCGAAAAACGTGCAATTATGTAAAATCAACATCACATATTCAACAATCATGAAATCACATGTAAAACCATAAAACAAGTAATTAAAAGCAGTTATGCATGCTCGAGTTTAGAAAAATGGTCCACTCACAGTACCGAGCCCTCAGTCACGTCCCGTACGTTCCTCAGCTTCCTCGGGAAATCCCGATCCTGTCAACAACCACCCAAGAACGTTACTAACACATCTACGAAGATCCACCTAATTTTTCCCAAAAATCCCCGGGTCCTAAACGTAACAAACCGGAACCCTAAACCTTCAACCTCGCGGAACTAACCTCAAACGACATCCGATTAACCCAAAACCTATTCCAATGGATTCGTTATAACATTTAGAACAAAAACTCAATTGACCGTTTTCCCAAACACCGCCGCACGCGCCCCCACACGCCGCCCAAAGTGGCTGCACGTGGGCCTCACGCGTCCGCACACAGGGTATTGTTCATCGTCTTCTACCTCGCGTGAACCGGTCTGAACCGGCGTTCCCGGTTCTCCGCCGTCCCGTCTCCGTTTCCCTTCCTTTTTTCACCATCTTCATCGTCTAATACTAAGCAACCCATTCCCCTATTCCAAACACCTCGACACAGTCCAAAACCCGTCGACTCAAGCTCGAAACAAAAACCCGACAGTCCCCTGTTTCCTATTCCGGCCACCCAAGTCTTCCCCGTCACAGTGGCTACACTAGACGCTTCCTAGGACCCTACTGAACCTACCAGTACTCACCAAATTCCTCGACTCATGCCCAAAAGCCACGACATTTGGTTTGAAGTTCAAGGCCAAAACAGAGCAAAAGAACCGGAAGAAGAAATTACCTGTCGTCGACCGCCGCCGTGCTCACCGCTGCACTCCCTAGAGTCCACAGAGTCGTCCTCGCCCCCTGTCGAGCCCAATCGATCAGCACACGGCCACACCACCACCCAAACTCCTCTTTGTTCTCTCTGTTTTTCCCGTGAACCCTCCCCCTTCTCACACCTGTTTCCCGTACACAAACAGTCCTCACCACTCAATCCTCACACTCTCAGCTTCCCTTAGTCACTTACACACTCACTAATTCGCATAAACACACACGGTCACCGATCAATTCTCCCCATCTCTCAGTCTCTGTTTCTCTCTGGTTCGAACACACACACGGCACACACACTTGCACGATTTTGAAACACCCGTGCACTCACTAGAACCCTCTAGCCAAGCCCCACGTGTCACCATCCCCTCAAGCCTCACACAAAAATCTCCTCTCTGCCCTGGAAACTTGTCCAAATCCGGCTGCACCAAGCCCAAAGTACAAAAGACCAAACTACCCTTCCTTTTAAGTCAAAATTACCATTTTGCCACTACCTTTCTAGACCCGTAACGCACACATCCTAACTCCGATGAATACGTGCCGCCTGTCATCGAACTCAGGACGACGAGATCTACCTAATGGTCCTAGGTCAACGTGTCAAAACCCGATCGTACGAAAAGTCAACTTTTCCCCCTATTTTATCTAAATTACGGTAATGCCCTCAACCTTCCGAACATCATAACTTCCTCCTCGGATGTTAGAATCGGGTGTGCCACCTGTCTACGGATTCGTGACGTCCCGAACTACGTCACGGTCATCGGTCAAAGTCCATTTGACCGCCCGAACTCAAAGTCAACATTTTGCCCAGACTAGGGGCAAAATCGTCAGTCTACACTACCGGACCTATCGTAACTGACTAACCACCAATTAACTCACTAATCCCATCTTAATCACTGTCTTAACCCTAATTTTTAGGATGGGTCGTTACAACCTACCCTCCTAAAAACAATTTTGTCCCCGAAATTCCACAACTAGTTCCCGATACCCAGGGTCTCCTACCCGGTGATCAACACTAGCTTAACAACAACCACTCCTGGGTTTCCTGTCTATCATCTCCACCTTGGGTATTTCACTCCATCCCCAACTACCAGTTCACCACTCCTAACCCTCTCTCAGTACCACTAAAACTTTATGGCGTACGCAAGGGAAACGCTATGAACAGAAAACAAAGGTATTTTAAAATACCTCATATAAAGTACCCAAGAGTATTCATAGAGTACATCCTCACGCACTACCACCGACACTTCCCGGAACCAACTCAAATCCTAACCCAGAACAATCTAGTCCAAACAGGAAATCCTACCTATCGGCTCACTCCTTCGCTAACACGTCCCTCGGCTGCTACTTCGACCACTTGTTGGAATAAATCTACAAAGTCCTAAAGGCAAACTCTAGATTGTGGGTTCTCTTCCTTCAATAACCTCATATCGATCATTTATAGTCACTCCTTTCCCGTTTCTTCCGTCATCCTTCAACGGAACTCACCGTAAGCTGTAACCTCGTCACTCCAGGTCACCTAGGGAAAGTCCTAGACTCTACTCCGAAACCAAACAACACTAACTGAGGATAGTAAAAGTACCTGTCCCCGCACCTGGTGCCGACTGAACTTCCTGCTGAGTCATCGAAAACACTCGGGCCTGAGATCCTGAGGATCTACCAAGTCCCCGCGAACTACTAGTGGCACCACCACCTCCTCTAGTGCCCGCTGTCCATGACGATGTACTCTGTCCAGGCTCCGCCTCTCCGCGGCCTACACCACCCTCCTGTGGTAACAGTGGACACTCATGTCGGAAATGACCTCGCTCTCCGCAGTAGAAACAAACATCCCGACCAGAAGGACTCGGTCTCCCTGTCGACGCAATAGACGTCGCACTAGCTTGCGGAGTCGGCTGTGCTCGGTAACTACGGAATCCTGAACTCTGGAAACTACCAGGTCTACCAAAACAATCATTGCCCGCCGATGATGCTCCACTGAAGTTACCTCTCTTCGGTGTCCTCAGACTCGAAGCTCCCGAAAAAGGTGGCTCCTGGCGTCGTACCGGCAAGCTAGCCTCAACCCTCACCGCAGCGTCTGACAACTCTCGGAGGGTAGTAAAAGATCCAGCCGTCACTATGGCACGAATCTCACCTCGCAGGCCCCACTCAAACCTACGGCACTTCTCGGCTTCAGTAGCCACAAAAGCAGGAGCAAACCGAGACAACAACTGAAACTTCTGTTCGTACTCAGCCACACTCAGATTCCCATGTTGGAGCTGCATAAACTCAGCCTCCTTGGAATCTCGGAAAGAACGAGGGTAATACTGATCTAAGAACCTCTCTTGAAACGTCTCCCAGGTCACTGTATGGGCATCCCAGCCAGACAACTCGAGGGTATACCACCACTCATCTGCCGCACCATCTAGTAAGAAAGTAGCCAGTAACACTCGATCCTCCGGTGGGCAATGCATCACTGTATAATAAATTGTTCATACTTGTATAAATTGTTCATACTTGTATAAATTGTTCATACGTAAATTGTCATGTTATATTTGTAAATTGTGCATAAAAACATACTTGTAAATAGTTCTTGCATTCATGCATTAGTCTCGGCTATATGTAGATCACTTGTGCTTCGAAGTTTAGATTTTGATCTTTAATCGGCGAAGACTCTTTTGTTAACTCTCACCCACGATGATTGTTAACACTTGAGTCATCTTAATTCCTCTGGAGTAAGAAATTTTCGAGGGTGATGTCTAGGACAAGAGACGGTACTCATAACGGGTTTTGGGTTTAAGAAAGGGACATCAATGGAGTTTAAGCCTCGGGATGTCTTGAAATTAGCCTTGCCTCTTGTGTGTATTCTTTCTAACCTGGTCACCTTTGAACTTGCCCAAACAGTTGAATTAATCCAAGATATTTACTTGGCCCGCACGGACGTATAAGTCTCCATCTAAACTTTGAAGCTATGTGAACCATATATATCTTTGACTTCCCCCGACATGTAAATATTGTTTATATATTAATTTACATTATTTGTCATGACAAAGTTAATTTGCATCTTTAGTTTAACTAACTTGCGTCTTTAATCTAATTTGCATATCTAACTTGCATTCTTAACTAACGTACATCTCTGACTAACTAACCTGCATCTCTGTCTAGGCTGAATGGACGTTAAACTTCAAGCGCTGGTTGGGAGGCAACCCAATGTGTTCCCGGGATGTGAAGGAGTCATCAACGCAGATTTGCTATCTTTCACTCTTTATTTTATTTTATTTTGTTTAATTATTGTTTATCTTGCTTTATTTTCGTAAATTTTCTTCCTTACTTTGATTCTATGTTTAATTACTTCGTATTTTCCTACATTGAGGACAATGTAGAATTTAAGTGTGAGGGAATGGTTTACAATTTTAATTGTCTACAAAATTAAAAAAAATTAAAAAAATCGTTAAAAAAATAAAAAAAATTATTGTTTTTTTTTTTGAATCTTTTTGTTTTAACTTAGTGTTTTTATGAGTCTTAAGTTGCCATTTAACTTGTCAATGATATAAATGAACAGAAATGAATATGTTATGGCCATAAAGATAATCACTACAACTTGAATTTATTTGTTAATATTTTGTGATTAAGTGTTATAACTTGAAGATAATGCATGTAAATTGGCACATAAACGAGCATGATAAGATAAGTATGAATCATATGAACCTTATGTGAGCTTTAGAACTTTATAGACGTCTTTGATGAGTGATTCATAAGTTCTTTGTTTAAATTGATATACATATGCCTCATAACTACTTGCCATAGCTTTTAATGCACTCTAGAGTACTAGAACTTATTCTATGTGATTTTCAAAGCTTTTAAGTTAATAAACTCTTTGATTTTGGATATGATTAAGGCATTAGGGTTAACACCATAAATTCAAACATCCATGTTCCCTATCATGTGTGCACAAGTTGCGACCCCCTTAGTTTTAACCCTTTTGAGTCCACATTAAGCCTTTCTTTCATCACCATGATTATCTAAACACTTGAGCTTAGTATAGATATGACACGACCCATCCCAATCCCTCTGGGATTACCATGGGATATGTCATGCTCCCGTCTGACAAGAGGTGTCAGACAAGGGATAACCTGTTGCCACTGCCCAACCGGGCTTCCAGAGTGCGTAAGGATCGATGGAGGAGGTGTGCGATGCTCAAGTCTCTGCTGCAGTCGCATCCAGAATCAACCTGAAGGGCATTAAAAACAAAAGCTGTGAGTGGACGAAAATAAACAAGTATGTTTAAAACATTTATAAGACATTTATGCCCCCCAGTAAAAGCATATGCATGCACCATCATTGAAAATCATAGATCATATAATATGAACCATAAACATATAATAAAACCATAACCATGATTTTAGCCACTGCACTATACACTCCAATCCGACATCCCTGATGTCTGACGTCCCTGACGTCAATAAGGTCACAATCACAAGGCTACGCGTGCCACTCGGGTCTCAATTTCCGAGTTCAATCCCCGAACCCCGTTCGGGTACAGCATCCCCGATGCTTAGCGTCATAGACGCTGGACGTACTAGACGTCTGTGACCTCTCCGGGGTACCTCATCCGGAGGAGACAATATAATATGGAAGGATCTATACAGTGTAGTACCAAATACATTTTATTGATATCCACATGCAAAACATATATGTATACATAGGTAAAATCCGAACCGATCGTTACATTTCATCAAACGGGTCTCACGCCCAAATACCGTGAAACGTGCCATAACCGAAATATCATCAAAACCATTTATTGATTCCAGCATGTGAACATATATAAAATGTAAACTAGAAAACATTTATTCAATTCCATTTTAGGGTCCCCGACCCGCAATCACATGTAGAAATCAACTGGGCCCCTGGCTCGATTTCACAAGTTAACTGGGCCCCTGGCCCGATTCATAAGTTAACTGGGCCCCTGGCCCGATTTTACTTTATTCAAGTTCGTAACCGTTTCATGAAATCACATCCAACCACATTTATGGAAATCGGTGCAAATCCAGAAAACCTCGGTTTACGTGCAAATACGTAATTCACCTCGAAATACGTGAAATCATTTTAAATTCACCGATATCCAAAATAAATCATTTAATTATAGTTATAAAAATCATGAAACAGTTATGCATGCATCGAATTTATAAAACCAATGTCCACTCACAGACCGTTTAACCGAGCGCCTCGATACGCGTGCCATAGGCCTTCCCGGGCCACACCACTATCACCGGGACTCCCAATCCTGTCCAAATCACATTATAGGATCACTAACCTCATCATTAACATCCTATTCAAGTCCCGTAATTTTCCCGAATTTTTAAGTATTTTTAAACTGGATTTAAAACCTTCGGACATCCCGAATAATATCGAAACGGGATCCAATCGACACGAAACCAATCCCAAAATGTTCGTTACATTGTATAGAACAAAAGTCATGTTGACCTCACCTCGAGATTCGTGCCCACGCGCCGTCACGCGCCGCCGTGAGTGGCTGCGCGTGAAAGCCACGTGTCTGCTACAGTGACTGCTACAGTCACCACCTTCACCCGAATGACTGGTAAACGGGTCTGATTACCCGCGATCTGACCCGGCCAGAT
Organism: Prinsepia uniflora; assembly: GCA_032719365.1. NCBI lineage: Eukaryota > Viridiplantae > Streptophyta > Magnoliopsida > Rosales > Rosaceae > Prinsepia > Prinsepia uniflora. Next base: position 8,356,995 of record CM064871.1, on the reverse strand, counting down.
AACCATCAATTCGACCTTGATTCCATCCGTTCTTGATCCTAAAGAAATCAATATCCAATCAATTTCAGTTCTGTGTCAATATCCAACCTCGACATGGATTAAATCAACCAACCCAAGCTCGAACAGCAAAACGGGTCGTCCTTAGTAATTCACCCAACTCAAGTCCATTTCCAAATTAACTTCACAGGAAGTATACTAGGACTCAAACGAACCCAAAAACACAACCAATTGAACAAGAGCTCACCTGGAAGTCGTCGTCCACAGCACTGTGTTTCCTTTGAAAACAGTGGCCACCGTCCCAGCTTAGCCGTGGCTGGTTCCCTTCGAAATTGATACGGCTGAGCTCCAGACACTCCCAGAAAGCTAAACCCGTCCATGGTTTGGTCCAACAAAGCTCAGAAACCAAATTCTGAATTTTCCCTCCAAGAACCCGAAATGGTTTCTCACGGTTTTTCTCTCCAATTCGACAACCATACAACTCAGAATGGTCCTCACAACTCACTCATCATTCAATTAATCCAATTTAGCCGTTAAAAGTGCCCCACAGCACCACTAAGTCCCCTGTGCAAAGCTCCTGGCACTGACCCGAAAATAATATGAAATTAGTGCCCATGTCCTTGCGATCAGATGCCAACTCAACCCCATGTGCAATCACACCTCAAACTGGCCCAATTCAGTCATTTAATTGGTAAACACACCATGGGATCGATCACACAAAGAGTCCCACATCACGGCCATTCAATCAAAAAGTGCCCCGTGTGAAATTACAATTCTGCCCTTGTGCAGAAAATTACCAAAATGCCCCTCACGCATCCTGACCCGTAACTCGGTCATACGGACTCCGATTGATGTGTGCCGCCTGTCTACGGACTCAGAGCATCGAGACCTTCCTAACGATCCTTGGCCCTCGGCCACCGGACATCCCGGTCAAAAAGTCAACATTTCCCCTTATTTCGTCCAAATTACGAAAATGCCCTTGAACTTCCGTACATCATAACTTTCACCACGAATGTCGGAATCGAACGTGCCACCTGTCTATGAACTCGTGACGTCCCAAACTACGTCACGGTCATCGGTCAAAGTCCGTTTGACCATCCGAATTAAAAGTCAACATTTTGCCCACGCCTAGGGGCAAAACGGTCATTTTGCACAATTCGTCCGGAATCACTCAACTAATCCCAGATTAGTAAATCATAATTAAATATTATTAAATCCCGATATTCGGGACGGGTCGTTACAAGACATCCTTTACCCTTGTTCCAAGGACTCGGTTGAAGATATAAAGATTGTGTAAGGAGAAAATGATGATGTTGAAAAGACTTTTATGTGAATTATTTGGATTTACCTACTCAAGCTTTGTTGTATTGTTCACACATGTTATTACCTTGATATAAAAAAAAAAAACCAAAAAAAAACCCAAAAAAAAAGTTGAGTCTCTATCAAGGTAATAAGGTTTGATTATGTAATATTTGAGTTAAGTCCCTTACATTCGTAAATCCGACACAAAGAATGATTGTGAGGCCCAACATGATGGAATTAGGCCTATGTTCGAAGAGATGGATTACTGACATCATTGCACTAAGGTTGGGAAGTTATGATACGTTTTGGGAGTCTATTGAGTCTTGGAACGAATTGAGTACCACTTGTCCTATATTTTCCTTGCCTCTAAACTTAGCCCCATTACAACCTTTATAAAGACCTTATGATCCTTAAGATGGTAAATTTTGATTAAGTTGAGTTAATCACTTGAGTAAGCTTATGGTTTTGGTTCATTTGTGCAAGTATGTTTTGTTTTTATCATGAGGTGTTTGTTTGAGATTTTGCAAAAGTACTTCATTTCGATTATGTGAGTATTTCTCACATACTTTGAGTGCAAACAAAAACCCTCACAAATTGAGTGAATTTAGTGAGTGCATATCCGTGTGAGTTGATTCATACTTGTCTTATTTATGTAGAGATCAATTTCACCATATTTACTCATTATCTTACTTGTTGAGGCATTTTGTTACCATGTATTAACTCTTGAATTCCATAGACTTAAATGCTTTAAGTGAAATTTTTTTATGCCATAATTATAATAATGAATTAATTGAGAAAAATTGGTTAAAGGTTTACTTGTTTTGAATTTTTAGTTTAATTTTAGTATTTGCTAGGGACTAGCAAAGTTTAAGTGTGGGGGTATTTGATAAGTCTTCAATTAAACATTATTTTATATTATTTCATACCCTTTATACTTGACTTTTATTATTAAATTAATAAACAATTGGAGAAAATAATATATTTTGTGGGATTTTTGCAGAAATAAATAAAGCATGAAATTCAGAGCATTTCGGCGAAAGAATCATCCCAATCGGAGTTTTAACGAAAAATATATGACTAAAATAAGGGAGACCATCAAAATTTGCTTGGAATTTTGGTGGGAAGCTGCTAAAATTTAGAAGCCCAAGCCAAAAATCAGCATCTTTCCCCAAAATCAGCATCTTTTCCCCAAAATCCACCTAATCTCATCATTTCCATCACTTCTTCATGTATTATTTTATTGTTATTTTTATATTTTAATTTTGTACTTTTATTTAAACAATTGTGACACTCCCTCTATAAATAGAGAGACCATTTCATGTATTTGAGGTGTCCCCATTAGGCCTCATTAGTCCCATTTTTCCATTTCTTCCATTTTTCTTAGTTTTTAGTTCTTAGTTTAGTTCTTTTGTTTCTCTCTTTTGAGAGACATTTTTTGGGACCATTTTAACTTCTTGTAGATTTTCTTATTAATTAGTTTTCTTTTAATTCTTGTTCTTAATTTATGTTACTTTTATTTTTCTTAATTTTATTTCTTCTTTACTTTGTTCTTGTGATATTTCTTTGAGATCTCTTAAACACATTTTTATGTTTTCCTTAACAAATACCTAGGCCAAGTAATTCTAAAGCAATTCAAGAGTTTTAAGACCGAATTCCTCGTATTTCTTCTTCCATCTTCACAAGTTTCCTGCCGTTGTTCGGTGATTCTTGTGAAAATCCATACTTTTCTACTTAAATTCTTGTTATCGTTATTGGTTTTACTTATAATTCAATATATGTGTTGGTATTTTCTTTCTAACATTTGTAAGTAAGAATGCAATCTCCATGTGTTTTACTTTTTGAATTTCTTTTGCTTCATATGTTTTAGTGCTTAAACTTCAATTCGAAGCTAAATGTTGATCCGTTGTTCGGGGCATTTAGAATAGAGTTGAAGAGATTTAATGTTTGATCGTTGTTCGGCGCATTAAATCATTAACTTAAGGTGAATCATATTATAAATAATAATTCGTTGTTCGGTGCATTTATAATATGAAAAATGTATGCATGTATTTGAGATGATTAAGGTAGGATTTCGTGATTGGTTCAATATGAGCATGATGTTAGAGTGTTGGTAAAAATGTGTTTAAAGAAAGTTCACTAGTACAAAGGTTAAAATAGAAGTAGAATTAAGTATTTAATTATTTTTATTTGTTTTCTTTATTTTATATTTACAACCCTTTTCAAACCCCCCTTTTTTAATTCTTTATTCTTTATTCTTTTATTCTTTTATTTTATTCTTTATTCTTTATTCTTTATTCTTTATTCTTTTATCACTTTATTCTTTAATTAATTAATTCTTTGATCATTTAATTCTTTTATTATTTTATTCTTTAATTCATTAATTTATTCATTATTCTTTCTCACTAACATATTATTAATGTTCCCTAATTTCCCCAGTTAAGAACGATCCCTATTTACCAATACTACATCTTCACAAAAAGGGTTTAAATTGCATAACACTCAAATTACGTGTTTAATTTGATGCATAGTTTGGGCGTTGTCATATAGGACCTTGCCAAGGTTTCAATATTGTTCATAAGGAATTAGATGAGAACATCCCTAGTCTCATGTTGGTTCGTGGTGCCATTCTTGACTTTCCCATTGGGATGCTCAATGTTGAGTGTGATTGGCTCGGTCGCCTCAATCAATTGAGGTTTTAGTGTTGATAATAGGTCCTGAGGGTCTTCTAGGGGACTGGATTGAATCTGTTTGGCAATCTCGGGGTCGATGGGATCTGCCTCATATATGCTGAGAGTTGATCTCCCATAACTGGCTAGTTCTTATGATTATGGATAATTCGATCAACAATAAGCACCGAGGTTATTGCGCTTTTCTAGTTCATAAGTCCCCTTCCAAGTATGGCATTGTAGGTAGTGGAAAAGTTGACTACTAGGAAGGTGACAATTTCCGTCGCTATGTAGGGTGTGGCACCTAGTGAGATCAGTAGAAAGACTGTTCTGATCGACATTCCCGAGTCTCCTCAGAAGCTCAATAATGAAGTTGCAGTTTGGTTGAGTTCCTTTGGATAGATTCTTAGTTTATTGAAAGCTTCTATGAAGAAGACATTGACTGAGCTTCTAGTGTCTACAAGTATTCGACTTACGTAAAAGTTGGCGATTGTCGCTCGGATGATGAAGGGATTGTCATGAGAGAAGAATACTTCTCGTTCTTCCTTCTCTGAACAAGTGATTAGCATCCATCCTCATATTTTGACCTTCGTTTCCTTGCCTGATTCGATGTTGAAAATTTGGTGGTTGGACTGGGTCGCTCGAATGAAGCTCTTCTCCGCTCTGTTAGAAGTGTAGGTGGAGGAGATCGTCAGTCCACCGTTGATGGTGATGATCTGAGGATGGCTCAGTACTGGTCGTGCATTATGGAGGAATTGGTTGATCTTCCCACACTAGTCGTGAATTCTAGAGGAATTAGTTAATCTTCCCCTCTATGACGAGGGTTTTTATAATGTTGCAGAAATCTATACACTCATCAATAGTGTGACCCAACTTGTGATATTAGCAATATAAGTTCGAGGGAACATTTGGTTGGGAGCCTATTGTTTTGCTCTCAGTTTGTCAATCATCCCCTCAATATTCATTAGAACGTTCTCTAAAGAAGTATTGAGGAAATGGAGTAGGTTTTCAACTTGGAGACTGGCCCCTCGTAGGGCTTATTGTGCTGGCAATGATTATTATTCTTGTACCTCTGGTTCTGATTGTAATGCTTCTCCTTCTTCCCCTTGTATTTGTTGTTGTTTTCATATGAACCTTTTCTCTTACCTGAGCAAGAGTTGTTCCCATAACCTAGTTCTGACTACTAGAGTCATTGTGGGGCTTCAAGTGCGGATTGCCTTGAAGGGAAGAGTAGGTGGGGGTACTGGTCTACTTTGGTTCTGCTTATAGAGCATTGAAGTATTCTACCTTTGCGTGGATTGATACTCTTCTCATCACCTCATTGTAGTCATCCCATCCTTGAGTGAAAGAATGGTACTTGAATGTGGATTCCTTCAAGCCACTACCGAATGCTCTGAAGGCTACCTTGTCATCGGTCTCTTGGCACTTGGAGTACTTGAGGCTGAAACTTGCTGCATACTTTTGTAAGGAATCGTTCTTCTCTTGCTGAAGCGAACCTAGGTCTTCCGTGGTCAGCAATTGGTCCGTCTGGATCATGAACTGGTTTACGAAGACAGTGTGGAGTTAATTGAAGGAGTCAATCATCTGCGGTTCTAGCTGGTAGAGCCAGTTGCGTGCAGCTTCAGTAAAGGTGGAACTGAAACCAGACATTGTACCTCGTTGGAGAGGTTTTTGAAAGCTACGGAAGATTGATAATTGTTCATGTGTGTAACTGGATCTCCCTTTTCCAGTGATGGTGTGATCTTGGGGCGTTCGATTTCATCTCATGCATGTATCGCAGAATGCGATCCATAAAAGGGCCAATGTTGGCCTTGATTTTTGATGGAGATTTTATCTTCTGGTTGTCAGCCTCCAGTTCACGTACTCGCTAGAGGGGTTCCTACATGACAAAATTAGATTTGGGAGGTTTGGATTGTGCTCCGATTCGCTCAGTAATGGGTCAGCGACTCACATTGATGGTGCTTCTTCTTGATTGTTCGATCGTTCTTGATCCTCTTCCAAACAGTGGAATCAGCTTCGTCCTCCAGAAGGTTGGAGTTTACCCTCATCAGTTAATCTTTCGCTGGCTAGACTTTTTTGACGTTCTTCTCTCTTGAAGGCTGACCTTGATAGAGAACGGCCTCCCTAAGATAGAAGGGGAATAGGAGGTGGGTTTGCAATTCTGGGATCATTCACTAGATTGGTTAGTCCTGTTGGTTGAATCGGCATGGGCCTCCTATCAAGTAACTCACAACATCACAGAAGATTTGGGTACCTGATGGTCTTTCCCTGTCGGTAAGGTGGATGAGCATTATTCCAAAGGGTTCTGGTTGAGATGGCTCAACGGGAGGGGGCATTGCTGCCGCTCAGTATTGGCAGCAAGTGTAGGCTCGGTAGCTTCATGTTGTTCCTTCAGTTCTTCCCATGCTGATTGGAGGATAACGATAGTTCTTTGATATTAATCTCCATACATATGATTTCTGCCCTCGATAGCATCATTGTTCTTCTTGAGTTCGACCATCTTCGCACGAAGTGACCTTATCATTTCGAGCCTAGCCTTAGAAGGCATGTCGGTTCTGTTTCTTTTTCGTTCTGCTTGAGGTATGTAATTGAGCAAACCATCATCTTGCTTAGCAGACATTTGAATTGGTAGATAGATGGAGTTAGGGTATGTGAGCTACTGGGAGGACTTACCCAGAATTCCCACAAATAACGCCAATTATTTGATTCAAAACTGGATCTAACATGATGAGACCGTTAGGGGTGCTGGTTTAACAGGACCCATCCCAATCCCCCCTGGATTAACGCAGAACGACCCTACTCCCGTCTGACACGAAGTGTCAGACAAGGGAAAATTCCGACCTTAGCCCTCTCGGGCCATCAGAGTACGCCGGGATTCGGAGGAGGTATGTGATATCTCAGTCTCTGCTACAGTCCACATCCGCTATCAACCTGAAGGGCAGTCAAAACATTAAAAGCTGTGAGTGGACAAAACAAGAGTTTATAAAAACATTTTAAGGAAGACATTTGTACCCTTCACTAAAAAGCATGCATGCATTCGAAAACCACTTATCCAGAACCAGGAGTGTACTGGACAGAAACAAAAAAAATGCCTATAAACCCAATATTAGCAGATTACTAATCTCAATACAACAGAACGAACACAAAACCAAAACCAACAACAACATAATGCAACAAAACCAGCAGAATAAAGAGAACTAGAACCAACACCAATAGAATGCAACAAACCAGCAATTAAACAAAACATCATCAATTATCCACAATACCAATTATGAAAAAACTCATCAATTAAACATAAACTTGTCAATTAAACAGAAAATCATCAATTTAACAGAAACTCATCAATTTAACAGAAACTCATCAAATATTCAAAAACTCATCAAACATGTAGAATATCATCAAATGGACATAAACTCATCAATTATACAGAAACTCATCAAATTACCTTGCACGTGTTTAACCTATGCCCAAGTTCACCACAATTGATGCACTTCATTTCAGTGTGGTACCTTCATAGCTTCGTTTGGATGTTGAGGTAGGTCTAACTTCCCAGTAGACTTTTTCATGCTTTTCCTTGGTTTTCCTGGTTGTCTATGATAGGCTGGTTACTTCAAAGGAGGTAACCCAGTTGAAGGCCATTGATCTTTACTTGTCATTGGCTCAATAATCCTTCCATAACACCTCAAGTATGCCTCCTTGTTGTAGCATTCATGGAGATAATCTTAGTGTTTTCTATGCAATAAAGTTATGGTTGCACAAACATGTGGGCAATGGATTCCATTTAGGTCTCATTCCCTACAAGAACACTGCCTTCACTTCAAGTCCACTCTAAATTACCTTCCATTTTGATGAGTAAACTTAAACACTCTGCATGACTAGGGATAAACCATTGCCCCTCCTTCCTTTTCTTCTCCAGAATATTCTTTATCCTTGGACCAAGATGCTTACCATTCCAATTCATTGTTGCCATCTTCCTTTTAGAGTACAACATCATTAGGTAAGTTCTGATTCTTTCCAACATTTTTATCCTAGGCTTTTCCCTAGCAGGTAAAATCGACTTATTGAAAGCCTTATTTAGATTTTTGAGTATAATATCTACTTTGAATGCTGTATTGAAATGGGATCTTGTCCTTTGCCTTGGATCTATCTTGCTTAACCAGTCATGGGTTGCAGGACTTAATTATGTCATTTTTCTCATCTCACTTGCATACCATGCCATATTTCTACATCTTGATATCTTCTCAAATTGAAGCTTTAAGGCTAAACCCTTGTGCAGTACGTTGAAGTTTCCATACATATGCCTAGTACATTGGCGATGCTCTGTCCTTAGAAACAATTCAATCACAGCCTATATCAAGTCCTTCTACTTATTTGTCATGAATAAGTATCCTCTAATGTTTTCCATCTTCAAATCCAAAGCCAATATATCAAGAAACCACTTCTAAGTGTAGTAGCTTTCAACCTCAACTATGGCATAGGCTATTGGGAATATGCAATTGCCAACATCAACACCAATATCTATCAATATCTATCATGTATGGGGTTTCTTGATGTGATCACCATCCAATCCTATAAAAGGCCTACATCCATTTAACTAACCATGTTTGGAAGCACCTAAGCACACATAAAACCTTTGGAATCTTGGGAGTCCATCAACCTCCATTTCTGACTTAATCTTCACTGTGCTGCCAATGTTAAGCCTATAAAACTCTTGAGAATTAATCCCTTAGCTTTCATATTGGGTTAAGTGGGTCCCCTCAACAATCTCAAATGCCATCTTCCTTTCCCTATATCAAGCAGACTTGTTTAGCCTATATCCTGTTTCTTAATTAATCATCTCTTGAAATTCACTAAGATTGTAAGTTTCCTAATGTATGTCACCTTCATCCACTTGGTATTAGCATGAATATTGGTAGTACCATGCCCACAGCTATGTTCTTCATTACATGTCTTCACTTGAAGGTAATCCCTCATATAAACCTTAGAAGCATAAATTAGAAAAGGACAAGCCTCTGCTTGGCCACATACTGCTTTGATTTTGTCTGAGCAATTCTTCTTGAAAGCAATTTGCCTCTGGAAATTGAGAGAATATGCTTTAATAGGCTCTCAGAATATTGCAGCACTTCATAACCTCATTCCAAGTCGAAACTAAGGATTTTTCATATCTATTTTAGGATTGAAGTCTCTAAATGGTCCTGCATTTTTTCTCCTTGGAACCTTTTGAGGAGGCTCATCATCCTCACTTTGATGTGGTTTTGAATCAAAATAGTTCAATTGTGGAGAGTTTGGACCATCATCTTCTCGTTCGGGCTTACTACCATCAACAATATGAAACCGTTCAACATCAACATAGATTGCAAATATTTTTTCATCATAATCTACCATATTAACCTCTTTCGTTTGTTGATAATCTTCATCCATGTCTTCAGGATCATCATCATCATCTTCTTCTTCTTCACCCTTATTATCATTAGATCTAACATAATCTCTCGATGTTATGTCACTTCTTCCTAGCCTTCTCTTCAATATTTCATTACTAGGCGACTCAATTGCCTTATCCTTGGCTTTTGTAGCTAGCTGCTCAATAGTCTTACCTATACCCTTTGTAACGACCCGAACTGTGATTAATAATATTTTAATGTAAAATGACTATTTTTCCCTTGAAGGGGGGAAATTTTGACTTTTGACCTGGAAAATAATTTGGACTTTGACCCATAACTATGACGTAGATCGAGACATCACGAATCCGTAGACAGGCGGCACACCGAAATCGGAGTTCGTATGAAAAAGTTATGGCCACGGAAGCGTTTTAGCGGAATTTACGAACCGAGAACAAAACGTTAAATATTAATTAATTATTGAAATCTGTGCAAAATCCCAGATTTAATCTGAGCCGTCGGATGAGTGACAAGTGTCACTCATCCTAGAGAACACTATTCCAATAAAGTAGGCCTATGCACTTATTGGTTAGATTTTTAATATTTTATTTTCTCTCAAATAAACCCAGCCATCCATCTTATATGCCAGACTGATCTAAGCCGTCCATTTCATTTTCCTTTTTCTTCATTATGCACGATCTCATCTCTCTCATAACACACACACACACACACACACACACACACACACACACACACACACACACACACACACACACACACACACACACACACACACACACACACACACACACATTTTCCCTTTACCGTGAACAAACCCCTGCGATTCTCTCTGCCTAAACAACCAGACCAACCACCTTCTCACCACCCGACAACGACCCCGTCATCACCACTATCATCTTCATCTCCACCGTCGAACACCGCCCTCATCTCTCCTTCTCCATGTCTGAGAACCCAGAAAATCCCCCAGACCCGAGACGCCGAAACACGGATCCAGGAAACCCGCACCACCTCCCATCATCCTCTCGACTTGAACCAAACTCAAGATAGGACCGTGAGGAACCCAGGACGACGTTGAGACGGTCGACGAAGGCCACGACGGTGACACGACGGAGGTACGAACGGAAACCCGAGAGTCCCAGGTTTTTCTAGGTTTCGAGTGAGTGATAGGACCCACCCCTAATCCCCCGAGATTAAGGGCTAAACCCTGCTCCCGTCTAACTTACGCATGATACAAAGGCTAAACTGACGTCCAACCTCCATGTGACACGTAAGTCGGACAAGGGATTCTCGATCCAACCATCCTAAAAGTATCCGGACTTCCCAAAGTGCGCCGAAGTACTGTGGTTCGTAGTTGTGATGTCTTTGTCTCTCTCGACCAACAACCCGTATTGCATAATACTCATACTAACGCCCTATATTCATAAAACCATCACCAAGGCATAAGAGAAACCATAGTCTTGAAATACGTACAATTTTGTATTGTATATCAAAATATGTATAAATACGGAAATCAAAATTATCACAAGTCATAATCATAATCATAGAAATCATAGAAACATTTATGCATGCATTAAACTTTAGAAAGCAAAGTCCACTGACACACCGTCCATAACGCTCGTTTTCGCGCTGCACGAGTCTTCGTAATTCCGACATTTTCCAGGAATCTCGAATCCTCGAGAATCGAGCCCATCGCCCTCACGCGCCTGCTACAGTACTTGTACAGTCATCTTCCTCGCCTGGCTGACTGTGAAACGGTCTAGTTTGCCCGCGAGACGACTCGATTAGAATCCTTAATCCAGACGATTCGAAGTCGAACTTCGAAGAACAGGTCGGTACTGTTCAATCTTCAAACTCGACCAAATTCGATTGTTTTCTTGAAATTGACTCACTCAGAAGCTTCATAGGGTTCGTATGAACTTGTTTCTCATGTCAATTTCTCCCTTAAACCCCTCCAAATTCACAACTCAAAGCTCGATTTTCTTCTCGGTCTCCAGGTTCATTCAGAGCCAAAACGGCATCAAATCTCTTATTTCTTGCACTGGATAGACTAAAAGAAGTTCCAGAAGACTTATTCGAACCTCAATTTGGCTTGGGTTGGCCTACAATTCCAAATCAAATTCTCACTCCCTCAAGAACCCGTTTCGGATTTCGAACTCCCCTCTCACCGTTTTCACCATTTTTCTTCCTCTCCTCCATCTCAAAACTCTGCTCTACCCCTCTTAATTCCTTTCCAGTGCTCACTTTATCTCAATTCGCTCTTGGGAAGGTCGATCACACCCTGCTCCTCTATCTCTGTTTTTCAATTTCAAAGACACCAACGTTACAAAATTCAGTCGTGCTCTGTCTTCCCAGTGGAGACAGCACGCCAATGTTTCCACTCAATTGCATAAACAAACCATTAGCACTCAACCCAACCAAATGTTTCATAAACAATTTCATACCCGTGCTCTGCTCTAAAAAATTCCCTCAAAACCCACTCACGGATATTTCAAACTACACCCTTGGAAATTACCATTTTGCCCTTCCTTCACAAAATTACCAAAATGCCCTTCATCGTTATAGAATCATAACTCATCCGTCCAAGGTCCGTTTTCAGCGTGCCGCCTGTCTACGGACTCAGGGGATCGAGACCTACCTAATGGCCCTTGAATTGCATGAGAAATAGTGGTCGAACAAAAAGTCAACGAATTGCCCCTTTTTAACCAAATTATCGAATTACCCTTGAATTTCCGAACATCATAACTTTCTCCTCGAATGTCGGAATCGGACGTGCCACCTGTCTATGAACTCGTGACGTCCCGAACTACGTCACAGCCATTTGTCAAAGTCCGTTTGACCGCTTGAGCCAAAAGTCAGCAATTCGCCCAATTTCGAGGGGCAAAATTGTCTTTTTCTTCAAATTTTTCAAATTTTCCTTTTCCGAAAGTCCGGGTCGTTACAACCTACCCCCCTTAAAGAATTTCGTCCTCAAAATTCCAATTAGTAGGAGCCATAAAATTTCTCGAGGATATAGGTCTACGATAATCCCGAAACATAATCACTCTCAACCGGGTATAAGTCCTACCCAACTTATGGAAATCAACCTCAATCCTTCTGTAAACCCCTGCCCCATGGGCAGCCATACGACATACAGGCTCGGAAAACATAGCCTAGCTCACGTTCAAGTCCACACAATCCAAGATACACTAGAATCAGTCACATCTTCTCGTTTACATGTTATCCACTCGTGACATGATACAATGGCTAAATGCTCACATATGTCATCAGGCCACCAGGCCAATAAACTCATAAGGTTCAATACCTCGGGAACTCATTCCCCTCACTAGGTCAACCACACCATATCATTTTTCCAGGGTCACTATGTATAATGATTTAACCTTTCCTCCTGATTCCTTCCTATTGCCAATAAGCACTCAGTACAAACGCTCATACTCTATCGCAAGACACATCCCTTTCTTAACTTCGACTCCACCATACACCAAGTATGGTCCTGCAGTTGGACGCCAACCGTCCAAGTTATCAGAAATCATGTACTACTCCAATCCTATGGAGTTCCATAACTAACAGGATTTCACCTATCTTTAAGTTATCAAACGAGACAATCTTCTCCCCAAATATAACCTGAACTGCCAATGTGGTCGTCATCTCAATATATTCCGACCATCACCTCATCACACATTAAGCCTTTTTTTTATCCATCATTACCAATCCCGAAGGTCGATATGGTACCCGTACATTCCTTCTTAAAGGTATATGACCTCTGCATACTCAACCTCGTGGGCCGATCTCAACTCATACAATGAAGGTCAACTTCAGAGGGTTTAACTAGCATCAACACTCGACTAACCGAATCCAAAATCTCATAGTGAGTGATCGAACATAAGTCCCAGTTTCTCCACTTGTAACCATTCTACCTCAGTTCTCATTTCCAATAACTTTGACCTTCTTTTGGGTCGATCACCATAACTGGAAAACATGGTAGAGAACCCCCCCTGCAATCCTCTGTGGCCTCCAACTAACCTCAAACCAACTCATGTTTCGCCAAACCTACTCTGGTCTATCAGACCTAACACTTATTCAACTATTTCTCTCTCTGAGGGCATTCAATACATTTATTCAGTACATTACACGCCCATCGGTACATGTAAGTACACCAACCAATCATCAATCATGGTACCATACATCATCTAAATGTGGTCAGACTACCCGACTCCTCATCTCTCAACTATAACTAGCCCAATTGGCCATCCAAGGGTATCACCATCAGTTAACCCTAGCCATATCAAATCCGAACATTATCCTTTTCTCTCTTTTACTCTGAATCGACAATCATCACCAAGTTGGCCTCTCTTAATAAGGTCACTAATCAAAACCTTCCCACCAAACCCCAAATCCTTAACTCGTGATACAGGATCCTTATCCCATACCGTTACCTTATTAAGTTGTCCAAAATCAACATATAAGCTCAGATCATCGTAACCTCAATTTCTCATCCAGGTAAAATATGAGGAATAGGTTGGGAAATCTGGGCATCCTCAGCCCTCACTAGGCATCTCATACACTAAGCACATACACCACACATGTGACCAGTAAACTCGAACGCCTCATACCAACCATCTATTTGTTTTGAGGATCAAAATCATCCCAAAGGGTAACATTCTCGAGTCTCCCTGAAATATAACCTCTGGAATCCTAGATTCCACATATCACGTCCTAATCAACATACTCGATAGAGGTATTATGAGTCATCAACCCATCCAATCCAAGGATTACATCAAATTCATCAAAATCTAAGTCAACCACTAAGCGGATAACACCAGTCATCCTGGATAACCTCACAGTGACAAGTCTACCCCCCTTATATCTCACCAATTTTTACCATATATAATTACCAAGGTTACCACATAACTATTACAACGTATCACATCGGTAACTCTAATCAGGTCGACGACCTGCATACCAAAACCAATCACCAATAACACCCTGTCCGACCAATAGCCAATCTCAAGACATGGAAGAGTGGATAGCCCGGGACCTACCCAATACATACGTTCTGGTTAAACTTACATCATGACCATGAGTGATAGGTATCCAGGTCATCACTCCAGGGTTGCTTAGTCTTCCTACGAAGGATATCCCCGAGCATGTGGTCCCAACTGACCACGCCCTTATGGACCATCATGGGCCCCGCCAATTCTCCCCACTCTTGCCATATCAACAACCAATATAGGAGCCAATCCTCACTCTACCACACCCCAACAGTACCATCTCACTAATATCCATCAAACTACATCTCCATTTCTTTATGACGTGATAAGACAACTCACAGTCATACTATTACTATATACTTACCCTTGTTACCTTACCTCCCAGTGGACCCAACTTGCATCCTATTGAATTGGACTATCTCCTAAGTCCAAATCCTTGTATACCTCAGGTCTCTGCCCGAACCTCAGTCACTAGGGACACTGACCCATAAGTCCAATAAACAAGGTTAAACAAGACCAAGCCACAATTTCCTAACTCATCGGTATCTGACCATATACCCGTCCTTGGCATCCCAAGTGCCAAACGTTCCTCACTCAGCCCTTCTGGCTCCTCTCGAGCCTTGATACCTTACCATGGCTCATCTCAAGTTTCTAACCAATATCCGGACTCATTTTGAGTCCCGTACCCATATCTCGACTCCTCTTGAGTCCAATCTCATACCAATCAATCATGTCATCACTGATATACCAGTCACCAAGCAAATACCAATGGTCAACCATCTCTTATATAACCGATAAGGCCTAAGAGATATCCCATCACATTTTAGACTCTTTAAACACGCATTCCACTTAAGGATTTCACCAAAAATAATCCCATCACGAGTGTAACTTGCCCAATTATGCAGCCTTTCTAGCCACTGGGCTCATTCGTCTATGCGACCCACACAATTCTATGTCTAGCAAACAGTATACGCGGATTTACATCTAACCCTCAATCCAGGGTAAATTTCATCGGAGATCTATCACGCGGTCTCATACTCCCTCATCTATTTGTCTCACTACCAGGTCGCGCACGAGGCTTATGTTTCGGAGGCATGATGTGGCAACAGACTCAGCAACCTAGTGCTCTAATACCAAATTGACAGAAAAGCCCCCGAAGGGACATTTATAATCGTGCCCGGTCTTGCTCTCGTCTAGCAAGTCGACTGAAGTTCCCAAATTACCCTCAGTACTTGCCAAACAAGGGATAGCCACACACGTACTCACTCATACCTCCGCCTCTCGATCAGCCTCGATCAACGTACCACGACCTGGAGGGTCAATAAAAACACAAAAGGTGTGAGTGGACGAAAATAAATCAGTTCTAAAACAGTTACAGAAAGACATTTCTACCCTCCACGTAAAACCAATGCATGCTTTCGGAAATAGTTTCATAATTCATTTACAAACCATTTCATTTCCAGTATAAGAAAAACATGTATGAAAATAAAAATCATTTTTTCGTTGCTCAACCCTTGGCCTTATCCTGAAACCATAAACACGGGGCCTCAGCCCAAAAATCATGAATCAAAAGTCAAGTACATAACATAACCCAAAACCAAATCTAGCAATCGTACCGGGCTATTGCCCAACACATCCAAAACATCCAAAATCAACAGTAGTTCACAAGTCAATCAATCTGCTGGATCTCAAGTGCGCTCGAGTCTTTAAACTCAAAACCATGCGCATAATCAGGCCTTCCCGGGATATCAACGAGTCTTTAAACTCAGAACACAATCACATGCCTCATGGGGTATCATAACCGAGTTTTTAAACTCAACATGTCAAACAAGGGCCCTCCCTTGTCAATCAACCGAGTCTTTAAACTCAAAATCAGATCTAGCCACATCCTGGCCTTTAAACCCAAAACCAGTTCTCAACGGGTCTTTAAACCCAAAACCATTTGTTAATCACAACCAATCCAGAATCCATCGTAAACCGATTTCCAAAATCAATTCAAAATCATATTTTATCAAACATGACTTATGTCCGAATTTCACATTCAAATCCCCAATCATATCCGTCATTCATTCCCGAATCCGAATTCGCAATAATAATCCCGTAAGCTGGCATCCGGAACCAACATTCCGAACCCAATCCAGAAATCCACTTCTACGTTTCCGAAATCCGAATCTCGTCCATCAAAATTACTTTTATGCCCTGGGCATCAAGCCCGAAATCACCCTTTTCCAAAATCTGTTTTAAATATTCGAAATCAAATCGTATTTCAAATCCCAAAGTCAAAGCATCAAAACCATGATCAAAACACAATATACTCGAAATCTCGTAAAACACGCAAATACGTAATAATCTCGAAATACGTGTCAAAATCGTAGGTCATACTCATAATCATAATCAAAACATCCTTAAAACATGATACACGCAAAACATATAAAATCGTTCATCAAACCATCACCAAGGAATAAGAGAAACCATAGTCTCGAAATACGTGCAATTTCGTATTGCATATCAAAATACGTATAAATACGAAAATCAAAATTATCACAAGTCATAATCATAATCATAGAAATCATAGAAACATTTATGCATGCATTAAACTTTAGAAAGCAAAGTCCACTCACATACCGACCATAGCGCTCGTTTTCACACTGTACGCGTTTCCGTAATTTCCGACATTTTCCAGGAATCTCGAATCCTCGAGAATCGGGCCCATGCGCCCTCACGCGCCGCCGCAAGCGGCTGTACTTGAAACTCACGCGCCTGTCTATGAACTCGTGACGTCCCGAACTACGTCACAGTCATTGGTCAAAGTCCGTTTGATCGTTCGAGCCAAAAGTCAACCGTTCACCCAAATTAGAGGGGCAAAATCGTCTTTTTCTTCAAATTTTCCAAATTTTCCTTTTCCGAAAGTCCGGGTCGTTACACAAGTAGTTTCCACCACCATCCAGACCCAGGCACGCTTCAACAATCCTTTGGCACTACCTTCGTTCAATAGCCATGTGTCCTTCTCTGAGTGGGCACAGATCCCAATGCAGAAAATGTCCAGAATTCCCCTAAAGGACAAATTACCATTTTGCCCTTTAATTTCCTGACCCGTAACTCTATTTCCCGAACTCCAAATGACACATGCCGCATGTCGTTGGAATCGGGGGCTTGAGACCTTCCTAACGATCCTCGAAGTATGTGAAAGTGGCTTGTCTTCCAAAAAGTCAACCCTTTGCCCCTATTCCACCGAAATTACCAAAGTACCCTCGAACTTCCGAACGTCACAACTTTTCCCTCGAATGTCAAAATCGAATGTGCCACCTGTCTATGAACTTGTGACGTCCCGAACTACGTCACGGTCATCGGTCAAAGTCCATTTGACCACCCGATCTAAAAGTCAACATTTTTGCCCATTCCAAGGGCAAAATCGTCAATTTGCATCGTCCGTCCGAACACATCCAACTAATCACTGATTTACTTCACTAACCCGTCATTAACTACTAATCTAATATCGATTTCCAGGACG
This sequence comes from Prinsepia uniflora, assembly GCA_032719365.1. Classification (NCBI taxonomy): domain Eukaryota; kingdom Viridiplantae; phylum Streptophyta; class Magnoliopsida; order Rosales; family Rosaceae; genus Prinsepia; species Prinsepia uniflora. The sequence goes on along the minus strand of CM064871.1, from coordinate 8,339,132 downwards.
GGTCGTTACAGTGAGACCCTTTTTAACGTTTGGGTTTCGTTTCGATAACGAGCTCGAGGGAGCTGTTTGGACGCTGAAACACCGACGAGATAGCCGAAGAAGATAATCGGAGTAGGGCCGTGACTTCAAAACCAGGTATGGATCTCACCGTTTTCTTCCATTTTTGAGGTCCTAGATCCATAGAATAGACCTAGACAACCCTCTGGGAACAAACCCTGTCGAAAATGGCGGCTGTAAATGGATTCTGGGAACGGGTCAAGCCATGGGTCAACGGCGGCCCGGTACTGTAGCACTGATGACGTCATCATGCTGACATCATGATGACGTCATCATGTCAGAGATTGTCATACTAGGGGCCAATCAGAGCATGACACATGTCAGAGATGACGTCAGTAGTGACGTCATGCTAACTTCAGCAACACTGTAGCAGCGTTGACCAGGCGCGTGGGGGCTCATGTGAATAGTAATTTTGGTGGGGCCGGTACCATTCTCAAGGTTTCGACGATACAGATCCGATGGTGGTGGTATCGTATCGATCAGAGATCGTTAGGATGGTTAAAATGGGGTTTGAAACTTCGGGAATAGTGCCCGAGCTATGTTTTCGGGACGGATCTGTTCTAGGGTTTTAGTATTGAAGTAGCAGTGTCCTTTAGTGACTCTTGGATATGTTAATACAGGTTTTAGCGGTCGTTGAGCAGCGAGGACCGTGTGTGAGTGGGCTATTTGATTTATAAAAGGCTTTCATGTATAAACTGTTTTACTAATTCCACTTATGATTTAGATGAGTACTATATGAAATGTTTATATTACTTATTATGATGTTTTGGGCATGAGACCCGTCTGGATTATATGTGGAATGTGTTCAGGGGTGTCCGGGGGACACAGGGTAAACCATACTGTTATTGTACTGTACTTTCCTACCTTTCTATCTTGTCTCCTCCAGGGAGGGTCGTTGGCCTGGGTGGACCCTGGAGTAGTCACGAGGCACTGACTGAGTGGAGTTAACCCCCGTTGGGTTGCTTACTCTCAGGAAGGCATGTTCGTATACCTCGGGCAGTGACCGGGATACCGGGCACTGATGTACCTAGGGGAGTCTTGGGTGTGAGACCCTGAGTGGCAACGCGTAGCCTTAGAACCATGACATCATTTGGGTTGGGTTTTACAGTGCACTAATATGTTGGTTTTTCCTTTTGATTATTATATGATTCTGTGGTTATGACTCTATTATGATACTATGTTTTCAATGCATGTAAGATTTGGAAAACGGAGGGGTAAAACCTTATGATTTACTTTATTATGAACTTGATTTATAAACTGTTTATTTTCGGCCCACTCACTCTTTAAATGTTTTACTGACCCCTCCATGCCGTGACAAGGAATTAGAGGAGGATCCGGAGGAGGAAGAGGCTTAGTTTATTTGTTGTGCACCTGTACACCCCAAGTGGGTAAGTTGAGCACCAAATAATGTACTCTGACTATTGTGCTCACATTTTGTATCGTACTATCCCTTGTCTAACAGCTATTACTCTGAATAATGTTGTTGCACGTTATTTATTTAATTTGAAGTATTTAGTTTTCGTTTAAGGGTATTTATGGTATGTTTGGAGTCGTTGTCAGAAGGAAGTAGGACACGTCCCCGGGTGGTCCCAATGGGATTGGGATAGGTCCTGTCACCCTTCACTCTTGTATCCTGCTCAATAGCCTTACCCTTACCCTTGGCTCTTGTAGCTGGCTGCTCAATAACCTTATCCTTACCCTTGGCTCTTGTAGCTAGCCGACCTTGCTCATTTATCAAGACCTCACCAATGTGCACCTCCTTATCCACATGCCCTAGAAGTGTAATCCCATCTCCACCACCACTTTTGATATATATATATATAGGTACACAACTACCTTTTCCTAGCATACGTGACACACAGTTTGAATAACTAACATCCGAGATTAGTTTAACCAAGTTACCACTATCCAAATCCTTAAAATATATAGACATCCTACCATAATTATAACCAAGATTGCCACCTCTTCATCTCTAATATGGAAATAAAATTCACTGTACACCAATCTATGTAGACAAATTCCCCCTATGTATTAGTGCTCCATAATGAATCTACATATTAAATAAGTCCTTATCAACTGCAAGTAAATACCAAACAGACTACCAACAATTCAATAACTAAGCAACAATTAAGCAACAATTCACTTTATAAGCACACAAAATTCCAGTCTTATTCCAGTTCTATAACTGTGTGTTGTAGCCTTATTTCAACTAGGAAAGAACATCCACCTATCTCATAAGAACTTCATACAAAACCCAAAATGCAGATGGTTGAGTTAAACCCTAAACCCATATATCAATTCAATTATCAAACAAACAGATTCAATCCAATTTTTCACACAATTTCAAAATTGAATCCTACCCATACAAAATTCTACATGAAAATAAAGCCTTACCGTAAAGGGGTTATTCGTCTCCTTCCTTGTGACGAATCATCTTTGAAAATGCCTCAAACAACGACTTCTCCAACGCGAAATTTTCCAATTTTATGATTTGGCTGAAACCCTAGAAATGCCCCCAAATCGGAATTTCAAAAACCGTCGACAGAGAGGGAGGTTGTTTAATTCGTCGATCCCCTCATCTTCCGCGTCGACTTCACCAGTCGAGTCACCCTTTCAGCGTATCCAAATTCGCGACTTTATCCCTGTATTTCACGTACACTTCATAGAAAGTAACGAAATAAGATTGAGTGGACCATATCGGCGGGTTCAAGTTGTAAAGTGAGCATAAAAATGGAATATAGTGCAATATGAGACTTTAAAACAAGTTCAGGGTTCATTTAAAATAATAAGGCTAAAAATATGCTCTTTTATGCTTTTTTGTTTGTTTTGTAACTATTATTTTTTTTTTTTTTTTGTGGGATAAATCTTTGTTCTTGTTTTTTTTTTTTTAATAATTTAAACAAATCTTTGATCTTGTTTTCTTAAAACGAATTGAAACTTCAATAAAGATTTCGTTGGAAACGTCCACGTGTTTGTGCTCACAGCCATGAGATTTCAAGTAGCTGTGGTGGTGAATAGCGGATGTGTCAACCCTCCAACAAAATATCTAGCCCAGGGAGCCCCAAGTTCGTTGACACCTGTCCTCCGGTGGAGCCCCACGCCTTTGGTGATTAGCACAACCAAGTATGAATCTAAAGTGGTGGTGCAAGATGCTCCACGTCAGCTACCCACCCAGAGGCCAATGACAACCCTCCTTTTGATCGAGCATGGAAAGCAAAGGAAAAGATATTTACTCGAGTTTTTCGCGGCTGTGAGTGAAAGCACCTTCCTCAAATCCATCTTAAGATCAGACCAGACCAGACCAGACCAGACCAGACCAAAGTTTCTTTCCCGTATTTCACGGAAGATTGTCCCTTTTTTATTTTTAACTATCATCTTCTTCTTCTAATTCATCTGGGCTGAAGTTGATGAGGTCAAGTTTGAAACTTTGATCTCCGCAACTTATAAAGTCTTAAGCCGTATTTCCATTTGACTTTTGGTTTCTAGAATCTAGCTCTGTGAAATTGTGAGGAATTAGTTGTTTGCTATTGAATTTTGGTTTTTGGTAGTGTATGAAAATGGGTGAAGCGGTGGTGACGGCTGGTGGTGAGGATATGGAGATTGTGAAAAAGGAGAAGAGCATGGAAGAGGAGGAGAGTGGTAGTGCTAGTGGTGGTGGCGGCTCTGCTGAAAGCTGTCTGCCGAAGATGGTACTCCGGGTTCTGCTGGTGGAATCCGATGATTCGACGCGTCAGATCATCGCCGCGCTTCTTCGGAAATGCAATTACAGAGGTTTGTTAATCTGTTCCTTCTTCCTTCTTTTTGTATTTGAGTTTCTGATTTTGGGTTGTGAGAAATGTAATGGTTTGACTTAATTTTGGTATCAAGTTTGGTTCTTTTTGCTTATTTAATGAAAACTTAATGGTAATTAATCAAAGTGTTGATAGAAAGTTTGGATCTTGACTTTCTGAAAGTGGACTCTGTGTGTTTGGATTAAGCAGTTGTGGCAGTTGGTGATGGATTAAAGGCATGGGAGGTCATTAAGGGGAAACATCATAAGATAGATCTTATCATAACTGAAGCAGAGTTACCATCAATATCCGGATTTGCGCTTCTTAGTTTAGTCATGGAACATCACATGTGCAAGAACATACCAGTGATAAGTATGTTACTTTTGGCTAACAATGTATTCTTTCTTCCCCAAATTTTTGGTTGGTCTGGAAATTGAGCATGATGCATACCTATTTAATTTGCTCCATGGTACTTATCGTTGTCGGTGCAAAAATGGTATGTGAAAACTGAACTCTTTTTATGTTCTTGCAGTGATGTCCTCTCACGATTCAATTGGCATGGTTTTGAAATGCATGCTGAAAGGTGCAGCTGATTATCTCATTAAGCCTGTCAGGAGGAATGAGCTGAGGAACCTTTGGCAGCATGTTTGGAGAAGGCAAACTGTATGTTCAATTTATTTATTTATTTTGACTTTCCCCTTTGAATGATTGTTGGATTCTCTGTCTTTATAAAATTTCTGCGGGAAATATTAGGCTTAAATGATACTAAACTTTTCTTTATTGTCTATTTTCTGTCAATAGAATGGTGGAAAAGATCCTCCCAACGTAACCAGTCCGCAGCCTAAAGCTGAAGCCACTTCTGAGAACAATGCAGCAATTAAGCATTCAAATGATTATGCTGCTTCTACGCAAGAAAATAAGGAATGCAGTGAGAAAGCAAGCGAAGCCCAAGTAAGTATTTATAGTGATCTTTTCTTCACTCTTATCTTCAGGCATTCGTTCTGGTTCTTTCTCTATAATTTCTTTCATTATAGATGTCATGTTTTAGTTGTACATTGAAAACTCGACAATCTGGAAAAGGAAACCAAAACTTTGTTAATCTAATATATCCAGGGTCATGCAGATATGAGATCTTTTGTACTTCTAGACTAGGTTCGCTCCACGGGATTTCATATACAAACTGCATGTTTTTGTACCTCTTGTGCAGAGCTCTTGTACAACGCCATATTTGGAAGCTGAGAGTGCATACGTGCAAAACATGCAGGATAATTCACAGTTAAAGTATGGGAGTGCTTCTAATTTGAGTAATACAGACCTAGAAAGGGTTGAAGAGTTTGCTAGACTGTACAAGGAATCTGTTATGCATGAGAGGGGAGCAGAGGGTATGCCATATTTCTTCCTTCTCTGTATTTTTTTTCAGTGTTTTCTTCTTCAGTAATTTTATATTGCTGTATCTGACAATCCATTGGCTGCAGAGAAGTCAGGTACATTTGGATCAGATGGTGTACCTTTGGATGAAGGCCATTTCTCTGCTATTAAAGTTGTTCAAGATGAAGATTTCCAACCAAAAGGTTACAAAGGAAATGCTAATATCACTAGTGAAACTCACAGCAGCCATTATGGACTGGATGAATCCTCCAATGGAGCTATTGACTTCATTGGAACCTTTGACAATCGTCCTGACTGCACTGTTGGATGCCCTACCAGTGGAGATGATGATACTACGCATATGGGATCTACTCCACAATTAGAACTTTCTTTGAGAAATTTTCTGGGTAGTTCAAACAAGGTGGGGAGCGATGAACAATCTGCGCTAAAACATTCTGATGCCTCTGCGTTTTCATGGTGAGCATTTTAGTTCCTGTCCTTTGATATATCTGAGGGATCATGAGAGAAAATTAAAGTATGTGCTGGTGTTTCTTCTCTTGGATTCCCTCTATATTTGTCTGCAGTATCAATTGATGAATATGATATATATGAGTGATAGGAGTGGCTATTGATGTGGGAATGCTGTTGGGTATCCATAAAACTGATGTTAAAGATTTCTGAGATCTAACTTCCATTTGCAATTTAAGCATGTTTAATTCAACAATAAGAGAAATATCATACTGTTTGTTGTTTAGAAGAATCCTATTACAGTCCCTCCAAAAGGAAACAAAGATGAACTAGATTATATAACTTGTTCAAATTTTGACTGTAATATCATTGCATTTTCTTATCAACCAATGTTCTTTTGTGCAGGTATAGTAATAGCAAGACGTTGCAACCCCTTTTCCCAACATGTCCTAGTACTAAATCGGAGGTTGCAAGTAAATCCTATGATAGCCAAGAAAACATGTCTAACTTGGTGTCTGGGAGAACTGAGCAGGTTGATTTATCCTTTCCAGGCCCTGAACTTGGGATGATTCCTACCTCAAGATCTGATGAAATTTGCACCAGATATGGCCATTCTTTCCCTCCCTTGTTTCTTGGACAGTCAGATTCAACCCCGACTCAAAGCACCAAATCAATTTGCCATGGAGCACAATCCTCCTTTTCTGAGGATTTCTTAAATCATTCCAATCCTGATATTCACTACTCAGAACAAGGTTATCACCGGTCTGGAAAAACTACCGATAAGTCCATTGACCAAAGCATGCATGAGCAGAACAAGGTGGAGTGCAAGGAGGATTCTAGACCGGGCTCTCCTGCCACGGGGCAGAGTGCTTGCAGTAGTTTGGGTAATAATGCCGCTGGTTATCAGAAAGGTAGCAGTGCTCGTGGAAGCATCTGTAGTAGCAATGATGGAAATGCCTCTTTAACTGTGGTTGGCGAGATGGCCCCGGCTTCTGAGAGCTTGAATGATGAGAGTGGTCGTGGTTGTGGTCGATCTGTTCATGAAGGATTTTCAGGTACTGATTGTCGTCGTTCCAGCCAAAGGGAAGCGGCACTGACTAAATTTCGGCTAAAGAGAAAAGATCGTTGCTTTGAGAAGAAGGTATTTTCATCTTGTATAATTTGTGCAATCATTCTTGCCGCTGCTATTAATAGTAGTTAGTAATATTATTACTTCCTAACTCACTTGGAAACTAAAGTTTTAGATTGAAAAATGGATACCTAGATTCAGACACAATATCCACCCCTAACCTAAAGTTTTTTCCATTCACTTATCATCTTGATCTTTACACAGGTCCGATACCAAAGCAGGAAACTGCTGGCAGAGCAGCGGCCTCGGGTGAAAGGTCAGTTTGTGCATCGGGCTCCTATGGATTCGCCAACAGCTAATGCTGTTGGTTCATGACACTGAGCAGATTCCTGTGAGGTGTGAAGCTGAGTTAGTGGAAGGAAAGCGTGTTATTGGGTTGTGTAATATTCTTGAAGCTTGTGTAAAGAAGCATAATATATAGAATGATGGAGACAAATTCAAGTTTGTTTGGCATCATTCGTTGCCATGGGTTTTGAGTTTCTGAGCTTTGGATTTAGAAAATAGGTAGCTACTGCTAGTCTGCTAGAGCCTAGAGGTGGTATGTATGTAGCTAGGGATGGTGCTACCTTCCAAGTGTCACTACCAGGTTTCCATATATATATATATATATATATATATATATATATATACGTATATATAGTGTTTTATATGAGCCTCATATGAATTATTGCTGGTTGGAGAGGTTTAATGATATATATAGTAATTTGAATCAAATATGTTGATTACTTTGCTTGCCTCTTGAATAATTAGAAAAATTAGACATTGACAACTAATACGTGTAAGTAGAAAAGAAAAAAAATGGGAGAATATCATGGGCATAAAAGAATTTGTGGTTAAAATGGGCGGCGACTCTGCTTTTGGTCGACGTAGATCACTTATACATTAACAACTAATACGTATAAGTAGAAAAGAAAAAAAAAAACAGAAAAACTAAAGACCACCAATTTGAAGGCAATTGAGTTAGGACAAATGCGTGCATGAGCATGGAGGAAGATATTTGCATCTTTCTCTAATTTAGGATTATGGAGTGTCGATTATAATGTATATGTTTAATAAATTTGATCAAAAAAATATGTTTAATTAATGAATTATTCCAAAATTGGAAATCAAATCTCATTTTGTTCATTTTGTTCTTAAAATGTTAAATCGTGCTAATGTACATCTATAACGTTCGTTCTAGTACTTTTGTTGTTCTAATTGTTAGATCTGATTAATAGTGGCGTCAATAGTACTTACGTGTTAGTAAAGAATTGGAAAGTTTAATTATTTTATAGAAAATTATTAAACTCAAATATTTAAAAAACAAAATTTGAAGAAGGAAAAAGATGTTGAACAATGAATCCAATTTGGGTTCTCAACCCTCCAATCCAATCTGGGTTTTTTTCAATCCATTCCCACCCCTCCAAGTTTTTCTTCTTGATCATCATCTTTTTCTTCATCTAATTGAAATGAGATTTTGGGTTACGCAAAAACCCAATCCCAAATCATAATTTCACAAAAACCTATGAACCCACCACCATGTCCAAATGAAAGTCGTCCACTCGCAGAAACCCACCACCATGTCCAGGTTTGATGTATGGTTTGATTGAAAGTCCAACGAGCAATACGGAAGGAAAAGAACGCAAGTGGTAAAGTCCCAATAGGTGAAATAGTATTGGGTTTGAGAGAGAAGCATGGTGAATATTAAAGTTGGTTTTTTGGAATATCAAAAGTTTATGTAGAACATTAAAGTTGGTTTTTGAAAAATCAAAAATTTGTAGTCTTTTCATTTTTCTATGGATTGATAGTTGTGCTAGTTGGATTGTAAAAGTTTGTGTTAGTATTAATTAGGCTCAGTTATTAAGTTTGTATAAGTTATTTAAATCTTGGAGAAGGCTGTTGTCATATTGATTTCTATTTTGTAAGAAACCAGTTTATGCAGAGAATAAAATTGCTGTGTTTCAGGCTTTTTTTATTTTTCTGATTTGTTTTTCTTCACATATTGATCATGTTCTTGGGTTAGAGAAAACTTTCCTTCCCCAAATTTGTGTTTTACAAAGCAGAAGGTTCTAGAGCTTTCCTACTGCTTCTTCTCAGCATCTCTCTCCAAATGTCCATCATAATCATCTTCTTCATCTTGAAGAACTGTGACTTTTTAAGAACGAACAAATTGAAGCGAATAATCTCTTGCAGGAGAAAGAGAGGGGAAAAATGTTGAAGAAGAAAGCGAGTGGAAATACTATGAAGCTTAAGGACTTCCATGGCAGCTCTATTCCATCTGATTTCTCTCTCTCTCTCTCTCTCTCTCTCTCTCTCTTCTGCTCGTGGTCTGTAAGTCCTTTTTACCCCTTCCACTTCTTCCATTCGTCCTATTGTTTTTTCTTGGTATTTTTTATATATTTTATGTTCTTAAAAACAATGATAAAGATAAACCCTTTTCTTTTGATTCATCTGTAATTCGCTGTCTTAGATCTACGTTTTATAATTGTTTATCCAAAGCAAACGATCTGAAAAACTTTAGGTAATTCTTCAACAAATTTTGGATTTTTTGCAGCGTTGTTAGGCCTACGGATCGTTCGGCTTGTGGGATTAGGATTTGGGAATGAGTTTTTGTAGAATCCAAAATCTTATTAGGATTCGGGATTGGGTTTTGTAGAATCCAAAATCCTATTTCAATTAGACGAAGAAAAAGAAGATGATGATGAAAAAAACCCATAATGGATTGGATGAAGAAAAACTAAGATTGAATTCACTGTTTATCATGTTCTTTCTTCTTCAATTTTTATTTTTTAAAATTTTAATTTTAATAATTTTTTATAAAATAATTAAAGCTTCAACCTCTTGATAGTTGATACACATACGTATTATTGGTGCCATTCTTAACGAGGTCTACGATTGGAGTAATAGATGGACAGCACATCAATACCATTTAACGTTTTAAGAATAAAGTGAAATTTGATATCAAAATAAAGTAAAATTTGATATCAAAATAAAGTAAATAGTAAGTTCGGATAATATTGGGATGGAATGGGACCTGCCAGTGGAAACTTGTAAACTTGTACATAAAAAACACGTAGGATTTGACGAGGCAGTGACTCAACAAAGCATATTATCTATTTTTAAAATAAAAATCATAAAACATTATAATTTTTCTTTCTTTCGTGTTATTTCTGCCATTAATCTTCTTCCTTTTCTACTCCTCTTTTTTTTTTTCCTTCCTTCTCTCTTGAGGACTAATGCATACACAAGCGGTGGCAATGGATGGGGGACCTTTTAAGAGTAGGGCACTAGTAATGAATGAGATTATATTTGTAAATTACACATTAATATAAACAGATCTTTTTAACAGCTCGTATATACTAATATGTAATTCATAAATACGATCACACTAGCATTTTTCATAAAAATATCAACTTTCACTCCAAAATTTTGGTTCCAGTGGAAAAGCGTTGGGAGGTTAGTAAGCTAATACTTAACCACATCGCTATATTAACAATAATCCAGAAAGAACAGAATTGGAAAATATATTAAAATGAAACAATAAATTGAAAATGAAAAAGAAAGAAAAAGAGAAAAGGAAAAAGAAAAGAAAAAGCAAAAGCCACAGGCATCTTCGACTTGTTATTCTCATTCTACCTATAAAAAAAAAATCTGTGGTACGTACAGTACCGTACACTACACTATGTACTCTTACGGTGGATATGTATATTCATTCACTACTCTACGATTACTCGTGTCATGTGTAATTACATTGTAGCTGTGTCCACAAATATTAACTTCAAATAGGGTACGTAATATCTTTCGTCAGAAATAATGTTTGGTAATTATCTAAAAGAATATGTTCAATTAATGTAAACCCATCTCTCCTTTTGGTTCCAATTGTCTCACCCTTTCTTCCTCTTCCTCAACTTTTTCCTCACTTTCAATCGCCACATATCCACCATCCACCTCTCTCTCTCTCTCTCTCTCTGTATAAAGCCAAACTCTCTCTCATACATATCTTTCATGGCAGGAGAGGATCACTCCCCAGAAGAAACTCCCAACCACTACCTGATCAAAAACCCCCACACAAAAATCCATGCATGGCTTCCTCGCCAACTCACACCACTGACGCCTACAGAGCCCTATGCACCTGCCTCTCCATCTTCCTCCTCCTTGCCGGCGTTACCGCCCTCGCCCTCTGGCTCGTCTATCGCCCCCACAAACCCCAATTCACCATCGTAGGCGCCGCCATCTTTGACCTCAACGCCACATCCCCTCCCTTAATCTCCACCACCATGCAGTTCACCCTCGTCGGCCGCAACCCTAACCGCCGCGTCTCCATCTACTACGATCGCCTGCTCGCCTTCGTGGCGTACAAAAACCAGGCTATCACACCGCAGGTGGCCCTGCCGCCGATTGTGCACGAGCGGCACAGTACGGTGTCTGTGTCGCCGGTGCTTGGCGGAGAGAGAGTGCCGGTGTCGTTGGAGGTGGTGAACGGGCTGGTGATGGACGAAGCGTACGGGGTGGTGGGGCTGAGGGTGGTGTTGACGGGGAGGCTGAGGTGGAAGGCCGGGGCAATAAGGACGGGGCATTATGGGGTTTATGTGAAATGTGATGTCTTGGTTGGATTGAAGAGAGGGTATGTCGGTCAAGTTCCCATGCTTGGTTCTCCTTCATGTAAAGTCGATATATAATTTGGAGGGCAACTAATTAATAAACTTGTTGTACTTGTACGTAATATTTATGATAGTCCTTACCATTTTGATTTCTATTTTTTTCTACGAATTGTAAGATACTAATTAATCATTGTTGAAAACTTGGAATTATTTTAATTTCTCTTCATCTTCTTCTTCGATCTTCCCCTGGGTAAATTCTATGTTCATGATCGAGTTTTGTGTTAACATGCTAGCTCTTTGAACTGCCACCTGGCATGCGCTACTGAGCTAGTCGATCCATGCAGTTGATTACCTAATAACCATTTGTCTTTACTGTGCTCAACACTATATTGTATTATTAACATAATTATTTTAAGAAAAAATTTACATTGTGATATTAATTAATGACATTACTTGTGAGAGTATATTTATATTTACTTTAACATACATTTATTAATAGCGTTACATATTAAAAAAAGGAGATTGAAGTTTTAGGCACGAAGGAGTAAGGACACATGGAAAGGAGTATAAATTTTTTTAGGCAAGAATGAGCTTATATTTGTCATTGTTGTGTCAAATTAGACATTTCTTTTAACATAATTTATACTTAAAAAAGACTATCCATTATATTAATTTGTATCAAGTTGGATTTAATAATATTATTAATATTAAGCAAAAAGACGCATTATTAGTAAGGATAAAATATCGATATCGACGGATATATCACTAATCGAATTTATGGATATCTCGTTCCAAATATCAATATCGATATCGTTTACGGTCAATAAAAATGACGGAAATTTGGTCCAAAAGTTGGAAATTTGGAATGAAACTTTGAGAAAAACTTAAGTATCCAATAATGGTTATATATGACTAATAAAAACTATAAAATGACTTTGATATAATAAATATATGATGAATCATATAATAAAATATAGGTCTGCCGATAACTAACGGTATAAAATTTTAAAGATAAACTTAAATTAAAACATAATTTTATTAATAATGTTGTACTAAGAATACTTTACACATTGAACTTCATTAAAAACAAGTAGAGTGTCTACCAGATTGAAAATTAGATTGATCTTCATCTACCAAGACACAAAAGCTTTGTCAAGTGATGCTACTTGACCAAACAGAAATGTATTGTTGGACATAGTATTCGTATAGCTCATTTGAATGACCTACTTTTTTCTCCATAGATGGGGTAGTTATGATTTACCCAACTAACTTCTATATAATCTTCATTGAGATGAGGATCTTCATAGCCTCCATAACCATGTGACATTTGAGGGAGATGGCTGTCTAACTGGTGGTAACCATATGGACCATAAGCATATGGATCATTTGATTTGTTACTAGGATCGGTGCCCAAACTCATTGACTCAAAATTAATTGCCATGGAATCCTCAGAAGATGGGTTTCCATAACCTTCATATATGTTGCATGTCCGAGTGTAATTTTTCATAACACCACCGATTTCTACTACTCCTTCTCTACAACCATGATTATAATCTTGAGTGGCATGAGTGAAATCCGCCTCTCCAGTAAATGGGCTCAAGGGTGCATATGTTTCAGATACATGTTCGTTTCCCCCGTCATCATCACCTCCGTCATCCTTGTTTTCATTGTTTGTCTCAACATCATCTCCTCCACCACCACCATCATCATCATCATCATCTGTAGATTTATTGTGATGTATTCTTTTACTAGTAGCATCAACTCTCCAGTCACGTCGAGCGGTAGAACCAAACATTGATCTCTCCCATGAAGACATCTCCCGCTCACTTCCTACTTCCTCACTCCCCACTTTTTCAAATAGCACTCTATCGACATTAACACTGTGTTCACTAGAAAGATGGGCTACTCGAAGGTCAGGCTTTCCTCTATCATCATACAAGTGAGCCGGCATAATCCATACTTGAAGTGGATCAACTTCATTACCTTCCATGTGTTGACCAGCAATTTCCAAAATGTCAACGTAGTCTTCTTCCCCAACTTTACTACATTCAGCTTCTCCATCTCTTAAATTGAGTTTCATGTTATAATAACAGAAAACAAGTTGTTCTAACTTTGAATATGCGAAACGATTTCTTTGCTTTGTATGAATTAAAGAAAATATACTCCAATTTCTCTCACATGCCGAATATGATGTCCTTTATGATAATATACGAATTAAAATTTTTTGCAAGACTAGAGAAGTTTGGCCATATGGTTCCCACCACTCTACTGACAATATCAAGTTTAATGTAAGAGGCATTATAAAGTGCTAATTCATAGAATATTAAGTTAAATGCAAGCATATACCTGGGGGCATTGTCGTTCATGATTATACAGTCATAAGTGAACGAAATGTTTTCCGACCATCTCTAAAGTTGATCAACTACATTAAGAATGGTGTTAATATCATGTCATAGATGTACGGATTCTAAAATATCAAAGTTCATATATGGTAGTGAATTTACGTCTATTCCAAAATTTTGTAAACCCAATTAATCCATTTGGATTTAGTTTGAGAAATACTTGTTGAACTGATTGGACGAGGTAGGAGTCATGCCCAACACCTGCTTGATATTGATATCAGGGATTCAAGTAATAAGCTGCAAATCATGAATGAAATTTGCTTAGTAAACAACAATAAAATAAAATATTAACAAGTTCAATAAGATAGAAATATACCAGCGACATGTAAGGGATGCACTAATGTTTTTTCTCATCGCTCCTGTATGATTTGAAGACCCACTTCTTTCCTTTAAGACGGGTTATCTTTTCTTTCATTCGATTGAACATATCATACAGGATTGGCATGTTTGGGACTACCTCTGTATCAACAATTCGAAGGATGTTGTATAAATGTTTATATATTGACTGCATCATCTCCAAGGACTCACAAAATCTTTGGTCGAGGATATGAGCCTCAACCCTCTTGCCTTCCACTTTCCTACTCAGTGGGTTACCAGGCTATTGATCACTGGTAAACAATCTTCTAAAGCCAACTTTATGCTTAACTATACTGTTTATACAAAAGTTGGTTGCGAACCTTGTTGCACCAGGACGAACTAAGTCTCCTTGACAGAATTCATGCATCTGAGCTAGTAACCATAAATGATTATAAATGTAGTTAGTTACCTACCTAGCATTTTTTTATGATGGTCGACATTGTCTCATTCTTCCCAATATCTTCAAATATTAGGTCTATATGTAAGACCTGTGTCCTTGAGGGAACGGTGAACAATCCCACATTCCTGCGAGGGGGAATGGTCTGGGAAGGGAATGGTGGTGTGCCTTAAAGGTGTAGGCACACACCTATCTAGCATGAGGCCTTTTGGGAGCTCAGTGGCTTTGGGGGGGATTGGAACCCCAAAGTTAAGCGAGTTGAGGCTGCTGCAATTCCAGATGGGTGACCCCCTAGGAAGTTGCACCGTGAGCTCCCGAAAACAAAACCGTGAGGGCGAGGCCCAAAGCGGACAATATCGTGCTAGATGAATCGGGACCTGACAGAAGAGGGTCGGGTCCTGACAATTTGGTATCAGAACCAGACCCCGACCGGAAAGTGTGCCAGCGAGGACGCTGGGCCCTAAGGGGGGTGGATTGTAAGACCCGTGTCCTTGAGGGAACGGTGAACAATCCCACATTCCTGCGAGGGGGAATGGTCTGGGAAGGGAATGGTGGTGTGCCTTAAAGGTGTAGGCACACACCTATCTAGCATGAGGCCTTTTGGGAGCTCAGTGGCTTTTGGGGGGGGGGGGGGGGGGGGGGGGATTGGAACCCCAAAGTTAAGCGAGTTGAGGCTGGTGCAATTCCAGATGGGTGACCCCCTGGGAAGTTGCACCGTGAGCTCCCGAAAACAAAACCGTGAGGGCGAGGCCCAAAGCGGACAATATCGTGCTAGATGAATCGGGACCTGACAGAAGAGGGTCGGGTCCTGAAACTATACAATAGGCTGCACAAAGAATCCAATAGATTGGATACGTCTTTATCATTTCTTTTCCAGCCTTTTTAAAGTTCGACCCATTATCAGTAACGATCTGTACAACATTTTGTACTCCAACCTCCTAAACAACTTCCTTCAACAAATTTTGTATGTACAAATAGGTTTTATGGCTTTTGAAAGAATCAACTGACCTGAGAAATACAGTTGAACTCTTACTATATACCATGAAGTTGATTATAGATAACTTCATTGGACCGGTCCAACCATGACACATTATGGTACATTCATAAGTTTCCCATTGTCGCTTTTGTTACTCCACATACGCCGTCATATCTTCATACTCCATAGAAAGATATTTATTTTTCACTTCATATGGAGAAGAAGTGGACACGCTTTCACCTGCAAACCAAAACATAAGGTAGCATTTAATGCTATTTCATAAGCTAAATAAAAATATATCATAAATAAATTTATTAAATACTTGCTCGTTGAGTTTCAATAATCATATTCTTAAAATGATGAGAGTTGGCTTTATTTGGAGCCACACCTTCATATATAAAAATTTTGCTTATGTATCGACCCAACTTCTCTTTCGTCCCCTTCCACATAGATTTTACAATCTTCTATTGACTTTGTGCGGTTTTGTAGAGCTTTGGTTCTGGAGGAATTAAAAATGGATCATGCAAACTTTGTGACTGACGCATCTGTTGAGATTGTTGACGATTGCTACTGCCTCCTTGAGCACCACACATGGTACTAACTCCATAAGTGTCAACACTTCGTCGTGCCTCATCCCTCGATGCATTTACAGTAAAGCGATATGCTGCTCTCTCAGATCTATGAAAATCTGGTGGATAAGCGAATCCATCATCATACTCTTCATCATCGCTATCATTAATCTGTATGCTCTGTTGAGTGTCAAGTGGATCTCCTCTCAAGGCAGCTAGTATGTTCTCACCAATCATATTCTTATTCTGTTTAATAGTATCTTTACTTTTAATCCATGCTCTGACCTCATTCCTAATAGTTTTAGGTACATTTTTACATTTTTGCACATTTTTTTTTTGGATCAAAACCTACTAGATGAAACTTTAATCGCGTTATGCCTCCACTCTGGAACTGAAGTTGACAAAACGAACATATGACACCGTTCTTATTTCCAGGAATCGCAATGACATATTTCCATGTTGGGTCAACTCGTCCAGGTCTTGGGCGACTTTCACTTGCACTTCCACTAGCCATATTACGAAATCTAAATTACATGAAAAATAATTAGACTTTGATAATGACAAATGATAATAATAAAAATACAAATGATAATAAATTAAAATAATAATAATACTTCTAAATTATAATCACGTTATTTAAAAAATTTCAATTAAAACTTATATTCCTAAATGAAAGCATATATTCTAAATTAAAACATATATTACCAAATATGTGAGTTAAGTCATTTTTTACATTAAACTTAAACATGTATTCTAAAATAAAACATATATTCTAAATTAAAACATGCTTTACCAAATATATGAGCTAAGCCATATTTTATACTAAAACATATATTACTAAATATATTGAGGTGAATAATATATTTGGAATTTTTACCCCAAAAAATATATATATTTAAGGATTAACCTTTTTTTGGATTAAACAAGGTATTCTAAATTAAAATATATGTTCTAAATTGAAAGATAATTCTAAATTAAACATATATTCTAAATATGTGAGTTAAGCCTTTTTTTCACATTAAATATGTATTCTAAATTAAACATATGTTCTATATTAAAATATATATATATATATATATATTCTAAAATACAACATAAATTACTAAAATATATTTTACTTCATATTTAAAATTGTAAACAAAAAAAGTTAAATAGAAAATTAAAAAGGAAAAAAAAAAACTGAATTTGACCTAAAAAAAAAAGATTAAATTCAAAACGGGGCATTACACTTGCTGAAAAACGACGGGTTGTTTGGGTTTGGGTTTGGGTTTGGGTTTGGGAGAGATCGATTGATCTCTTGTTTCTGTGTGGAATGGTGCAATGGCGTCTGGAATTTTCTCCAGACTTCTAACTGGTGCGACAGTGAGTGAAAGGGAGGGAGGTGGTCGTCAACGTAACTCGTAAGGGACTAAGGGGACGACGAGTGTCAGGACCGGTCCCTAATCCCCCGTGATTAACGTGGGATCCGCCTGATCCCGTCTAACACGAAGTGTCAGACCAGGGAAAATTCCATCTTTAGCCCTCGCTGGGGCTATCAGAGTGCGTCAGGATCATAGGAGGAGGGAAGTGATGTCTCGTCTCTGCTACAGCCTGCATCCGCGATCAACCTGAATGACATTAAAACACGAAAACTGTGAGTGGACAATTTAAACATTTCATTTAAAAAAAAAACCTTTTCGCATAAAGACTTTTATGCCCTTCATAACAACATATGCATGCATTCCAAAAACCATTTAGCAAAACATTCATAAAACTATTTGTCAAACATCTCAAAATCATTCAAGGGTTCATGCACGACCCCATAAACCGTCATGACCCATAAAAACCTTTCCTAGGGTTCATGCCGGTTCCCATAAACCGTCATGAACCAAAAATCCATTTGGGTCCTTGACCTGAAATCACAATTTAAAACATGAAATACAAAAATCAAAATAATAGGGACTCAGCCCAATTCACATCACGTGGGTCTCAGCCCAAAACCATTCTCAAAACATCGAATACAGGGTCTCGCCCCATATCACTTTCTGAAACATAAACATGGAATACGGAGTCTCCGCCCCCAAATCACTTTCAGAATTATAAAACACAGGGCCACCGCCCTAAAACCACTTTCCCAGGTCAAAAGTCAACTATTTGCCCCATTTAACTAAAATTACCAAATTGCCCCTTAACTTCCGAACGTCATAACTTCTTCCCCGAATGTCGGAATTGAACGTGCCATATGTCTATGAACTCGTGACGTCACGAACTACGTCACGGCCATCGGTCAAAGTCCATTTGACCGCCCGAATGAAAAGTCAACGTTTTGCCACGATTAGGGGCAAAACGGTCATTTCGCATCGTTCGTCCGATTTCGCCTAACTAATCACTGATTAGCCTCACTAATCGTGATTAGTCACTAATCTAATCTAGGAATTTGGGACGGGTCGTTACAAACTTCCCTCCTTAATTAATTTCGTCCTCGAAATTCGAACCGACCTAATTCCAACCGTTCTTCCCTCCTTAATTAGTTCCGTTCTTGAAAAACTAACTATCCTGATTCCACAACCACCTCGTGGAAAGTAAAATTGACCTCGAAACACGTGTACACTCGTACACCCACTAACCAGAACAGTACTCATCTGCAACCAGACGTACCATTAACACTCACGTCGCAGCGACTACACTCGATCACGGCTCAGCGACTACACTCGATCACGTCGAATGACAGTAATCATACGTTCAGAATTGACACCACTTGTCAAATCTACCGTTTTCGTTGACACGAACCACTCGACGGTTCGTTTCTCAATCTCAATCTATCCTGATATCTACTCCCACTGGGAGTCATCAGACCTCACACAACGTTCCACGCTGACACCTCTCACAAACCGTTACCACTTGACAGTCGTCAGCCGAAAACTGACATTATACTTACCTGTGGTTACACCGACCACCAACTCACTCAATCTGAGTACACGTTTACCAACAAAATACTCGACCTATGTGTAACTGGACCCACCAGAATCACTATGACCCAATGCACAGTATCCAATGTCCAGTTCACGTGCACGACTAATCCAATGGTATCGGGACTAAGTCGACTACCAACACGCTCACCAACGTACCCATGGTATAACCTATATACCGTCACCAGGCAAGACAAGTCTACCTGGTATTGTACCTCGAACAACGTACAAGGTACGTACATCTACCCATCAACCAGACTACAACCACCTAGGCCATAGCCAATCATGTTTCAATTATGGAGTTCACTTGTCCAATCCAGCATTAGAAAAATCGAAACTCCAACCCATCATCTATTTCCAGATCCGAATCCGAATCCGAATCCGAATCCAAGAAATCCCGAATCCAAACCCAGAAGTCATATCCATAATCATGTCCAAATTCGAATCCGAAACCATCATTCCGTAAACCGGCATTTGGAATAACCATTTCGAACCCAAATCCATAAAAGGAAACCCACTGTCAAGCTCCAGAATCAAATCCTGAATCGTCACCCAGAATCCGATTCCAAAACCCAAATCCAGAAATCCACTTTCATGTTCCAAAATGAAATCCTGAATCTTCATCCAGAAATCTGATTCCAAAGTTCAATCATGTTGGAAACAACATACTCGGACATCATCCACGTGTCCCCGTTAAACTGGTTGTGGACACATGCCCATTTACGACCATTAATGTACCTCTCGACTAGAGAGTCACAACAGACCCCTGCTGTGATCTGCAGTCAAATCTCTGCATACCACCATATCTGACCAATCCTGACCAATTCTGACCAACTGGTCGCTAAACCCCGTGACAGATCGAGTCTGACCAACCGGTCACTAATCCCCCATGATAATACTCGATCCTCACTCCTCAACTACCGCTGGATCGTATCCAGTCCATCACTATCTGTGATCCACTCTCGAACCACAGATACCGAACATATGCTCATCTCGACGGATGTGACTCAACGTCATCACAATCACCAGCACCAGCACCAGCACTAGTACCCGTATCATCACCTGTCAGCATCAACACAAAGTGTGCGAATCAGACAATCCTGGATCTCCGCTCAAACCGAGCGACTATCCCGTACCTCTACTCGAAAAGGAGAAACTCTGCCTCCCTCGTACCCAACATCTCTGGGTACAATCACCCTAACAACTCATACGAGAAAAGGAAACGTCCCCGTCTCTTTCTGCGATCGCACTCAGCCGTAACCGAGTCGAATCCAGAATCACTGCTCATACATATGCGTTACTCACACACCTCATATCATCGTCACGACTGACAATCCCATCGTCACAATCGTCACAGTAACTTGAGTCTACTCGACTTGATAAGACTCGACTACGTCCATCGATAGTAGCGTCTGCCACAACCTCGTGCAGACCTAACTACCAGGCATCTCAATATCCAGACTCCGCATCCAACAAAATCAATCGCCTGTACCAACTACTCTGTATCCCACTCAGGGATTCCATCAACAAGTACCAACCCTGATAACTTGTCCAAATCAAACTCTAACCTGTCGTACCTCGACTAAACCAATGTCGTCTACCAGGTCATCCACGACCTTAGTTACACCAAAACACAACTGAGTAGCACGACAACCAACTAGGTCTAACCGATAAGTACAACCCCGACTGCGAAGTGCAGTCCCAACACAAGTTGACATGACTAGACCAACTACCAAATCCAAATTCGAATAGTCGTCCAAGTCAAACCACTCGTCAACTCACATTTCCGAACCATACACCCAAGGTAAGGTTCCACAATCACACCTAGGGTTACTCTGAACCCAACTGCGAAAAGCAGTAAAATCCACGATCTAACTGACTCCGCGGTCTTGACATCGTAAAGACGTCAATCCAAGAATACCGTAAGTCTAACCAGGATTCCCCGAATTCGGCTGCCAACTGCCATAAGTTCAACCAGAGTTCCACGAACTCGACTGCTCCCAGCAGTAAACCCATTTAACTCAACAAAGTCCGACCAGCCAATGGTCACAATTCCGAATCATCGTCAAAACGATCCTACGACATCGTGAAGACGATCCCAACTAACCGTCACAAGATCAAAACGCTAACGTACTGTTATGTTCATCCTTCCGTAGGGTCCCACACTGTCAACCCTGACAGAACTATGGCAACCCCGGCATCTAGTGCCGAATCAAAACGATCAAATCCTACCAACTGTTGTACCGATACCCTAACTATCAGGTTGATAACGAACTGTAGCCCCTTGAGATATCACATCCTCGACCTGCGTACGAAGTATCGCGCAAAATACGCTTTGGAATTCAGAGTAACCTAAGCAACCCTACTCTGATAAGCATCCTACGAGCAATCCTATGCTCTGATACCAACTTGTCAGGACCGGTCCCTAATCCCCCGTGATTAACGTGGGATCCGTCTGATCCCGTCTAACACGAAGTGTCAGACCAGGGGAAATTCCATCTTTAGCCCTCGCTGGGGCTATCAGAGTGCGTCAGGATCGTAGGAGGAGGGAAGTGATGTCTCGTCTCTGCTACAGCCCGCATCCGCGATCAACCTGAAGGGCATTAAAACATGAAAACTGTGAGTGGACAATTTAAACATTTCATTTAAAAAAAAAAAACCTTTTCGCATAAAGACTTTTATGCCCTTCATAAAAACATATGCTTGCATTCCAAAAACCATTTAGCAAAACATTCATAAAACTATTTGTCAAACATCTCAAAATCATTCAAGGGTTCATGCACGGCCCCATAAACCTTCATGACCCATAAAAACCTTTCTGAGGGTTCATGCTGGTTCCCATAAACCGTCTTGAACCAAAAATCCATTTGGGTCCTTGACCCGAAATCACAATCTAAAACATGGAATACAGAAATCAAAATAATAGGGATTCAGCCCAATTTACATCACGTGGGTCTCAGCCCAAACCCATTCTCAAAACATCGAATACGGGGTCTCGCCCCATATCACTTTCTGAAACATAAACATGGAATACGGGGTCTCCGCCCCCAAATCATTTTCTGAATTATAAAACACAGGGCCATCGCCCTAAAACCACTTTCCTGTAAATCTCATACGTACTCGTACGTATAACCCATCCTAGGCACTTCCGGAGAAGATGCCAACTCGGGGCACACAGCCCCTAGGGAACACAGCCCCGAAATAGTCACGATATCAATCATCTCTATCTAGTGTGCACACTACTCGGTGTCTCACTCCGAGTCTTCTCCCAGGAATCTCCATCTGGGAGGCTCAATCACTGGATCTAGTCCGAGCTCTCTCTCTCTCTCTCTGGATCTAGTCCACATATCTCACCGGAATCTGGTCTGGGACCACAACATAAGTAACCTCCACTCCTGGAATGGGATCCCTATGGGGATACCCATTCTGGTCTGTGGATCGTGACTCTTCAGGTCGACGCTGGAAGAGACCATATAAGTATATGGAGGGTTCATTCACTTCAAATACTTTCTTTCTTTTCAAATACTTTTCAACTGGGTTTCAAACCCGATTCATTTCAATAGGATTCCTCGAATCCGATTCAAATCCATTTCAAAGGCCTCGGCCTAAATCCTCAGTTCAATAGGGTCTCACGCCCGAATTCTCATTTCATAAAACGAACTGGGACTCAAGCTCGATTTCACAATCAACAGGGCCTCAAGCCCGATGCCACGACTAACTGGGCCCTAAGCCCGAACCCATAAACCAACAGGACCTCACGTCCGATTTCACAACCAACGGGGCCTTAAGCCCGAAAACTCAACTAAATGGGTCTCAGGCCTGATATCATCAATCAACGGGGCATCAAGCCCGATAGTAACCCTAACTGGGCCTCAAACCCGAATCGTAAACAAACTGGACCCTCAGTCCGATCGTATAGCTCAAATGGACCCTAGGTCTTATTCCTCGTCAAATCAAAGGGACTCCAAGTCCAAGAGTTTGCAAATCAAATGGGTCTTATTCCCGATTTCATATTTCCAAATCCAAAATTCGTTTATTAAACACTCGTTGAAAACATGGTACGCAAAGGTACGACATAAAGCCGAAAACCTCGAAAAACGTGCAAATATGTCGATCCTAAGCTACCACAACCAAATGCACTCAAGGCATCACAAAATATATTCTAAAACAATTATAAAACATTTATGCATACATCGAATTCGAAAGAAGGGTCCACTCACAGACCGTCCGAGCTGCCGCCTCGATTTACGTATCATAGGCTCTCCCGAACCGATCACTATCACTGGGACTCCCAAACCTGTCCAAATTTTAATATAAGGTTACTAACTACTTAATTAACCTCCCATTAAAGCTCCGTAATTTTCCCGAACTTTTAACTATTTTTAAACCGACTCTAAACCTTCCGATAGCCCAAAACCTATCGAA
Source organism: Prinsepia uniflora (assembly GCA_032719365.1). Lineage (NCBI taxonomy): Eukaryota > Viridiplantae > Streptophyta > Magnoliopsida > Rosales > Rosaceae > Prinsepia > Prinsepia uniflora. Next base: position 8,315,686 of record CM064871.1, on the reverse strand, counting down.
ACAATGTCCGATTGACACGAGACCAGTCCCAAAATCTTCGTTACATCGAATAGAAGATTTCATATGTTGAAAAATTCCCCAAATTATGGCCCACGCGCCCTCACACGCACCTAGAAGGCCCAAAATACTGTTCATCATCCCTAACCTCAAGCTTTACTATGCTGAACCGGTTTTACTGTTCATGCACTGTGCTGAACCGACATGACCAGTTCAGTACTTTTCCTCCATTTTTTTGGTCCAATTTCAACCCTAATTAATCCTATAATTCATATCTCTTCATTCCCTATCAATTCAAATCATCAAAACAACCTAAAAACACCTAAATTCCATGGTTCAATTCTTGAACCATACGATTCAAACGTCCTAAAATCCACCCATGGCTTCACAGCCGTCCTACACCTCCCAAAACCATTCCATTAGGACCCTAATCACCCCCTAAACTCATTCTAATCACCTAGAATCAACTATAGCATGTAAAACCAAAATAAAATGCAAAAGGGTTCAACCGTGTACCTCACGGGTTCTTTGCCTCCACGCCGCCGTTCACGGCGGTTCTGGCCGCCCAACAGCCATCCTTAGTCTCTCACAACCCTCTCTGGTCACTCAGGCCTGCTCCTCTGGGATTGGGTTGGATTGGTTTGAATGGTTGGGTGAGATCGGGTAATGGGTGTGTGTTTGAACGAAGAAAATGAAAATGCACGGTGAAGGGAGATGCATGAATACAATTTGGGTGGCCTGTGGATGGGTGACACTTGTCACTCATCCATTGGGCTTCTATTAAATATCTGGGCCCCACTAAAGTCCAAAAGTTAGGTCGTTTCGTAATTCGTACAATAGTACCCTTGAAATTTCGTGAACCGTAACTTCGCCATCGAACGTCCAAATTCGACGTGCCGCCTGTCTATGGATTCGTATCGTCACGATCTACGTAACGGTCTTCGGCCCTCGGCCATTGGACATCTCAGGTCAAAAGTCAACTATTTGCCCCATTTAACTAAAATTACCAAATTGCCCCTTAACTTCTGAACGTCATAACTTCTTCCCCGAATGTCGGAATTGAACGTGCCATATGTCTATGAACTCGTGACCTCACGAACTACGTCACAGTCATCGGTCAAAATCCATTTGACCGCCCGAATGAAAAGTCAACGTTTTGCCACGATTATGGGCAAAACGGTCATTTCGCATCGTTCGTTCGATTTCGCCTAACTAATCATCGATTAGCCTCACTAATCGTGATTAGTCACTAATCTAATTTAGGAATTGGGGACGGATCGTTACATCGAGACTGCGAGAGCAGAGACGAGTGTCGAGGAGGAGGCTGAGAGAAGCGGAGGGTCGAGGACTACTGTCAGTCAAGGGTCACCGAGGAGCCGTTGTCGAGGGTTGAGGAGTGCTGTGCTTCGTGCGGTTCGGCCATCGATGGAAGATTCGAGGAGGATGCAATGCAGTTGTGCTTCCGTGGTGCTTCGAGGTCGGGTCGAGGGAGGTTTGCCCCAATTTTTGTTTTCTCTCCAATTGTTTTTTTCTCTGTTCTCTGAATATTCTTGTGAGTTGGTTGTGAGTTTGTGAATTGTGACACCAATTTGAAGAGTTTGTTAAGTTTTTCTCAATTTTTTCCCAAATTTTCCGCTGTTCATCCGTGATTGATGGCTGACCAATTTCTTTGCTTTTCCAATTTCTGTTCCCCCGTGATTGTGAACTTGAATAATTGATTGCTTGTAGGTTTGAATGCTTGTAATTTGTAGGATTCAATAATTCCCTTTGCTGTTTATCCACAGAATTTTTTTTTCGGTTTCAATTTTGTTTTCGGTTTTTGGTGCCTATCGCCCGAATGGCCCAATATCGGTGATATTGACCACTATCGGCGACATTCACCGATTTTCGTCGATAGCGTCGATTTTCCGGGAAGTTTATGCTTACCCCCTCTTATGTGCCGGTGGCTGGATTTAGCGAAATTTCGACGACATATCGCCAAAATTTGGCGATATTTTCATCCGTAATTATTAGTAAGACAAAGTATCGTCATCAGCAAATTATTAAGGAATTTTTTTTCGTTTGAAATAGGGAAAAAAAAAATTAATATGCTCGGTGAAGTAGCTTGAAGGATTTTATTTTTTTATTTTTTTCTGAAAGCTTGAAGGAATTGAAAACTGATGATGATTTCATCCCAATATACCTAATCGAATAGTGCAAAGGACTGGCGTATTGATGATAATGATATACGTACTGGGAACCCTAAACAATCTCTCACTTGGAGACCATGATTCCATAAGAAATTGAATGGGCATCGCATCTACATTTCAATTCATTCTCCATCACTCAATAGCTGCATTACATATATGATTCTCAATGTCTGGTGCATGCAGCAGCTTAAGGTATCAGATTCACACGCATCTTCAAAGTAGCAGCTTGTTGCTTATTCTTGAAGATTACTATATTATTTATATAATAGTGTTTTAAAACCGGCTGGTTGTGGTTTTATAATACATAACCAAGCACTCGTTTGGGCCACTCGAGAAAGTTATATCACAATATTTAACCTTTCATTTTTTTAGCTTATTATTTAAAGATCATTATCTCTATAAAAATTCATCCAATTTGGTAATTTGTTTGATTGTATAACACAATAGCTAAATATGTAGACAAATATAGTATATGGGATTATGCAAGAAATATTCTTATTAATAATCGAATAACTAGACGATTTATGTTTTGATAACTTTTTGTAAAGGAAATTTTTGAAGAATGAGCCGTAACTCTAAGTCATGGAGGTCGACCTAATAAACCATGAAGAAAGAAAGTGAATGGGATCACTGCTTTCAACTTTGGAGGATAAAACAAAGTGGATGGGGCGCCTAGGAGAGTAGTAAAGTGGTGCATATATGCAGTGCATGCAGCAATATTCTTAATTAATTACAACACTTTAATTAATTTATATATATATAAATATAAATGGGCATATTGAAAACTTACATGTATATATATATGTTTGGATAAATGAATCTCTTTCAATTGGGTACGTACCAAACTTCAACTTGACTGCTGGCTCGTCCAATACCAAGTGTCTATTGAGGCACCTGATTCCAAGTTTGCAGAAAATTAAATTACCCAAATGGGAACACATGCAGCACACTCTCACTCGTCTATAGCCAGCTACACCATCCATTTGCTGCAAAAATCGATCATCATGGCCAGCTACACCATCCATTTGCTGCAAAAATCGATCATCATGGTTTTCTTCAGCTAGACCTAGGCATGATTTTCAGTTGAACAAATCAAATTAAAATATACGTGCTTTCCATTTCAATCTATAAATTTAGGAATTCACTGGGGCTGGAAGGTTACCACAGGAAAAGGATTTAGGTTCCATACCAGAATTAAATAATCAAAATCGTCGAGGAAAAGTTAAAGGGATCAGATCACTTTCAAGGACAGAACACAGATAAATCTTTTCAATTTCTAGCAGCTCAAGGACACTTAATGAAAATTTTATGTGGTTATAAATTCGATGTATTATATTATAGAAAATTTAATTTTCACATTCATTTTTACAGATAACATTCAAATTAAGCTTCAAAGTGAAAGAAGTTACTAATTGGGCTTCTTGATTAAAAAGAAGGTTGGGGTAATTCCATTGCAACAAGTTCCAAGTTGCGCAGGGCCATGTCACGTGACCCTTTGAATACAAATATGCAATCTTCCTTTAAACATCTCTTCCTGTCTATTGAGAATTACAAGCAAAAGTACCTTAATTGCGTGGCTAGAAGTTGCTTTGACTACAGAACCATGCCTGTCTCCCAATTCATCAACCTATCTATGGACCATGTGCAATCATGCAGATCACTCAATTCTCTTCGGATTGTTGTTCTTTTTCTTCAAAAAGATGAGAACTTTTGTGTACGTACTGGTAATGAAACCCATCTGAAACTTGGAAGTTCTTGCATAGGCATATTTTATTGGTTGAAGCTTACCCATATATAACTCCCAAAAACTCACAGATTATGTCTGTTCAAATCACAACCTCAAATCCCCCCTGCGTCAGTAATACCATTGTCTCTGCGTGGGTCATACACAACTCGATTTGGAGCGCTAAGAGGATTTTGTTTTTGAAAGAGATGGCAGTACTTTTTTTTTTTTTTGTGTGTTGGATGCATTAAATCAAACTCTCCTTTGGTCATTTTAATAAGAAAGAAAAAAAAACAAAAAGAAAACAAAAACCAGCAATTCTGAACTTTTTATTGGCTGCATAATCTACCAATAAATGTCTCGATAAAACTCATAAAAAGAGTATTGATCTCTCTGTAGGAAGAAGAAGGAAGATCCAAACTTGGGTTGTATCAATCTTTGACTGATATTGGTTTGGTTAAAAAAGATTTAAAATTCTTGGTTTGACATATGACTTTCGTTGAGGAATTGTAGGAATATTAGATGTGTTATTCAATAAGTTTATTTTTTTTTTTTTCCACTTTGGATTTAGTGTGGCTTGACAGGTTGTTGGGTTGAAGTGTGGCTTGACGGGTTGTGTTGGGTTGGGTTGGATTCTTGTATTGGATGCTCTTCTTACGGGTTTATGAATAAGTGCTCTTAATCAATTAATCTATACAATTTCGGCGGTTGTCTGACGTAAACGAAGCATATATGCATTGATGGGCCTGAATGAGAAACTTGGGCTCTCAAAGGTTGAGGAGGCATTAGTTTGTGAGAGAAAGTTGGGCTTGTAGATTTGCCAGTAATTAAAGCGAACAGAAAAGAAGGCATCGGCAGATGCTAGGGCATGACTTGACCTTCAAAGCTTGGATGCTGTGACTGCTGTCCCTTCAACCTTCAAGAGAGACTAGATGACATAAGTAGGTGGAAATGGTGTGTAAAGTTTCACTTTTTTTTTGTTATATAAAAAGATTCAATAAAACCTGCAGAAGCAAGACCTAAAAGGGGAAAGGAAACCACAAGACTCAAAGAGGAACAAACCACCAATCAGACAAGGTAGGAGCAGGGGAAGCCAAGCGGGAGGATTTTTCTCTGCCGCTTCGGAAAGCCAATTGCAAGCGGGATCTGGTTCTAGTTCACACTCGACGGCCGATTCCGACTTAGATCGATGATCATGTGAACTGAGAGATATGCGGTTATGAGTTTCAAGCGAGAGAGCGAGTGTTGTGAGATTGGTAATCGGTGACGACCGATCTGGAACTCTGGCTCGTCATCTTCTCTCCTTTCGTGGTCGTAAGGTCGCACCACCTTCATCACTCATGCACCTTTTCACGGTCCATTTCCAGCTCATTTCTCTATTTTACCCTTTCCGTCTCTTGTTATGGTGCCTCATAGTTTGGGACTGAGACCCATCGGCGCACCTCCGTCCCTCACTCCTCTTCACCGTGTGGTGGCCTCCCTTTCCATTTAGCCTTCTAAATCCCTTTCCCAACCCCAATCCACCTCTATGAAGCCTCTTGGCCAACCTTGGCCCTTGCTTCCCCCTAACCCATCATCTGACTTTTCCAATTCGTCTCCCTCTGCCTTAGCTCTCAAATATTCCTCCCCTGCTCTCAACAGCTTGTGTTATGGGTCTCGTTTGGTGGGTGGTAAGTCAGTTAATGCTATATGCCTTCAGGATTGTGGTGTGGCATCTGACTGCCCTTCGACTGGCCTAGTTGCTGGGCTGTCCATGTTAACGGGGTGTGGGATTACTGGCGGCGTCCCTGGCGGTGCTTCAGCGTCGAAATTGACGGAGGTGGTTCACAATGTGGTTTGTGAGTTTGGTGGTCATTCCCAAAGTGTCCCCGAGATGGGATTTGGTCAACTGGGGTTGGGGTTGCCCCCTGGTGTTTGTGAGAAGTGCTTTGCGGATGCTAGCCATGTGTCACCAGTTGTTGCTGGTGGTTCTTTGAGGGTTGCTCCACTGCCTGCTACAATGGAAACTTCCAAGGTGAGCTATTGAAATGCAGTTACAGGTATTACTTCACGGGTTAGGCCTACCCAAAATCTCTTCTTTTGCAAACCTAAGGTGGTGGGTGGTTGAAGGCTTGTGTGCCCCCTTATGGAGGCAGCTGTTATTGCTGCTGAAGAGTGGAAATTTTGTTTGGTTGGGTACTTTGTTGACAAACAACTTCCTTTTTCTGCTGTTAATATCCTTGCCAGGAAAGTGTGGGACAATTGGGGTTTTTTTGGAGGTTCTTATTAACGACAAAGGCTTTTGTTATTTTAAATTCAAGGATGAGGCTTCTTGAATTTCTGTTCTTGATGATGGGCCTTGGCATTTCTCGGGGCACCCTATTTATCTTACTCGTTGGAAGACCGAGCTTGTTCTCTCCAAAACCTCCCACACTAAGGTGCCTATTTGGGTTAGGTTCTATAATGTGCCTCTTGAACATTGGAATCTAGAGGGTTTTGGGCACATGACTAGTGCTGTGGGTAGGTCACTTTTTGCTGATTCTTTCACAGAGTGTAAAAAAATAATTGCTTTCATGCGAGTGTGTCGAGGTGGATGTTACTGAGGAGCCAGTTGATTCATTTGACATTCAGCTCTGTCCCGAGGAAAAGGGGGAATTCCCCAAGTGGTGGAGGTTCGTGTTGAATATGAGTGCTTGCCACGGGTTTGTGTAAAATGTACAGGCTTTGGTCATTTGGCGCCCTTGTGTCCTCTCAACTCTCACTCTGGGGGGATCAAAGCTTCAAGATCAAATGACTGGGTTAAGGTGGGATCTAAGAAGTCTTTGGGTCCTAAGGATAAAGTTCATACCTTATCTCTGGACACTCCTCTGGAGCTTATTAGGCCAGTCTGCTTGGGTTTGGAAGAGCCCAACTTTCATATCCGCGATTCAGCACCTGGGGTCCTTGGTGGCGCTGCGGTGATTGCTAAGGAGGATGGAGGTGGGGCCTTAAGTTTGCCTTTTTTGCGTTGCCCTGATACTTGTGTAAGCGAAGGGAAACAAGCTCTTGGGGCTTCGGCTCCCACTAAGGAGGATGGGTCGTTGCCTAGTTTGGTGACTCCCCGTTCTAATGATTTTTCTAGCCCTAATTCCTTTGGGGCTTTGGGTGATGTGGTTGAAGATTTGGATCTAGTTGAGGATGGGCTCATTTCTTCAGATGAGATTCAGGTGAATCACGATGGTTTTGTGAATGCCACTACCAATTTGGGCCTCACCAGGAAGAAGAAGAATAAGGGAAAGAAAAAAGATAAAGTTGAATTGGTTGGGAAATTATCACGGGCTCTCACTATCCCCTATTCCCATGATTAGTGCAGGTTTCTGGAATGTTCGTGGGCTGAATGTAGCTTCTCGGCAGCTTGAGGTTAGAAAATTTATTCTTGATAATAATTTGTGTGTTGTTGGTTTGTTGGAAACTAGAGTTAAGGAATAGAGTTTTGCTGGTATCTCCTCGTCTATTCTTCGTAATTGGAACTTCTGCAATAATTACTCTCATCATTACAATGGGAGGATTTGGTTAGGTTGGGACCCTAATGTGGTGATGGTGTCTGTCCTGAATATGTCTGATCAGGTGATGAATTGTCGTGTCCAGGTTTTGAGTTATGGTGATTTGGTTTTTTTATCTATGATTTATGGGTCGAATGATGATTGTAATCGTTGAGGGTTATGGGATGGTCTGTGTTCCTTTGGTGCTAGCTTGGGTGAGGTTCTTTGGGCAGTTATGAAGGACTTTAATATCATCAGGAGCCTTAATGATAATATTGTTAGTATTGACAGGCGTATTAGGGCTATCTTTGATTTCAATGAGTGTTTGAGTGTTGCGGGTCTTGATGATTTGGGCTTAACTTGGTGCAATCTTCAGTTTGGAGGGTTACTTATTTTCAGGAAGCTAGACTGGGTCTTGGCCAATAAGGCTTGGCTATCTAAGTTCCCTAATTGCTCAGTGAAGTTCCTTAAACGTGGATCCTCCGACCACTGCCCTGGTTGCTTAGACTTTGGCCTTCCTCGAACTAACCGTAGAGCCCCTTTTAAGTTCTTTGATTTATATGTTGATCGGCCTGATTTTCTTGATATTGTTCAGCACGCTTTTGATTCTACTTGTTATGGTACCCATCAATATCATCTGGTAAAAAGGCTAAAGATTTTGAAGGCTGCTTTGAAGCTTATAAATAGAGGGCCTAATTCTGATGTTTCTGTGGAGGTCTTGAAAGCTAAGGTGGATCTCGATGATTGTCACTCCCGGTCGAGTGTTACCCCTCTTGATAGGGACTTGCTGGGTTGGGAGAAAACTTGTCTTTGGGTCTACTTTGGGTGTTTATTATGGGAAGAAAGCTTCTTTCGGCAGAAGTCTCGGCTTCAGTGAATGGCTGAAAGCGATCATAATACTGCTTATTTCCACAGTTTGGTTAAGAAAATATCCAATCGCAATCGGATTTCTTCCATTGGGCTTCTAGATGGTAGTATGACTTCTAATGAGTATGAGATTAAGATTGAGGTAGTTTCTTTCTTTCAAAATTGTAACACCCCGGGCATTCGAGGATTTTAACATTGTAATGTAATATGTGAATTGACATTTTTACCCTTGTGAATGGTATGGCCAAATTGTTGACTTTTTGATTAGTGGGTCAAATGGACTTTGACCAGTGACCGTGACCTAGTTCGGGACGTCACGAGTCCATAGACAGGTGGCACGTCCATTTCGGACGATCAGGGAAAAAGTTATGACTATCGGAAGTTCGGGGGCATTACCGTAAGTTGGACTTCACGGGCGAAAATGTTGACTTTTCGTTTAATAATTAATTTTCACACGACTCTAGGACCGTTAGGTAGGTCTCGACGTCCTGAGTCCGTAGACAGGCGGCACGCCGAAATCGGACTTCGTACGGCTGAGTTACGGGTCTAGGAAGTGAGGGGCATTTTGGTAATTATTGAACCAGGGGCATTTTGGTCTTTTTCCCTGGTTACTGTAGCAACCGCGGGGGAACCATGGACGGCACCACCATGTGCGGTGGTCCAGTGCACAATTGATTATGCCAATATGTGCTGGAAAGTCTAGGCTGTCTTTTGCTTTTGAACGTGGCCTGAACCGTCCAACCTGCACGATCAAATTGTTAATTGAAATTCGAAGCTTTCGGGGGACAAATTTCAGTGGACAATTTGGACTTCCACGAGCCTCTGGGACAGCTGAGGTTATTTAAAACTAATTAGCACATGTGTGAGCATCACTCTGCCATTAAGAACACTGAGAATTGATGAAGAAAACCAGACAAAACCATTTCGGGCAAAATTGGAGGGAAAATCGGGTTTTAATTTCTGGTGATTGTTGGACCAAACCAAGGCCTGGTTTAGTCTTCTGGGAGTGTTTGGAACTCAACCACATCGAAATTGAAGGCTAACAGTCACGGTTGAGCTAGGACGGAGGCTGCTGTTTTCAGGGAAGTTGCAGAGCTTGGGACGACAACCTTCAGGTACTTTCAGACACAATTGATTGTTCATTTTGGTTCGTTTTGATCCTGTTATGCTTCTTGTGAAGTTAATTGGACAATGGGTTTGAAACCAGGAAGTTCTGGTGATTGACCCGATTGGTTGATCGCGGGTCGATGGGTCGTTTGGGGATGTGTCGAGGTTGATTTTTGTCACAGAACCTAAATTGGATAGTTAATGAACATGTTAGGATCAAATTGAATTGAAATCGAGTAAGAATTGATGGGTATTTAACCGGGCCCGTATTACAGACAAACGGGTGAAGGAGGTGACACTGTAGCTACAGTGTCAGGCGCGTGACTTTCACGCACAGCCACTTTGGGCGGCGCGTGAGGGCGCGTTGGACCTTATCTCCGATCACGATCAACATGACTTTTGTTCCTCTCATCATTCTGAACATTTTTGGTGATTTAACCATGTTGATCTGAGATAAACTTTGATGGGTCAGTTTAGGGCCGGTCTACGGTTTCCCCGGGCCGGTTTCTATTTCGAACTTTGTGGTTAAACGTTTAAGACTGGTAGTGACCCTTACATGTGATTTGAACTGACAGGAATTGTACGATAATCTCGGTACAGGTCCGTACGCGCAGATTCGCAGCGGAATCGTACAATGAGTGGGCCCGTTTTCATTAAACCCTTGCATGCTTAAATGTTTTCTGATTTACTTATATGTTCACATGCTGGAATCTATAAATGGTTTTGATGATATTGAGATTTCGGTTATAGCACGTTTCACGGTATTTGGGCATGAGACCCGTTTGATGAAACGTAACGATCGGTTCAGATTTTACCTATGTATACATATATGTTTGCATGTGGATATCAATAAAATGTATTTGGTGCTGCATTGTATAGATCCTTCCATATTATATTGTCTCCTCCAGATGAGGTACCCCGGAGAGGTCACGGACGTCTAGAACGTCCAGCGTCTACGACGCTAAGCATCGGGGATGCTGTAACCGAACAGGGTTCGGGGATTGAACTCGGAATTGAGACCCGAGTGGCACACGTAGCCTTGTGATTGTGACCTTATTGGACATCAGGGACGTCAGACATCAGGGATGTCGGATTGGAGTGTATAGTGCAGTGGCTAAAATTATGGTTATGGTTTTATTACATGCCTTATGATTCATATTATATTATTTATGATTTTAAATGATGCTGCATGCATGTTTGGAAAAATGAGGGGTAAATTATATGTTTTACTTATCAAACGATTTTATAAACTTGAGTTTCGGTCCACTCACCCTTAATGTTTTTGGTAACCCCTCCAGGTCGTGATACTGAGGTAGAGGAGGAACCTGAGGCTGAGGCATAGATCTACTTCTGCGTACCTGAACCCCTGCTGGGTGGTGTACCCGCAGGATATTGTTAGAGTCGTGCTCGCAACTTGTAATTTCGGATTTCATCCCTTGTCTGACATCTGTTTAATTCGGATTTGTTGTATGACTTTAATTTTGATTATTTATGCATTTGAGGTTTTGGGGTCAAAATTGGTATGAGTTATTGGGTGTCAGACGGGAGCAGGGCACGTCCCCATATGGTTCCAGAGAGGATCGGGGCGGGTCCTGTCAAAAATCTTCTGGGAGTGCCTTTTCCGGTGGTTAATAGTAATTTCAGCGGGTTAATTGATGCGGCTATTGGGGATGGGGAGGCTTTGAACATGGTTCAAGAGTTTTCTATTGAGGAGATTCGAAACATGTGTTTTCAGCTCAAACTTAATAAGGCTCCGGGCCCTGACGGATTCAATGGATTTTTCTTCCAGAAAGCCTGGAGTATGGTGGGTAGTCATATTTTTACTGCGGTAAGTGAATTCTTCTCCTCAGGTTGCTTACTTGATGAGATTAATGCCACTATTATCACCTTAGTTCCGAAAGTCTCTAATACCTCCACCATGGCTGACTTTCGTCCAATTTCTTGTTGTAATACCCTTTACAAAATCATTTCCAAGTTAATTGCTAATCTTATTGTTGGCGTTCTACCTTCTATCATTAGTAATAATCAGTCGGCTTTTGTGCGTGGGAGTAAGATTGGGGATAATATTTACTGGTTCAGGAGTTGATGCGTGGTTATCATCTGAATAAGGGTGTGCCTAGATGTATGGCCAAAATTGACATATTAAAAGCTTATGATTCTTTGAACTGGGGGTTTCTCTTACAAGCGATGAGGGATTTTAATTTCCACCCCAAGCTGATTAGTTGGGTGGAAACATACATTTCTACTCCTCGTTTCTCGATTGCGGTTAATGAAGAGCTGGTGGGGTTTTTTGAAAGAAAGCGAGGCTTACGACAAGGGGATCCTCTTTCGCCTTATCTATTTATAATTTCTATGGAAATCCTTTCTCGGATGTTGAGGGCTAGAATTGCTTTATCTCCTCGGTTCAGGTATCACTAAAGGTGTGGTAAAGTAGGTATTTCGCATTTGGCTTTTGCTGATGATCTTCTAGCTTTTTGTCATGGTGATAGGTATTCTGCTAAGGTTATTAATGATACCTTAGTAGTGTTTTCCAGGGTCTCGGGGTTGGTTCCTAATCTGGCCAAGAGTAATGTCTTTGTGGCTGGTGGGTCTAATCGTCTCTTGGGTCAAATGATGAGTATTTTTGGGTTTGGAGAGGGTTCCCTCCCTGTTCGGTATTTGGGTGTCCCTTTGATTTCTTCCAAACTTGGGTTCTATGATTGCCAGCCTCTTCTTGAGCGTATGGAAGCCTGTATTAGTAGTTGGGAACACCGTAAGCTTTCCTTTGTTGGTAGGCCCCAGTTAATTAAGTCGGTGTTTTGTAGCTTGCATGTCTTTTGGTCTTCTCATCTCTTCCTCCTGAAGAAAATTTTTCGTGACTTAGAGCTCAAGTGTCTTAGGTTATTGTGGTCTGACAATGTGTCAGGGGGTACTTTGCTAAAGTGGCATAGAAGGAAATCTGTAAAAGGAAAGAGGAAGGGAGATTGGGGCTGCGTCAACTTCACTTGTGGAATGTGGCTCTAATGGCTCGTCATATATGGTGCCTCTTTGATTCTGAGAAGCATAGTCTTTGGGTTAAGTGGGTAAAGACTTAATTTATTCGTGGCTAGTGTTTTTGGTGTCTTACCCCGCCTTCTCAATGTTCTTGGAATTGTCTTGGAATTGGAGGAAGCTTCTTAAGGTGAGACCTCTCGTTAGGCCTTACATTAAACCAGTGATCGGGAATGGAGATGATGTGTTTATATGGTGTGATAATTGGCTTGATGTTGGTCCTTTAGGGGCTTTGGTGGGTGGTGAGGGCGTGGGCGATTCTGGTTTGACTGTTCACGCCAAGGTCAGTTCGGTTGTCAATGGCTCGTTCTGGTGTTGGCCTTCTCCGGTGTTTAGATTGGTTAGTGTTGTTGCTGAAAGGTTTAGCCCAAATTCTACAGTCCTCGATTCTTATCGTTGGGTTGCTGAACCTTCTAGGAGGTTTTTTTCGTCTTCTATGTGGAATTGCTTGTCTCCTGCTGCTCCCATTGTTCCTTGGCATCGTTTGGTGTGGTTCTCTGGCCATATTCCTAGGATGAGCTTTATTTTGTGGCATGTTATCCGGTGCAGGTTGTCTACGTTGGATAGAATGCGGAGCTTCAATGCTCATGGTAATGAGTTGTGTTTTCTTTGCAATCTTGCTGATGAGTCCCATTCTCACCTTTTTTTTAATTGTCCGTTCTCTTCCTATGTGTGGGAGCAAGTGTTGCTTCGGTGTGGGATTTCATGGCAGCTACCTCAGTGGCAGTCTCTTATTCCTCTGCTCTCCAAATGGTGGGGCGGTGAGTCTTTTAGAACTACTGCTTGCAAGCTTGCTCTTGCTGCCTTTGTCTATGAGATTTGGTTGGAATGTAATTAAAGAGTGTTTGGGCATCCCCCCAAATCTCCAGATTTTGTTTTCCTTTCAATTTGTAATATGATTAGATCTTATTTAAGTACTTTGATTATCAATTCCTCTAGTATTAATGTGTTGGAAGTTTTAAGATGAAACATTAGCCTTTAAGTAGGGTTATTGTTGTGGTCTCTTGTGTTCACTGTCTGATTGGTCGTTTGTTCCTCTTTGAGTCTTGTTGTTTCTTTTTCCCTTTTGGGTCCTGCTTCTTTAGGTTTTATTGAATCTTTTTATATAACAAAAAAAAAGTCAAACTTTACCCACCATTTCCACCTACTTATGTCTAGGGGTGGCAATGGGTCGTGTCGTGTCGGGTTCATGTCGTGTCATGAATTCTGTTTTATCCATTTATGCCCAACCCGAATCCGACCCGTTTAATAATCGTGTCAAGAATGTCCAACCCGAACCCGATCTGTTACTGACCCGTGTAACCCGTTTAACCCATTTAATAAACAGGTCATACTCAAAACCCAATTAACCTATGACCCGTTTGACCCGTTTAACCCGTTTAACATATTTAACCTATTTAAATTATAGTAATTACACGTTTATTAAATGGATCAATATATAAGCCAATATACGAGTTAATCTGTTAACCCGAAATCTACCCATTTATTAAACGGGGTTAACAGGTCATTATACGGGTTAACAGGTTGACCCGAAACCCACCCGTTTAATAAACAGGTTGACCCGAAACCCACCCGTTTAATAAACAGGTGATAACAGGTTGACCAAAAAATGACCCGAAATTTTAATCGTGCGGGTTGACCTGGATAAATTTCGTGCAGATTTTGAGTCGTGTACCGAGTCGTGTCAAAAATTGCTACCCTTGCTTATGTCATCTAGGCCTCGTCATTGGGCCGGGTCGAGCAAGCCCGGCCCAAAATTTTTGGGCTTGGGCCGGGCCGAGTCGGGCGGGCTTAATCATAAATATGAAAGCCCATGCCCTTTGTCGGGTCGGGTTTGGGCCGGGCTTTTATCGGGCTTTACGGGTCGGGCCTACTAAGCCCACTTGGGCCGTGCCTACTAAGCCCATTTGTACCTACCTAATTGTAAAAAAAAAAATGAGTTGAGCTTAAATATTATTATCGAATATTGAAATAAACTAGGAAAGGTACTATTAGATTTGGAGAATTGACTTAATTTTTCGACCATAAAGCCGAGATAGGAAAAGGAGGTCGCTAAGAGAGTCAGAGACCTAGTGAGTTTTTTTGAATTTAGGGTTAGGGTTTGGTTTGGGCATTGGGCTTTTAAATGACACTAAGATGAGATTTGGTTGGAGTTTTGGATTTTCGCTATGATAGTAGTAACAAGATTGGACTGGGTATCAATTCTTAATTTATAATTATTTTATATTTTCAGGCTTATGGGTCGGGTTTACATGGGCGGGTTGGGCTGGGCTTACCGGGCTTTATCGGGCTCGGGCCTATCGGGCCTAGCGGGCTTGAATACCCTAAGCCCAAGTCCAGCCCGTCAACATGCGGGCCGGATCGGGCTTTTTGTCATCGGGCCTATCGGGTACCCATAAACCCGTGGGCTCCTGGGCCAAATGATGAGGGCTAGTGTCATCTAGTCTCTCTTGAAGGTTGAAGGGACAGCAATCACAGCATCCAAGCTTTGAAGGTCAAGTCATGCCCTATCATTTTCCGAAGCCTTCTTATTCCGTTATTCCCAAATAAAAGTTCTGGCTTTCTTGCGAAAGAAAGAGAACGTACACCAAAGATGCGCATTTGACGAGTGCCCGACCTCCACGTTGAAGGTTCATTTGTTACCTATGAATCTAGATCGAATATTCATATGATAATGCTGCCTTAATGATTAACAACTATATTATTTATTGAAAAACTTGCAAACAAATCCTTTGAAAGCTCCGGCCCTTCCTTGACGAAAGGCCGGACGGCAGTACTGGATCCCAACCCCAGCTCAAATTCTGATTGCTTCAACCCAGTTTTCATGGATTTGACTAGTCTTACGGTACATGGTTCAACCTAGTTTTCATCCCTTAATTGTGATTGGTACAATTGTTTCAAGACCTTCAACGGATATAATAACCTGCAAGTAATTATATAAACAAAATAAAACATTAAACCATTCATTTTGAATTTATTTCTAAATATAACCTTTTCTCTTTTTTCTTTTTTCTTTTTTCTTTTTTCTTTTTTCTTTTTTCTTTTTTCTTTTTTCTTTTTTCTTTTTTCTTTTTTCTTTTTTCTCTTGAATTTATTTGTTTCAAGACCTCCATCTACTTAATAGGCCCAACGTTTTTGCATTTTTGAGTATTTTATTTTAACGATGTCACGTTTTTGCACCCTTGAGTATTTTTTTTCATTATTAATTTTTTTTTCATGCATATTTTTTTTGTAATTTTAAAATTTGAGACATAGTTTATTGCAAAAGCCCACGTAAACCCGATCCAAGTGGGTTTAATAGGCCCGACTCAAAAAGCCCGATATAAACCCGGCCAGATAAAAGCACGTCGGCTTTTTTTTATGTCATTAAGCCAGCCCGGCCCTGCCCGCAAATTTAAAAATTATTTAATAAGCTCGGATCGGGCAAGCCCGACCCGGCCCAATGCCGAGGCCTAGTTTAGGGTTTAGATCTTGGATTTTATGTGTAAAATTTAAGAATTAAACCCTAAATTATAAGTCATATGCTCTTCCACCCCACTCTACTTAAACATCCCCACCCTCCCCTTAAAAATTTATATACCTTTCCATTAACCACATACAATTGATACATATATCATTCTTGATTTCAAAGGAAAAAAATATCAATTGTAATGTATATACGTTTAATTATAAAAGTGTTTTAAGTTTAATTACAAAATAAGTGTTAGAATCTCAATCATGCAATGTATAAGAAAATGACAATAAACATGCATGGCTAAAAAAATAGTTTAAGAACACAAGACTAAAGAATTGTCATATTCCAACTTTAAGTAAAGTACAAACATGTTAACGATTATGCAGTAATCTATCCTTAATTTAATTGCTGATTTATATTTATAGTCTTAAGAGCATTAATAGTTGCATCTCACCCTGATGATACCTCTTTATACCACATTTTCAATTTATCGAATTGTTTTTGTACATATATAATAATCAGAATTATTCATTCTTTAAACCATCATATCAAGATCGCTTTAGTAAAAATCAATAAAATTGGAGTTTGTTCAGTCATTTATATATATCAAATAACTCAACAATTTTGATAAGAATTAAAATTTACATAGTGAACCGTTCATTTAGTTGATATGATAATATATATATATATATATATGTGACTAAATGACCTTCAATCTTATTGATTTTTTACAAATATGATCATGATATGACAATTTAAAGAATGAAAAGTTCCAATTATATATAATATATATACAAAAATAATTCGACAAATTAAAATTGTGCTACAAGGAGGTACCCACCAAAGTATGATGTAAGTATTGGCTAAAATAATATATAATGTTATGCATGTGCGAGAGGTATTGCTGTTGTGATATATATGAAAGAAAAGGGCCAAATTCTACCGATGAGAAGCTTGACTTTGTGGGTTGTAACCGAGGATGAAAATATCGATATCGACAGATATATCGCTAGTCGAATTTATGGATATCTCACCCCAAATATTGGTATCGATATCGATATCGTTTACGGTCAACAAAAATGACGGAAATTCGGTTCAAAAGTTGGAAATTTGGAATGAAACTTTGGGAAAAACTTAAGTACCAAATAATAGTTATATAGGACTAATAAAAACTATAAAATGATTTTGATATAATAAATATATGATGAATCATATGATAGAATATAGGTCTGCCGATAACTAACAATATAAAATCTTAAAGATAAACTTAAATTAAAACATAATTCTATTGATAATGTTGCACTAAGATAGGCTAGTTCATGCTGGGTCAACTCGTCTAGCTCTTGGATTAGACGTTGGGTTATTTACTCAAAAGTTCTTGATTGATCGCAAAGAACTGAGACGAGACGAGAGACGGTGAGGGCCTGAGGGGGCGAGGGGCAGCAGCGAACTGACTGAGACCATAGGGGCGAGAGGTGGCACGAGCGCCACAGAGAGGACGCGATGGGTGGTGGAGCGGCCGTCGAGGGGGTCGACTCAATCGTATCAGACGAGTAGAGAGGAGCGGAGCTACAGAGTAAGTGGCTGCGTTGGTGCTGTGCTTTGGCTTCGACAAAGCAGGCGGTTCAAGGTTTTTTCTTCGAAGATGATGGCAATTTATCCTTCTTTTGAAAGTGAAGGTGGTGACACTAGTGAGTCCATGGCTACATAATAGGACCCATCCCAACCGGACTTTGATAACCGCGTCTGATCCTGCTTCCGTCTGACTAGTCAACTGAAGTCCCCAAAATTACCCCTCAGCACCTGTCAGACAAGGGATAACTGCACTAATTCCTGCTCATGCCTCCGCCTCTCGATTAACCCCAAACGTTGTGCTACGACTTGGAGGGTCATCAAAACATAAAAAGTGTGAGTAGAAAAAAATAATATCATTTGAAAACACATTTCAAAATGCATTATATACCCTCCAGTTTTTCAAACCAGTATGCATAGAGTCAAACATATAAATCACCGACTTTCAAGCCAAAACACATGAAAATCATTTCATAAAACCATTTTATCATAAAACAAATCATATAACTCGGGAATTACACATCCAATTCTCTGGGAATTACACATTCAGAGTCTCTGGGAATTACACATCCAGATCTGCTAGGAATTACACATCCAGCCTCACCGGGAATTACACATCCGGTCCCTCCGGAAATTACACATCCGGAGTCACTTCAGGAATTACACATCTAAAGTCTACCCAGGAATTACACATCTAGGGGTACTGAACATAAATCCAATCAAAATGTTTATTTCAAAATTATCTTTAAAACCAAGTCAAAACCATTTACAACAGGGTCTTAAGCCCAAAATCTCATTTCACGTAAATTCGTAAAATCATATCCATAAATCATTAAATATTCCTTAAAATCATCATTAACTCACAATCCAATTCAAAAAATCATTTTAAAATCTCGGGCCTAGCCCAAAACATCAATTGCATTTTCCTCGTAAAACGTGCCCAAAAAACCGATTAAATAATCCATAAATCCAATAAATAATCGTATCAAATCATCAAGCAATAATTGAAAATCAAATAATGCAATAAATCACGTAAAACATTTAACTATCCATGCATCATAATTTAGAAAATAAACGTCCACTCACACACAGTCCAAACCGCTCGCTTTCCAAGCTGCAAGCTTTTCCGTAATTTCCGGTACTTTCCAGGAATCCCAAGTCCTTGGAAATCGGCTCCACACGCCCTCACGCGCCTGCTACAGTACCAATATTTTTCATCATCTCCTCTGCCCGATTTCCCTGCAATTGGGTCTTGCGATGCAACCCGATTCAATCCTTGAACAATCAAATTCAACCTCACGTTTTACACTCTGCCGCGGGAACTGTTTCTCCTTCAATCTCAATCAACTCCAGTTGTTTTCTTGCAATTGATTCATCAAGAAGCATCGTAGCATCATTCTAAACAGTCTTACAACTTCAATTTCATCATTCAATGCTTCCCATAACTCGAACTCAATCTCAAATTTTTAGGAGATTTGAGGCTTCAGTTCTTGGCCTTTTCTCCATCAATTCATTCCAATTTTGAGGTGGTTCGATGCGAAATGATTCCAGAAGGCTTTCTCTAACCTTAATTCGACTTGGGTTGGTCTAAAACTCAAAAATCGAATCTCAATTTCCTCAAGAACAATTTCGAGTTTTCTCTTCGGGTTTATGGGTTTCCTTTCTATTTTCTCTCTTCTTCCTTCTCGTTTTTCACTCTAGAGTTCCCTCCTAATCTCTCTGTGTCTATGGTGGAGCAACTCCCCTTACTGATCAAATCAAATTGTTGTTGTTCAAATCCATTTGTAGGTTGAGTTTCAAGCGGCAACTTGCCAATCATAAATCATAGCTATCACAATCATAATCATAGAAATCACATATAGAAAACATATAAAACATTGATGCATGCATCATAATTTCGAAAACAAAGTCCACTCACAGACTTTTATGTTTTTTGATACCCTCCAGGTTGATGTGGTGTAGGCTGTTATTAATGAGACAGAAACATCACACACGCGATCCACAGTGATGCTGTGAACTCTAGTTAACTCAAGTTGATTTTTGGGACGTTGACCTGGGTATCCCTTGTTTGGCTTACTTGTTCCACGGAGGTTAGATGGATTTTTAGCCTTCGTGTCGCACGTGGGTTAGACAGGAGCATGACTTATCCCTTAATCCCGGGGATTAGGGGTGGATCGTGTCAAATTGGTATCAGAGTATTTGGTTACTGATTTCTGTTATCACGTCATGCCTCCGAAGCGCGAGCCCCATGCATGGCCTATGATGAGACGAGATACGAGGGTATAGGAAATCCCTGGAGTGACTATGACCTTGGATTAGGGATCGAATTTTGCATCTTGTATTTTGGTTATGTCCATTTGTAGGTTGAGTTTCAAGTGGCAACTTGCCAATAATTTGATATTCTCAGTGACAGATGTCACCTAACCAAATAACTGATTCATTAGACGGCTGAATCAGCCAATTATTCGCCAAATTACATTTTACCCTGCCTTAACAAATGACCAAAATGCCCCTAGTGTTCCATGGTTCGTAACTTTCATATCTGAACTCCGATTTTGGCATGCCGCCTGTCTACGGACTCAGTGTCTCGGGACCTACCCAATAGTCTTTCCGGAACGTCCAAAAAGTGTCTTGAACAAAAAGTCAACTTTTACCCACATAACCAAGGGCAAAATTGTCATTTTACATTCAAACTTTCCAATTTACATTTCTCGAATTTCCGGGGCATCACACTGCAAATTGCATTCCAATGATTTTGTTTCATTCCCAAATTCCGTCAGTGAGTCCTTGTTTTTCAAATTGAATCATTTCTTTTTTGAAATTTTGGATTGTTATTGTGTATTGAATCGATTGATTGAATGGTTGTGGGCCACTTTCTGTTTAATCCGTGAAATTCATGTAAACTGTGGAAGATATTAGCTTCTGTTGGAGTTCAGTTTCTTGCTGCCGAACGTGATTCATTTTTTCGGTGGCAAGGGGCCAAAATCGGAGATTTCGTTGCATATCAGTGATGTCGCCGGAAATCGTCGATATTTACCGATATGGACCGAAATTGCCGATTTTTGGGGAGAATTTTCCTTCACCCCTTGTTTATGTGCCGATTGTCGGAAAAAACGATATATCGGACGATATATTGCTGATTCCGGCGACATTTTCATCCAAAGACTCTACAAAGTACAAAACAACAACCGGCTTATTCTGACGCCCTCGTGATGGAGATAAAGCTAAAGAAATTGGTGCTATTAAGATGTACAATTTATGAGGTGTATGATGAGCATGCTTCTAGACTTCTAGTTGTGTGGCTAAAGATCTACAATTAAACTAGTGGGAGGAGAATAGAGGCAGTTTGGTTTGGATAAGATCGACTTTATTTTCTGGATTTTGAATTTGTCATTCTCATTTCTCTGATCAATATATACACACACATCATTATCTTCTATTTGAAATATCTGAAGTAACACACGTAAGACACACAGAAGAAAAGAACCTACCTCGTGTTTCAACAGTATAATACGGCATGTTTACTAATTCGTAACCAGATGAGAAGATACTGAATTGAATTTAGGAGGCCAATTTTCTGAGACTTTGTAATTACAATACCCCACCTCCCAGGCTCCTGGCCTACTCAAGAGTCCAACTCCTACAAAATCAAGAATTGAAGTATATATATAATACTACGATATAATTTGCTTGAAATTACATAGTTATATTTGTACTTTTAAATTTTTCAATTTAACATCTGAATTTTCTATTTTGTTTCAACCGTAACCTTTCTTTAAATATTCCATTAAATTTATGTTAAGTGATGATATCGGATAACAAGGCCCACTTATTAAGTGTTGAATCACTCCTGATGGCTAAAAACTAATTAAAAATTGGAAAAATTATATAAAAATATTTAAATTATATGGGTTATTTAATGGACACAAAGACTTTTGAAAAACCCGAGCCCCTGTTTTCTCTGCTCTTAGTCCCAAAGAAAAAAAAAACTAAGGGAAGAAGGGGGAAGGTCATCTTCTTCCCTTCCCCCTTAATCGTTTTTCCTCTTTTTCTTTTGGGTTCGTAATAAGAGTCCATTTGTAGTGACTGTTTGGTCTAAGTCATGCTCAGATTTGAGTTCCTCATCATATTATTTTGTTATTTTCATCCCCCGACCCAAAATTTATCTTCAAAATTTCTTCATTCCTCAAATCTTCTACCTTACCATTAAAGGAGTGTTCCCATAATATCTCCCGTTGGTTTTGGTCACAATAGTTAGATTATGAAATTTTGTCATTTATTTGCTTTTCAACGCAATTGGATTGCTGGAGATCAAGTCTTCTTCAGATCCGCTATATTTTTTTCAGTTCTTTAAGACCAGATGTGATGAGTTTGAAGACGGTGACAGTTTCTTTTCGTGAAGGTAGTTTGTTTAGAGTTATAGACGCTATTAAAGTTTTGGCTGTTTTGGATTTTGTGGGCTTAATTTGTAATTTTACATAATTTTAGTGATATGAGTTTGTTAGTTGTTAGTGCGATTTTGTCTACACTAGTATTGCCATTTTGGTTTGTGGGTCTTACTGTTATAATTTGATTTTGATAGTATAATCGCACAATTTCTTATAATATACAATGATATATCTTTCAATAATAATAATAAAAAAACTATAGGGGTCATTTCAAAATCGTATCTTAATTACGAAAATTGGATTTTAAGTACCTAAATTATTAACACATAACATCTAGGTACCAATCGTTAACAATTTTTTTAAAAAATTTATTAATTATCCAAACGGCATGTGTGAGGTCCCTTTTTATGCTGATATGGCGACATGTAGGCAAAAACATTGATAAATTTCTCTGTATAACAATCCATGCAGGAAATAATAATAATAATAATAAATTCTTTTATGAAAAAAAAAACTAAGAAAATGAAAGATCAAACAAGCAAAAATTAACGGGAAAAAAAGGGGCAATTAACATCGAAATACCCACAACTTCAACATCATCCTGAGTGTCTTCATCTTCATCTTTAACATCATCCTGGCATCTTGATCTTTAACATCATCCTCACATTCCGTGGCGGATCCAGAAAATAATTCCTAGAGGGTGAGATGTTTTAAATAATTTCCTTTTTATTAAAAAAGGATAAAAATTGAATTGATACTATTATCCTCTATAATTCATAAAAAAAATTATAATTTATAATTATCTAAGATATTTTGTCGTATGTTGATTTAGATCAAGTTCATTTAAATCATATTAAAACTTGAATGTTGAAAGTGAATTGGGTATTACTGGTCACTAACCTGCCATTGATAGGTGGTTGAAGCTTACATATACTGGTCTGAGATGAGTTTGGATTGGTATTGATTAGAGTGAAATTGGGAAACTTTTAATGTTTTTTCATACAAAGATATTGAAAAGGGTTATATATACATATTAAGTATTGATTTTGGTCTTTATAAGAGTAGAATTTTAGGCATCTTAGTATATAGTCGAACCGTAATACCAAGCTAATAAGAATATTGGAATTAAAACTAGAAATTGTTTAAATGAGAAATATAGCCCGTAAAATAAAAAATGACAACTGAAACCTTTGTTTAACAGCTCCACAATTTTTGTTTTTAAATGGCCACACCAAAACAACATAGTTTGGCTAGGTTTAGGCAAAAAAAAGTAACAACAATGCAACCATGTGCAAAGAAAAACTGAGAAGAGAAGCAAGCATATCCGAAACAAAACAGTACAGCAATGAAATGGGAAAACCAGAAAACGAAAGTATTGTTACGTCAAGGAGACATGAACCGATCAAGTATAGCTAGATTCTTTTAGGCTTTTTACTCACAATGCACCCCGAACTAGTCAGTTTGTCTTAAAATGCACCCTAAACCCGTTTTTGTTCCAGGATGCACCCTGAAACCCCATTTTTGTTCCAGTTTGGTCTTTTCTGTTAACTCCGTCAATTTTGTAAGGGCAAAGTCGTCCTCAATCTGCCCCATTTTCTTTCCTTCAGTCTCTCCTCAATTTCCTTCCCATAAATCTGCCCCAATTTGCCCTAATTCCCTAATTGTGGGCATCGTTCATCTATTCATCGCCTATCTCTTCATCTCTTCATCTATCCAAAAAGCCAAAAAATGGAGAAAGAAAGGTTGATTCAGCCGGATTGTTGCTATTGTGGGAAGACCAGCAAGATTCTCACATCATGGACCCAAAAAAATCCAGGAAGGAGGTTCCAAGTTTGTCCAAATCTAAGGGTGAGAAATTTCTTTTTGTAGTCTAATGTTGGTGGATAATCTATTTTGTTTCAAATTTGGGTGAGAATTTGGGTAGTCTAATTGGAGTTTTGTTTCAATTCAATATATGTTTTGTCTAATTTGTGTAGAATATTGGTTGGGCAATTATGTTGAGTACAAAATGTTGAGGCATTTGTGTATTGAATTGAAATTGATAATGGGTTTTACTATTTAGGATCGGTAATGAAGGAGATTTCTGCTTAGGAGTTTTCTACAATTCTGTGCTGCCAACTAATTTATGTGCTGCTGCATCTATTAGGAGCTGTGTCTTAGATGCTTAGGAGCTGAAGTTCATTTCAGCATACTGGTTCAACTTCAAGACAATTTTAATTTGAGGTTTAATAGTATTTGAATACTTGTGTTTTGGTTGATGATGGAAAATTTGTGCCAGCTTCATTAAATGCTTGATTGATGATGGAAAATTAGTTTGTATATATGTGATTTGGAATATAATTGTGCCATAACCTTCATTTTTGTGATTTGCTTGAAAATCCCATTTTGAAACCAACTTTGACAAGAATCAACGAGGAGGGCTTTGGGTTTTATTGTTGTTATTGTGTTAGAATAATGAGCTGAATTTGGTTGTGAATGGTTGCTATTTTTTGCAGGATGGTTGCGGGTTTTGGCAATGGCTGGATTCTGAGATGTGTCCTAGAGCTCAAACAATAATACCTGGATTATTGAGGAAGATCGATAGGTTGGAAAAGGATTTGGAAAAAAGTCGAGCTTCGGGTAGGAAGTTGTGGATTGGATTGTTGGTTACATGGGGATTGCTTATTGCCTTGATGTTTAAAAATTGAAGGACTTTTTATATGTTGTAATGCCCTAAGAATGTAATGTTGTAAGACATATGATGTAGGAGTGTAATGGATGTTTAGCTATAAATTTCAAACTGTTTGAGCATTTGAGGCCTTTGTGACATAGAATGATGATGGAAAATTTGTAGCTTAAGGTTTACATTGTGAAAAGATAATCAAGTAGGCTGATTATTGAGCCTTCATTTAAGATGAGCATGCAGGTTGAACTCCAAATGAGCATTCATTTAAGTTGTATAACAAAATCATATCTTAGCAGTTCAAACTCAAAGTAGGCACTGCAGAACATGAAAACAGGACATCAATTGCAACTCTAGCAGTAAAAAGTCATATTGAGAACGTCAAAATATCAAAAACAGCTCTTGAATACTAAAGTTCATTACTTGAAAAGTCAAATTCAGTATATATAACTCAAAAGCAGCAGTGCATAACATAAAATTCAGCAGTCTTAAACTGGAAAACAGCAATTCCAGCAATTCAAGACTCAACTTCAGCAGTACACAGTCAAATTCAGCAGTTCACAAGATGAAAAACAGCAAGTGATTACTCAAAATCAGCACTCGAAAGCCCAAATTCAGCAGTTCAAACTCAAATATTCAGCACTTTAAACATCAAAAGCAGCAGTTCAAAACTAAAAATCAGCACTTTAAACCTGAAAAACAGCAATTACAGCAATTAAATCTTAAAGACAACAACTGAAAGCAAGAAGCATACAAACTGAAACATGGAAAACAACAACTCAGATCATCTCCATTCATTACATAATCAGCTGCATTGATTTCCCTACCAAAAGATAGCAGCATCCAATAACCAACATGTTTAAGTCAAAGCTTTCTAACAAAAAAAGCTTGTCAATACCTAACTAAAGCAGTTGTAACTATTAGATTCAAGCCACCACTATCCAAGATGTCAAATGTACAAAGCATTCAAGTGTCCCTATATATACTACTAAACATATATATTTTCAAAAACCATAATCATGCATGCAATCACTTCTTTTGTTGGGTTGTTTTCATTGAAATCCTTCTCTTCGCTGGGGATTTGAACCTCAACCGTTTTGAAGGAGATGGACCTTGTCCCAAACCGTGTAGTGGTGGCTGAGACTGAGCATGCTGGCTACCACCACATTGTGACATGTCTCGTATATGTGGATTTGGCTGTGAATGGGGCTGCTCGGAAACACATGGCTGTGAAGCCATTTCTTGAGAGCCTGCTTGCGTAGTGACATTTTTCTGGTTTAACTTACTTCTTGTCACTATGGTGTCATTAGATTCTTTTTCCTTAGCTTCCTTGCGCCTGCGACGTGCTTCTTGCCTTTTGGTGGCTTGGGCAGCTGTCTTTGCAGTTATTGGTTCCTAGAGTGAACATTTCAAATGCAACTATATAAAACAGTTCATAGGATTTCTACATGTGTATAACAAATTTGGTTGAAAATCTGGGTTCTTATATGCTCATACATTGTGAAGGTCAACGATTTCCATGTTTCTGGTAAAATGGTTGCGTGTACAAATTGGGATCTTCTATAATTGACAAGTTAAGATGAAATGCTTAAATTCAATAAAATTTGTGCCATAGAATGATGATGGAAAATTTGGAAAAGTTTGGCCTAAGAATGCCTGAAAATGATGTGTATAACCTTGTGCAGCAGCATTATAAGTGATAATTGAAGTAAACCAGCATGACTTATATTGAAGTTTTGAGGCAGAGGGACAGAGCACCATAAGGAACAAGAATGCCCTAAAGGAGGATCCTAACTGGAAGTTTGTTTTTTGAATTTCAGTCTTGTAGTGCAGAGAATTTAGAAGAGGATCTTAACTTCATTATTCACTTATAGGGTCTTTGTTTAAATTTTCATTGGCTTAAAACCAGCAGTTGTTGAGAAAGTAGTAGGATGGGTTCTAAGGATGCAATCTAATATAATAGGATGCAATAAGGAACATGACTTATATTGTCAATCTAATATAATAGGATGCAATAAGGAACATGACTTATATTGTCAATCTAATATAATAGGATGCAATAAGGAACATGACTTATATTGTCAATCTAATATAATAGGATGCAATAAAATAGCACTTAAAAATAAGGGACAATACCTTGCACTTGGTCATATTATGGCCAACGGATCCACAATTGCTGCATTGCATCTTTGTGTGATATCTTCCCAGTTTAGTACTTGGAGTCTTCTTAGGCTTCTCCGGTGCTTTTTTCCTGCTTTTCTTTGGCCTGCCAGGTTGCTTGTGGTACTTGGGTGGCTTCAAAGGATTTCTTCCAGTTGATATCCATTGGTCTTCACTTGTCATTGGCATGATGATTCCTGAGTAACATCTGTTATAAGACTCCACCTTGTAGCATTCATCCACATAGTCAGCTACATTACAACCTAATCTGCTTATGGCACAGCATCCATGGGGGCAAGGAAGTCCCTGAAGATCCCACCTTCGACAAGAACATGACCTCGCACTCAAATCGACCCTAAACTGCCTTCCCGTGTGAGCACTTATTTCAAACATATAATTCCCTGCATGCCTTGCCAGAAACTGATGCCCTTGTTTCTTGTTTTCTTCCAATATTTGCCTAATTCTTGGCCCAATTTGATGTCCATGCCAACTATCAGGGGTCAACCTACACAACAAAATAGAGTTAACATTCAGGGTCAAGAATAATAGAATACTATCTATACTACTATAATATAATACTTCTAGTACTTACTAAACCATACTAATATACTAACCTTCTTGCTGAGTGCAGCATCATAACGTAAATCCTAATTTTCTCCAACATAGTTAATATAGGCTTGTCTCTTGCTGGTATAATTGCCTTGTTGAAAGACTCATTGAGATTGTTGGTTAAGATGTCACATTTGAAGGCAGGGTTGAAATGTGCACGACACCATTGCTTAGGATCCCGCTGACTTAGCCAATAATGTGCAGGCTCACTGAGTTCAAGCATCTTCTTCATTTCAGCTTCATGCCATGCTAAATTGGTGGCCCGGGCTATTTTTTCAAATTGCTCCTTCAAAGCCAGGCCTTTGTGGTATGCCTTGAATTTGTCATAAAGGTTCTTAATACAGTGTCTATGCTCTGCATGTGGGAATAACTCACCAACAGCTTCAAGTAGTCCTTTCTGCTTATCAGTCATAAACAAGTACCCATGGCTATTCAATATCTTCAAATCGTCCCCTAAAATTTCCAGAAACCATTTCCAGCTAATATAGTTCTCAACCTCCACAATGGCCCATGCTATTGGATACATACCATTGTTTGCATCCACTCCCACAACCGCCAAAATCTGTCCAGGATGTGGGCATTTAACATGAGTTCCATCTAAGCCAATATAAGGCCTACAACCTTCAATCCAACCCTTTTTACAAGGTCCTAATGAGATGTACACCCTCTGGAATCGAGGAAGCCCATCACCCTCAAGCTCAGACTTAATCACCACGGTGCTTTCACCGTCCACTCTCTTCAACTCCTCACAGTAATCCCGTAAGATTTCATATTGTCTAGTGTATTTACCCTCAAACAACTCTATGGCCATAGACCTTGCCCTATAACAAGTGGCCTTCCGTGGCCAATAGCCCGATTCTTGGGTCACAAGCTCTTGAAACTCCCCTAAATCCCACTTCTTACTTCTAAGTTGTCTTGAATACTTTCTCACCAACCACTTAGTATTTGCATGAATATTGTAAACACCCTTGTCACAATCATGTTTTGGATTGAAGGTTTTCACTTGGAAATATTCTCTCCCATTCACTTTCGAAGCATAGACGCTAAACTTGCAACTTTTTCCATCTCCACACTCTACCTTGATCTTATCAGAATTATTCTTCCTAAAGTTCAATTCCCTCCCAATTATCACAGAATGCCTTCTAATTGCCTTTCTGAAGATTGCTGCAGAAGCAAATTTCAAACCAAGTTCTAAAATGGGATTTTCCATGTCGGTTTCTGGATGGAAGTCCCTATATGCACTACCATCTTTTCTTTTCCTTCCCATACGTTGAGCTTGATCTTCCCCACTTTCACTATCTTCTACTTCTGGATCAAAGCTATTTAGCCGAGGTGAACTTGCCCCAATTTCCCCATCTCCCAAATTTTGATCATCTTTAGGACCATTGGGATCAAAATCAGCTTCTTCGTGGTCTACATAATTCTGAAATAGAGCATCATCCATGTCTGTCATTTGAATACCATGTTCTTCCATTTGTACAAACTCAGTGTCAACAAACTCTGGATCAAGGTTATCCTCTTCTTCACTATCTGCATTTTCCAGAATTTTTCCTTTTCCCTTACTTACATTTGTAACATATGCATCTTCTTCTTCTTCCTCAGATGCAACTTCTTCAACAATTTGTTCCATATTAAGTGAATCCAGCTCTCGGGGTAGCCTAATCCCATCTCCACCACCACTTCTTAAGTAGATAGGGATGGCCAAGTCCTTTGATTGAATATATCCTTTACACAGCTGGAACAATTGTCCATCCCCACTTAACTTAACCAAGTTCCCATTGTTCCACTCTTTAGAATATATGCCCACAGAACTAGTATCATAACCCAACTCCTTAGCCACAGCTTTCATCTCTAACATTGATATATAATCAATCAGTACAAAGTCATACCATTTTACCTTTCCCCCCTTATACGACAATGTTACCCCATCTTTCCCCCCTTCCACCACCACACCATGATGATGCACCTTTAAGCTGAATACATTAGCATCATCTACAAAGCACAAGGATACAATCAATTTATTACATTCCACAAACCAATGCATGTGAGAATAAATAAGGAAACTAGAGCACATAGGAACACTCTGCTGAATTGAACTACATTATTCATTGGCTCAAAAATAAACATAACATCCAAAGCAGTTACATCAGAAAATTAAGGGCCTCTAATCACACTAATCACAAACCAACCTAAATGATAAGATATTCCTAAAGAATAGAAAAACCCAAACTGATTTCCCTTTTTTTTCTTAATTATAAACTTTAATAAAACCTAGCCTTTTATATTGGAAGGATGAGGAAATTTGTTTCAATAAAGCTCGAGAGCTGAAGCACCTAGTAGATATACAAGACAGGAAATAACAAACAAGTCAAAAGTAAGATCAAACAGATTGCCTAATACACTGATCATCTTAGTTCATTAAACTAAGAAATGCTTCGTGCATCTCATACAGGTTACCAAACACACCATCACACTACCAAGTAAATCACAACGTTAATTCATCAAGCACAACCTTAATTCATCAATCACAACATCAATTCATCAATGAAACAACCTATCTGGACAACATCAATTCATCAATCACAACATCAATTCATCAATGAAACAACCTATCCAAAATAACCTTGTTGTAAAAAACATCATTCTTGCATCACCTACCAATTACCCAGTCTTTGTTTTTCAATTTCCCACATAGAGGAAATAACATACATCAATTACCCTCTATACATAAGCAGTCTACATAAAATACCCTAACTGAAGTTTGTATAATGAACCCAAACATAAAATAGAAAAAAAAATCATCTTCAACAATCAACACAACCCCAACTATGAAAAATCAAGAAAACCCACAAAAATATTACCCAAGAGAGTAAAACCCATGATAAAAAACATTGAAAAAACTCATCTTCCTCACCGTATGTTGGTTGTTGGAGTCCAGGTTCGCGAGGAATCATCTTTCTTTGTCTCCAGTGGCGCAATTCGACGCCGAGAAAGAGGAATTCGAAAGGTTTCTGGGTTTGTTTCCACGACCGGATTTCAGCGCCAACAAAGATGAAGGTGAACGGTTTTAGCAGACAAGGATGGTGGTTCTCTCTGTTTGCCCCAATCTTCAAGAGCAATAGCCACAAAACCCTAGCTTACTGTCTGCTTGTCGCGGGAGAGACTCCCAAGTTCAATTCAAACTTAGCCGCGATTTCTTCAGTTCAAACCCAACTCAATTGCACGTTGTATCTGGATGGACGACTTTGCCCTTACAAAATTGACGGAGTTAACAGAAAAGACCAAACTGGAACAAAAATGGGGTTTCAGGGTGCATCCTGGAACAAAAACGGGTTTAGGGTGCATTTTAAGACAAACTGACTAGTTCGGGGTGCATTGTGAGTAAAATATTTATCAACCGCTCAAGCATGGGTTAGAGGGCAAAATTTTGACGCTTGTAGGGGTCAAGATTAATGATTCAAAGGATTATTAAAGGGGTTAATGGGGTAAATTTACCCCCTTTACCCCTCAAAGCATCCGCCCCTGCTCACATCTTCATCTTCATCAACCTCATCCATGTCAACGAACCAGACCGCATCACCACATGAGAGCCAAGAAAGTTCATGTATTTTAAAATTTTAGATCTATACACGAAGTCCAGAAATTCAAAACACCTAAAACCCAAAAACCCAACCAAATCAAATCAAATCAAACCTTTGCAAAGATCCAATCGAACCCATCTCCAAAAAATAGCTTGCTAATTTTCAGATTTGCAAAGAAAATAAAGAAGCTGTTTGTTTAAATTGACACCTACCATCCCTTCAGTTTATAAAAAAAAACACTTCAAAAAAATTGCATTTTTCTCTCTAAGTTTCTTTGGTTTTACTCTGCTAATGCTTCCACCTCCGATGATTGTACTCATTCCCTGCGGTGTGGACAAACACAGCCGATACCATTACATTAAAGTAACGGCCACCGAACAGCAATCTCCTATAGTCGTTTGTAGCATCAACGAAAGGCACGTCATCTTGAATTGGTCCAGCCCCACTACCTAACCTAAACTTCCCTCCCTTTTCATCTGAGTGATGACCACATTTAATAGTATGCCTTCCCGCATCCGAGGTCTAGGACGTGCTTGACCTCCGAGGTCTAGGATCATGCACTGGACGACGTCGTAGTGGAGAGGAAGCGAGGAGTAGAAGAAGTGACGAAGGCAAAGAACAGGATCAGGAGGCGAATACAAATACAAGCACTACAAAAAAAATATTTTACCCGACGAATACAAATTTTTTGAGTAACAATAAAATTTGTCGAGTAACAAGCCATCAGACTAGAGGTTTACCCGACAAATCAATATAGATTCGTCAGGAAACAATAAAATTACCTGAAAACGACATTAGATTCGTCGGAAAAGATACAAATTTGTCGGGAAAGATTAGTTTTCGTTGGGAAAGATCAAAATGTCGAGTAAAGCGAGTTTGATCGGATATTCCCTCCATCAGGCAAAATCCTGTCGGGCAATTTAACTTTTCTTATAGTGAAGTCAATGCTAAAATTAACTAAACTAGACCCATTGTCATGTTTTTTTTTTTAACAAAGAGATATATCATTGCTATTTATAAAAATTGAATATGAAGGAAGATAAATACCATTAAACGTATTGTGGTTCTATTAACTCAATATCCTACTGCCGTCAGTAAACTAATTAAAAATGACATACGACTTTTTATTTCATTTGAATCATTTCTAAAAACCAATTAGTATATAGGTCATTTTGTTATCTAAAGGATATCTTCCACACTCAAATTCCAAATATCTTAGATTCAAATGTGTTGCGCTACATTAATGTCTGAAACTTATGTTTATGAGTAGGGGTAGGCATGGTGCGGTTCAATACATATTGTTCATACCATATCGGTCTAGACCGACCCAAAGGACTAGACCAACCTGTAGGCCTAATCCACTGCCAGATACCACATCAGCCCAATCCGACTTTGGAGGCCCAGTCCTCTGTCGGTTGACGCATCTGATCAAACCGACTAGGAGGCCCAGCCCTCTGTCAGCACCATGCCACAGGTCGACTCTGGACGCCCAGTCCTCCGTCGGTCGGTGCGTCGGCCCAGACTGACTCGAAGGTCTAGTACTTCAGCCCGACATGTCTCCACAAGCCCAAAGGGTCCTGGCCCACTCATATGAACAAATCATAGTAGGGTCTGGCCAACGCCGACACGGGGATAACCCTACCTGCCACGTATCGGCCCCATAGCAGTCGACATTTGTCCCACATCGGGAGAATGCAATTATTATACTCACCACACTCATACAAAAAGGGTTCATTTGTCATATAAAGGTAACTAAGCATTTACGATTCGCAACCACTTTACATTACACTAATTTCCACACCCCTTACATCTCAAACCGACCACTGACTTGGGCGTCAGAGTACCTTTGGACTGGTATCACACCGGTGTCTATACTCAGACCGACCAAGACAGGACCCACCCCGGTTATCGCCTCGATAATCGGGAAGCATCCTGCTCCCGTCTGACAATCGAATCCAAAAGACCGGAAAACTAAATAATATTACATCACACCCATTGTCAGACCAGGGAGATTAAACAAATACATCCGACTGGACGTCGAGTCCACAGTTTCACAGAGCATAATATTACAAAACAGGTTAAAGAACAAATCCTACTCTGTGAACTAACTACTCCGCAACGGAAAAATTTATGCCTCTGCCTCTACCTCGGCGCTAGCCCCCGAACTTGTACCACGACCTGGAGGGTAGTTAAAACAACAAAGTGTGAGTAGACCGAAACAAAGGTTTACAGAAAACAGTTTAAGGAAATCGGGGTTCGCCCTCCAGTTTTACAACACGCATGCATAACTAAACAATCGAAAACGCGTATTAAACATTCGAAAACACTTTTTCTGAACACATGGAAAACATTACAGAAAACCGTCATAACTCATGAAAAATAATTTAGTATCACCAGAATCCAGAAAACATCATTTTGAAACATCAATTGCACAAATCAAGTAAAGAGTGAGTCAATAATCACAATTAAGCCGTTGGATCCATCCGAGTCTTTAAACTCAATATCAGGCCTTCCCGGGATATCAACGAGTCTTTAAACTCAAAACATGATCACTAGGCCTCGGGGGTATCACGTTAACCGAGTCTTTAAACTCACGAGTCTTTAAACTCAATCTGGGTCTTTAAACCCAATTTTCGGGCCCGCCCCCGTCATCAATAAACCGGGTCTTTAAACCCAAAACCAGATCCAACCATCAACCGAGTCTTTAAACCCAAAACCATTTAATAATACAATAAACCAGGATTCATCACAATCCGTTTTCCAACATCATTCCGAAATCATATCTCGTCAAAATAGGACTTATGTCCGAATTCACATGCAAATTCCCAAAACATGCAATTCCCGAAATCACTTCCCAATTATAATCAAAACATCATAAATCCGTAACATGCATAATCATAACCAGATACTCTATCGAAACATCATTCATGCATAAGCGAAAACCGTAATCTCGAAATGCGTAAAATACGATGAATATCTCGAAAAGCGTGAAATCACGTAAAATCAAAAGATCATATCATCATCATAAAATCATATGTGAAAGCTCAAAATAAACAAGTAAAATAGTCATGCATGCATAGTTTCGAAATCAAAAGTCCACTCACGGTTTTAGGACGCGTCAATCGCGTCCCGCGCGCTCCTCTGTAGCTTCGGAAGTGTCCGGGCCTGTAAAAACGTACAAGAAGGGTTACAAACATCCTCAAATAGCTCGTATGATTTTTCCCTAATTTTCCGGATTTTTCGGCGAAATTAAACTTAGAGACTTAACCTTCCGGACTTCCGAAATTGTCCCGAATGACTCCCGATCCACTCGAACTCTAAAGATAAAATGTTAATTAAACTGAAAGGATTAAATCTCATGTTGACCGTGATCGGAGTTAACATCACACGCGCCGTCACGCGCCGCCCAAAGTGGCTGCGCGTGAAGGCCACGCGCCAAGCTACAGTACCTTCATCCTTACCCGAATAGACTGATAAACGGGTCTGATACCCGCGGCTCAACCCGATTAGTTCACCCTCAATTCTCAATCGATTCTTCCCGTTTTCAATCCTATTATCTTCTCTAATCAATTAATTTTAGGTCTGCATTAACGGTTAACCTCGACTAACACCAAATCGACCCAACTCAAGCTCGAACAGTCGAACAAGTCGACGCCTGGAACTCACCCAAACTAGCTCCATTTTCAAATTAACTTCACCAGTAGCTTAAGGGGACTTAGACGAACTCAATGGCACAAACAATTTAACTTGCCGTTACCTGGAAGTCGTCGTCCTCAACACTGGTTTTCCTCTGAAACTGAGACTCAGGTTCCCGGCCAACCAGTCCTCCTCCTCCTTCGATTTTTGCACGGTTGTGCTAGTAGTGACCCCAGAAGTCTAACACGGCCCTTTGTTTCGTTCAACACGCCTCAGGAATTAAATTCGATTTTTCCCTCCAACTGGTTCTTCTCTGAACTGGTACCTGAGCTCCTGAGCAATCCTTGCTCAATTCACTTGATCTCGTGCACGGTTATGTTTCTGCTGCTCCCAGAAAGCTCTCTGTGTGTCTGAATTGGTCCCAAAACCCGTAGGAATTGAACTCTGAGATTTCCCCCCAAAAACCCGAAAATGGTTCTTCATTGTTTCTCTCAATCTCAGCCTTCACACTGATGCACAAACGACCCCAAATGAATCCTCACTTCATTCCCATACACGGTTAATCGATAGAATGGCAAACAGCCCGTGGGAGACCGAACTGAGGTCTCTGAAAATGTCTCCCACGCACACAGAAGCCATGGCCATTTCTTTAACCCAGCCCGTGCTCTGTGTGGCCTCAGTCCGTTCACCAATGTCCCCCACTCCCTCAATTAACTTAAACAATGCATCTGATCAATCCACTAGGCCATAAACAATTGCACGCACAAGACACCACGGTCGTGCACTCTGTTTTCCATGGTGGTGAACAGTACCCCTTGTAAAAAGACCAAAATGCCCTCCAACTTCTGTGACCCGTAACTCGGTCACCCGATGTCCGTTTCACGCGTGCCGCCTGTCGTTGTACTCGAGACGAACCTAACGGTCTTCGAATCATGTGAAAACCAATTTTCAAACAAAAAGTCAACTTTTTCCCATATAACGTCCAAATTACGATAATGCCCCTAAACTTCCGAACATCATAACTTTCGCCTCGAGCGTCCGAATCGGACGTGCCACCTGTCTATGAACTCGTGACGTCCCGAACTACGTCAGGGTCATCGATCAACGTCCGTTCGACCCTCCAATCAAAAAGTCAATAATTTGACCATACGAATCACAAGGGTAAAAACGTCATTTTATTCATTATTTTACAATATTACATTTTTCGAATTTCCGGGGCGTTACAGACCAACCAGCTTTCTCCTCTTTCAGGTCTATTCAAGGGTACGTGGCAGAGCAACATTCACTCCCTAAGTTGGCACATTTTGTGCATCAACAATTTGGCGCATTTTGTGGGAAATTGACTAAGTTTACCCTTCACTCTACTGAGTCGATGACAGGACTCGTCCCAACTGGACCTCAATAACCGTGCCCGGTCCTGCTCCCGTCTGACAAGTCAACTGAAGTCCCGAAACTATCCTTCAGCACCTATCAAACAAGGGATAACTGTGCTAATTTTCGCTCATGCCTCCGCCTCGAGATCAGCCCCGAACGTTGTGGCACGGCCTGGAGGGTCATCAAAACAGAAAAGGTGTGAGTGGACAAAAATAATATCATTTGAAATACGTTTGAAACACATAATTTACCCTCCAGTTTATCAAACCTGCATGCATAGAAAAAAAAACATATGAAACACAACCACTGGCTTTCCAGCCAAAACACAAAATAGATCGAATCCCGGCTCTCAGGCCAAAATATAAGAACACATCATCACCTGGCTACACAGACCAGAACTCGTACTCAATACCAGTACGTAATCACAATCAACATCAAACAGCATTACTCACAAGTGCACAGTCAAGTACTCAATCAATCAATCAATCAAACCGCACGCAAGTGCACAAACCATCACATTGTCACACCGGCACTACGCGTAGGCCAACCTTGGGAACTGCACTCACGCAACATCCGAGTCCCTCAGGAACTGCACTCACGCAACATCCGAGTCATATCCATCATGTCTGGGAACTGCACACGCATCCTCTAGACGTCTCATACCAGGGAACTGCACTCTCGCAACGTCCGAGTCATGTCTAGGCACTGTGTAATGACCCGGAAATTCGAAAAACGAAAATTTGGAAAATTTGAGGAAAAATGACGATTTTGCCCCTAGAATTGGGCGAACGGTTGACTTTTTATTCCAGCGATCAAACAGACTTTGACCGATGATCGTGACGTAGTTCGAGACGTCACGAGTTCATAGACAGGTGGCACGTCCAATTCCGACATTCGAGGAGAAAGTTATGATGTTCGGAAGTTTAAGGGCAGTTTGGTAAATTGGAAAAAATGGCCGACAGTTGACTTTTTGATCGGGACCTTGTTTGGAATTTCCGGGAGTACCGTTGGATAGGTCTCGAGACGCTGACTCCGTAGACAGGCGGCATGCGTCAATTGGAGCCCGGACAAAAAGTTGTGGGTCTAGACAGTTCAGGGGTAAAATGGTAACTTCCGACATGAAGGGTAAAATGGTAAATTGGATCGTCAAGCCCGCAATAGTTGATTTTAAATGGTTTAATTTGGCTGATTCAGCCTATTTGGATTGGGATTATTTACTAAGTGACATTTGCCACTTGCTTATGTCAATTAGTGGCATTAATTGAATGCCTTATACGAACAAAAACAACCTCCAAATCTTTGTTTAAATTCTAAACAATTCTTAACTCAGATTGATCAAGGATGACAACCAGAGATACAGGGAGATTCAGAGGGAAAATTTGAGTGAAAAACAGAAGGAAAACAGGAGAGAAAACGGGGAGGAATACTGTGAACCCGAGAGGAAAAACAACCTGAAACCATACTTGATGAAATTGAGATTTAATTCGAAGTTTTAGCTTAACCCAGGCCGAATTAAGATTAGAATTAGTTTTCTGGGATGAGTTCGAGTCGAACCACATCAGAAAGGAAGAAAATTGAAGGGGAAATCAGCAAGAATAGACTCTGTGACTCCTTTGAAAGTGAGAGCTTGGGTTCGATTACTTAGAGGTGATGATTCTTGAAATTGACTTCGATTTCATATTTATAATGACTGTTAGATGCTTCTGGTGTATTTAATTGAATGTTACAGGTCGTTTTTGGGTAGAACCTGAGTTAGGACCCGTCGGGTATCCATGTTGAGTCGTGGGTTTTAAGACATGGTTCAGTGAAATTGAGGTCACAGATCGGTTATAGACAAGGAAGGAATGAAAAGAAGTGAAAGAACGGGAGGAATTGGGTTCAATTTGAGGGAAAATGAATCGGGTTGCGACGCGGGTCGCAGACCCGAATACCAGAGAAGACGGGTTACAGCAACGACACTGTTCATGTTACTGTAGCAAGGCACGTGAACTCACGCGCAGCCGCTTGCGGCTGAGCGTGAGGGCGCGTGGTGGACTTTCCGGGAAAGTGTTCAATAAGTGTTTTACTCTATACAGTGTAACAAACATTTTGGCTTTGGGTTCGAGTCAATCGGATACCGTCTCGATAATGTTTCGAGGGTCCGAAGGTTTAAGTTACGTATTTAATTAATATTAAATTCCCGGAAAATTATGGGAAAATTAGATGATGTAAATTGACTTTTTAGTAACCTTGAATAATGATTGTGAACAGGATTCAAGATTTCTAGCAAGTGTCGAAAATTACGGAAACGCGTGCAGCTCGGGAAACGTGCAATTGGACGGTGTGTGAGTGGATGTTTGTTTTATAAATTGATATGCATGCATAGTTAAATGTTTTATATGATTTATGGCATGATTTTAATTGCAAAAATTTGATATGATTATTTTGAGATTTAATGATTATTTTAATCAGTACTTCGGGCACGTTATTCGAGAAAATGTGAAATGACTATTTTGGGCGCAGACCCGGAATTTGTGATTGGTTTTGGCCTGGATTATGAGTTGGAAAATTGATTTAATGAATTTTTGATGTTTATGTAATGTTTTACGGATTTACGTGCATTGGATTATTTAATGCTTTTATGGATTGACAAGAAATGAGATTTGGGCATGTGGCCCCGTGATAATGGTTTTGACATGGTTTTGATACTTGATTTAAAATAATGCTTTTGATTGTGTATTAATGTTTGATGCCCCCAGATGCGTAATTCCTGGAGGGACTCCGGATGTGTAATTCACGGTGAGGCTGGATGTGTAATTCCCAGCATTGGATGACGACTCTGGATGTGTAATTCCCAGAGGATCCTCGGATGTGTAATTCCCGAGTTATATGCTTTATTATATGGTGAACTGATTTTATAAAATGATTTAAATGATTCATGTGTTTTTCCCTATGCATGCATGGTTTGATACACTGGAGGGTAACAGATGTGTTCAAATGTGTTTTACATGATATTATTTTTGTCCACTCACACCTTTGTTTTTTATGACCCTCCAGGCCGTGGCACAACGTTTGGTGCAAATCGAGAGGCGGAGGCATGAGCAGAAATCAGTGCAGTTATCCCTAGTCTGACAGGTGCTGAAGGGTACTTTCGGGACTTCAGTTGACTTGTCAGACGGGAGCAGGACCAGGCACAGTTATCGAGGTCCAGTTGGGACGGGCCCTGTCACACTGCACTTGCATCATCCAGCATGATCCAGTATCCAGTATCCACAATCACAATCACAATCATAATCCATATCACAACACATATCAATCATATCCATGACCTCAAATCAAGTCATAAGCATTCCCAACAGAGTTTTAAGCTCAATTACCAATTATACGTAAATCCGTGAAATCACATTGAAACCATAAAATATTCCAGAAACCATCATTGACTCACCAAATATGTCAAAACATCCTTTTGAAACCTTTTTGACTCCGGGCCTAGCCCAAAATACCATTTGCACATAATCATGCCACATCATCAGGACATCATTGCAAATCAATTCATGCAATCAATCATGAAAAAACATTTAACTATGCATGCATCATGGTTTATAAAACAAACCTCCACTCACACACCGTCCAAACCGCTCGCTTCCCGAGCTGCACGCGTTTTCGTAATTGCCGACACTTTCCAAGAATCCCGAATCCTGTCCAAAATCATTACTCAAGGTCATTAGGGACCTAATTATCATCATATTAATTTATCATAATTTTCTGGGAATTTAATATTAATTTAATACGTAACTCAAACCTTCGGACCCACGAAACATTATCGAGACGGCGTCCGATCGACCCGCAACCAAAACAAAAAATGTTCTTTACATTAAATAGGACAAGTTTCAAGTTGAACTCACCTCGGGATTCTCCCTCACGCGCCCCCACGCGCCGTCGCAAGCGGCTGCTCGTGGGTGCCACGCGCCTGTTACAGTGCCGTGAACAGTTATCGTTCCAACCCGTCTGACTGGTAAACGGGTCCGGTTAGCCCGCGAGGTGATCTGGTTCGATTACTATGAATTCAACATCATTTCCTTCAATTCAAACATCTGTTAGCATCGTTGTAACCTTAATTAGGGTTCTGTGAAGTCACTAACATCAAACCTTACCTGAATCCACACGATTCAAGGTTGAACATCGAAGCATATCCGGTTGCTGTTCATCATCCAATCGTTATCTATTACCCATGTTTTCCTTCAATTGATGCATTAGGAAGCATCGTTAGGTTCTTATAAACATATTCCCCTGATCAATTTCGTGGTTCCATGTCTCAATCTCTTCGACTCAAGCTCGAAAATCCCGAAACCTCATCCTCTCTGTTCTACGGCCAATTGACCCCAATTTCCTTCATTCTTCATCTGGTTCGACTCGTAGCAATCCCAGAAGGCTAAAGGTAAGGGAAATTTCACTCAGAAACATCTACAAATTCGAAATCAATTTTGAAGCCCTTTAATGGCTTTTCAGGTTTTCTGTGTTTTCCATTGGATTCAACTGGGGTCGTCACTCCTTTCATCCTTCTTTCTAATTCTGCACGAATTCAATCTCAGTGACAGCCAATTCTCCCGTTTTGGTGTTGGGAAGAATTGATCAAATACCCAGCCTCTGTTTTTAGTTTGTGCAGAGAACAAAAATGTTAAATGGATTAATTCTCATTCAAACATAGAAATCACCACTTGCCACTAATCCCCTTCAACAAGCGACACATGTCACTCAGCAGCAAATCTTTATCTAAGTTAGCTGACTCAGCTAGTTTAACTGTCCTATATACCCTGCTGTGGCAAATTACGATATTACCCTTATTAGAGCAAATTACCAAAATGCCCTTCATAAGTCTAGACCCGTAACGTTTTCATTCGGACTCCGATTGACGCATGCCGCCTGTCTACGGATTCAGCGTCCCGAGACCTATCCAATGATCTTCCCGATAAGTCCAAACAATATCCCGATCAAAAAGTCAACAAATGGCCCCTTTTGACCAATTTACCAAATTACCCTCAAACTTCCGCATGTCATAACTTTTTCCTCGAAGGTCGGAATCGGGCGTGTCGCCTGTCTATGAACTCGTGACGTCCCAAACTACGTCACAGTCATCGGTCAAAGTCTGTTTGACAGCTCAAATTAAAAGTTAACTTTTCGCCCAATTCCAGGGGCAAAATCATCATTTTCCTTCACAATGTCCAAATTTTCCTTGTTCGAATTTCCGGGGCGTCACAGCTGAGCACAATGTTCCCCTCCCATCACTCAAGCATGCAGGACAACATAGACGGAGAGGTCACACCCGCACCTGGTCGAGGACCGAGAGACACCTCCCCCGAGGTGCTCTATACATTAGAAAAACTATAGTGCGACATGGCCGAAATTCGAGCCAATGACACTTAGGCCGAGGTGTGCTACGCCGAGCTCAGCGGGCAGCACCGAGGTCGTCGCCCAGCTACAAGCCGCGTAGGCTAAGCTGAGTGCTCGCTACGCTCAAGATGAAATCCATTGGGCTGACCGCGTTGTGGCCGACTGCGATGAGTGCACCAAGAGGGTCCGCCGCGCAGTCGATAAGGGCAAAGCCACTACCACGTCTGCACCGACCAAGAAAGCCCAGAAACTCCTGGTCATACCTAAAAAGGGCGCTCAGGGAACCAGGATCTACAACGATGCTCGTGAAACCCTGAGCGGCACCTCTAGACTAGAGCGCAGGCAACTTAGTCTGATCCGACTCGAGTTCCCTTGGGAAAAGGGTCTACAAACAATGGAGCAGACCGGTCGGACACAACCCGAAACTGACCCACGACAGTACTCTCGCAGTAGGAACAATGCCCCAATCTCAGTCATAGAAGGAGCAGATTTTTCCCAGGAGATCCTCAGTACACGGCGATCCGACTATCCCCCGCGCAGCAACTGGTCCAGGGGAAACAGAGGGAACTCATCCCGGTAGATACGCCGAGGCCTCCACAAGAAACTGACTGTCTTAGCCCAAGCAAGGCCACCAATGTTGACCCGATCATCCAACAGCTTCTTAATCGAGTGAGGTGCCTTGAGGCCAAGAAGGGAACGCCCTAGACACATACTTAGGGCGGACCCAGCTTGGGCCCTTTCACGAGACAGACACATACTTTCTTCCAACACGGTCACATGATCAAACCACTCAAGATCCCCCTCTATACGAGACATACAGATCCACCTCAATAATTTCCAATCGACCGCTGCCTTCTCGAGCTTGACCAACGAGGCCCGTTGCCTGGTCTTCAGTTACACCCTCACCGAGGCCGCAATCAACTGGTTCTACCGACTGTAGCCTGGTTCCATAGACTCCTTCACACTGTTCACTAGAATCTTTCTGAACCAGTTCATGATCCAGATCGACAGACTTTTGTTAGCCGAGGAACTTTACCTCTTAGAGAAAGGAGAGGCCGAGACACTGCGCGAATATATCGCCCGCTTTAGCCTGGAGTACTCTCGGTGCACCGAGTCAGACGATAAAACAGCCTTCACTGCGTTCAAGGGAGATCTGCACGAATCCCAATTTAGGTACGCCGCACATACTCAAGGTTGGTCTACTTACAATGAGCTAATGAAGCACGCCAAGGTCGAGCTATTGACTAGCAAGGGCAGTGCTATAATGGGCAACACATACCGACCCAATACTGAGGACTCGATCAACACATACTAACCGAGTCACTCTAACCCCCACTCTGCTCCTCAGCGGGCTGCCCTGAGCTAGCACCAGCATCAAAATTCCCCAAGCGGGAAAAGAAAGGCTTATGCCCCTTCCACGGCCAACACGGCAACCATCAGGGACAAGGCCAGCAGGAGCACAGGCCTAACGAACACCGTACCGAGCGCCCTCCTTCTCGGTCCAAGTATAAAACCTACACGATCTTGAATACTTCCTACGAAAATGTGCTGTTGAACGTGGAAAACATGATCCTCAAGCCGACCTGGACCCCCGACACATGCTGACTTGCCAAAAACATTGGTGTTTGCTGTCAATACCACAAGTACAATGGCCACAACATCGACCAATGTGTGGCTTTCAGGGTCCTGGTAGAGGCACTGGTCCAAGACGGCAAGATCAAGCAGTTCATTAAAAATGCTCCGCATCAGCCCCAACACCCTCAGATCAACACTATCACTAGCGGTATTTCCATCTCCTCACCGCTGACATCAAATAGAGCCAGAAAAGACTTCCTCTGCAACATGAAGCATAACCAACAAGTTTTCCAAGTTTCGGAAGGGAAAGCTCGGAAGGAAGCACGTACCAGCTGGAAAGCCATATCCTTCTCAGAGGAAGAGGAACACGAAGACACGCTCAGAATCGGAGCCATCATCAGCAACTTTGATGTCAGTCGGATCATGGTTGACACTCGCAGCTCGGTAAAAATCATCTTCATGGATGCCTACAAGCAGCTTCAGCTCAAGGAGGCCGAGCTAGACTGATCGCCCTCCCCACTGTTCGAGTTCACAGGGGACTCCATCGTCCCAGTCAACACAGTTAACCTCCTCTCCAGAGTTGGAGAAAACCTGAAGCGCGCCACCGTCCTGGCCCCTTTTCTTGTGGTCGACTGCCCGAATGACTACAACGTCATCCTAGGCTGCGGTCTGATCAACCAGCTCCGAGCAGTCATTTCCACCCACCAACTATTCATGAAATTTCTTACCTCCATGGGCATCGGACAGGCCCGAGGTGATCAGATGGCAGCTCGGACTTGCAACTCCACAACCCTCGTTGGGAAAGCCATCACCCAACCTGCCAAAACCCTGGGCATCATCGAGTCCGCTTACGAGGCTGACCTAGTGGACCTCGAGTCGCTCAGCATCTGCGTGATGGACCGATCGAGGATCCCCTGATCATTCTACCACACCACATCCTCAGCCAATCGAGGAGGTAGATGATGTCGTCCTCTCGCATGACTTCGCCAACAGGAAGGTCAAAATAGGCACTAGACTGAGCCCAGCTCTGTGCACTGACCTGATCAAGTTCTTGCGCGATAATGCAGAGGTCTTCGTGTGGTCTTACGGAGACATGCCCGGCATATCGACAGACGTCATTTTCCACCGACTGAGCATCAGTCCGAGCTTCAAATCTGTGGAGCAAAAGCGGCGCATCTACGACGCCGAGCAGACCGAAGCCACGAAGGCCAAAATTGTAAAGCTCAACACTATCCACTTCGTTCACAAGGCCGTCTACGCAGTCTGAGTGGCTAATGTGGTCTTCGTAAAGAAACCCTTTAGTGCGTGGCCCATGTAACGACCCGTCCCGAATATCGGGATTAAATATTAATTAATTATGAATTTAGTATGACTAATCGAGGATTAGTTGAGAGAATTCAGACAGACGGTATAAAATGGCCGTTTTGCCCATGGAATTGGGAAAAATGTTGACTTTTGACCCGAGGAGTCAAACGTACGAGGACTGATGACCATGATGTAGGTTGGGATGTCACGAGTTCGTAGATAGTTGGTACGTCGAAATCAAACGACGAACGGGGAAGTTATGGTCAAAGGATCGAAATCAAGTTAATTAACGTCTCGGTATTCGAATTAAATAATCCTAAAATCTGATTGGCTGATTAATTAATATGGGGCCC
Organism: Prinsepia uniflora; assembly: GCA_032719365.1. Lineage (NCBI taxonomy): Eukaryota > Viridiplantae > Streptophyta > Magnoliopsida > Rosales > Rosaceae > Prinsepia > Prinsepia uniflora. The sequence goes on along the minus strand of CM064871.1, from coordinate 8,271,234 downwards.
TTGGATGAGTGACAAGTGTCACTCATCCTATTGGTCATTTCCCCTAAATTTTGGATCTATGTTGTGATTTGTTAGGGTTATAATTTTAATATTTTAATTTTTATCATCCTTCTCTCCTCCTCTCTGTTAAAACATCTTCACCATTTCTTCAACCAGTGAAACCCATAACCCGTGCAACCCCATCCTTATATAACCCTTTCCATTTCTCTTCTGATGGTTTTTTTGTATGAATGAGCGTGAAGGGTAGTTTGGGGAATCTTCCAACATGACTTTTAAAGTATTTGATGTAACGAATATTTTGGCACTGGTTTCGAGTCAATCGGACATCGTCTCAATAGGTTTCAGGATGTTTGAAGGTTGTAGGGCTCGGTTAAAAATAGCTAAAAATTCGGAAAAATTATGGAGCTTTAGTATAAGCTTTGTGAAGTAGTTAGTAACCTTAGTATGAGATTTGGACAGGTTCGGGGAAACTGAGGATAGCGGAATGGTCGGGAAGGGCGTATCGAGGCGACGTCGGAATGGTCTGTGAGTGGACATTGTTTTCTAACTCTTGATGCATGCATATATTTTTTTATGTGTTTTCATACGTGATTCTATTATTTGATTTATGATCTTGATGGTTTATGAATTTGCACGTGTTTCGAGATATTTTACGGAATTTCACATTTTACGACTTTTCGAACGATCTTGTGATTTGATCATGATTTTAATGATTTGATTTTGGGATTTGAAATATGATTTGATTACAATGATTTGAAATAGTTTTCGAAAAAGGGATTTCGGGCTTAGAGCCCTGTTTATGAGATTTCGATAAACGAGTTTTCAGTTTTGAAACTGGATTTCAGATTTGGTTTTGAGACTTGGAAGGAAGTCTGGATTCGGGTTCGAGAGGATTTGAAATATGATTTGATTACAATGATTTGAAATGGTTTTCGGAAAAGGGATTTCGGGCTTGGAGCCCTGTTTATGAGATTTCGATAAATGAGCTTTCGGTTTTGAAACTGGATTTCAGATTTGGTTTTGAGACTTGGAAGGAAGTCTGGATTCGGGTTCGGGATGGTGGTTCCGGATGCTAGCTTACGGAATCATTGTTGTGAATTCAGAGAAATATTTTCTATGATTTTCACTGTTGCTTGGAAAAATGGTTTTGGGTTTAAAGACCCGGAAAAAAAAAAGAGAAAAACCCACTGGATCTGGTTTTGAGTTTAAAGACTCGGATTGATTGACGGGGAGAGGGCCCTGGATTGAGATGTTTTGAGTTTAAAGACTCGGTATATGTTTTGAGTTTAAAGACTCGGTTATGATACCCCCCGAGGCCTGTGATTGTGTTTTCAGTTTAAAGACTCGTTGATATCCCGGGAAGGCCTGGTTATTTGCGCATAGTTTTGAGTTTAAAGACTCGGGCGCACTTGAGATCTAGTAAACTTGTATGATTGATATTTTCACTGGTTTTTCACTGGTCTTCAGAATATTTTGGGCAATGGCCCAGTTGGTTTGGATTTGATAAGTTTTAGGACCGAGTTCCCGAATTTGAGATTGATTTGTGTTTTGAGGCTGAGGCCTGGATTTGAATAGCGGATTTGACTCAGGTTTTCAAATGATTTTTCAAAGATGGTTTTTGATATGAATGGTTTTCTGACTTGGATACGATATGCATGCCTTGATTTTTAAATGGAGGGTATAAATGTACTTATTTTATGAACTGTTTTTGAACTTATACTTTATTTTTGTCCACTCACAGTCTTTTCGTGTTTTCGACACCCTCTAGGTTGTTGCGCTAAGGGTTGTTGGCTGAGGGAGACGGAGACATCACACCCGCTATCCACAGTAGTTCGGTGCACTCTGGGAAGTCCGGTTACTTTTAGGATGGTTGGATCGAGAATCCCTTGTCCGACTTACGTGTCACATGGACGTTGGACGTCAGTTAGCCTTCGTGTCATGCGTAAGTTAGACAGGATCAGGATTTAGCCCTTAATCCCTGGGGATTAGGGATGGGTCCTAGAAATTGGTATCAGAGCGAGGTTTCGTGTGTTCTGCGCGAGGTTTGGTTCCCAGAGTCGTTGGTTTATTGACTTGGGTGGTGTGATACTACTGTGGATGTGATGTCTCGACGCGAAACAGCCCGTCAGCAACCTAGATGTGATAGTGATAGTACGTTTAGTGTGGTTAGTTAGCAGCGATTGTTAGTGTCAGAATGTTAGTCGCTCGATACGCGGTATGAGGTATGATGTACGTCGGCTTAGGGCTGGAACGGTTAATGTGTTGGTGCTAGTTTTTTTATGGATGATCCATAGGGTCGGTGATACACCAGCTAGATTAACCTGGATGGTAGCCGGTGAGCTACGAAGAAGTAGGTTGGTCGGCCTGTGAGGCCCGAGAGTAGCCTGTTAAGCTAGTGGGATACGTGGGCCGAGGAGGCCAGTTGATGGTATGGACTTGTGAACGTTTGGTTCGATTGTTCCAGTTTGGACTTGTACCGTTACAAGTAGCTAGATGCTTTGAGTAGCAGGGATTTCCCCCTAGCGATGGATACTGGTTGATGTTGGTGAGTTGATTTACGATAAGAAATGGTCTTAGTCGGGTGTGACGACCATAGTGGTAAGGTTGTAGTGAACTTGTGGCAGTTGCGGGTTTGGATAACCCGCACGATGGGGACGATTTGAGGAACCCCGTGGGATGACTGGTTGGGAGTGTGAGTATTCGAATAATAAATCCCAGAGTAAGTGCTTAGTTTGGGAAACCGTGAGTTGGGGTTTGTGGTAGGAAGTAGTTGTGATTGGGTCGCTTTACGGCTGGCTTGGAAATGGTGCTGCTAGGAACAGCCGAGTTAGTGTTTGGTTGGTGGATGACTCTGGACGAGTCCAGTGAGATGATGACGTTTGGTTGAACAATGTGTTACTCAGAGATGTGGAGTACGAGGGAGGTCAGTTCCCCCGACCCGAGCGTAGACTGAGGATTTTGGCTCGGTAGGAGAAGAGACTCGGGACTGGTGTACTGGGACCGTTAATCGAGCCGGGAGATTTGATGACCATTGGTAGGTCATGTATCAGGACGAACGGTCAGGTTGCTGGGAACGGCGTAACTACGCACGTATTGAGGCGACGTTGGAAAGGTCTGTGAGTGGACATTGCTTTCTAACTCTTGATGCATGCATATATGTTTTTATGTGTTTTAATACGTGATTCTATGATTTGATTTATGATCTTGATGGTTTATGAATTTGCACGTGTTTCGAGATATTTTACTGAATTTCACATTTTACGAGTTTTCGAACGATCTTGTGATTTGATCATGGTTTTAATGATTTGATTTCGGGATTTGAAATATGATTTGATTACAATGATTTGAAATGTTTTTCAGAAAAGGGATTTCGGTCTTGGAGCCCTGTTTCTGAGATTTCGATAAATGAGCTTTCGGTTTTGAAACTGGATTTCGGATTTGGTTTTGAGAATTGGAAGGAAGTCTGGATTCGGGTTCGGGATGGTGGTTTCGGATGCTAGCTTACGGAATCATTGTTGCAAATTCGGAGAAGGATTTTCTATGATTTTCACTGTTTCTTGGAAAAATGGTTTTGGGTTTAAAGACCAGGAAAAAAAAAAAGAGAAAAACCCACTGGATCTGGTTTTGAGTTTAAAGACTTGGATTGATTAACAGAGGTAGGGCCCTGGATTGAGATTTTTTGAGTTTAAAGACTCGGTATATGTTTTGAGTTTAAGGACTCGGTTATGATACCCCCCGAGGCCTGTGATTGTGTTTTGAGTTTAAAGACTCGTTGATATCCCGGGAAGGTCTGGTTATTTGCGCATGGTTTTGAGTTTAAAGACTCGGGCGCACTTGAAATCCAGTAAACTTGTATGATTGATATTTTCACTAGTTTTTCACTGTTCTTCAGAATGTTTTGGGCAATGGCCCGGTTGGTTTGGATTTGATAAGTTTTGGGACTGAGTTCCCTAATTTGAGATTGATTTGTGATTTGAGGCTGAAGCCTGGATTTGAATAGCGGATTTGACTCGGGTTTTCAAATGATTTTTTAAAGATGGTTTTTGATATGAATGGTTTTCTGACTTGGATACGAGAGGCATGCATTGCTTTTTAAATGGAGGGTATAAATGTACTTGTTTTATGAACTGTTTTTGAACTTATACTTATATTTTTGTCCACTCATAGTGTTTTCGTGTTTTCGATACCCTCCAGGTTGTTGCGGTACGGGCTGTTGGCCGAGGGAGACGAAAACATCACACTCGCGAGCCACAGTAGTTCGATGTACTCTGGGAAGTCCGGTTACTTTTAGGATTGTTGGATCGAGAATCCCTTTTCCGACTTACGTGTCACATGGACGTTGGACGTCAGTTAGCCTTCGTGTCATGCGTAAGTTAGACAGGATCAGGATTTAGCCCTTAATCCTGTGGGATTAAGGGTGGGTCCTGACAGAGTCCATGATGATGAGGATATCGGGTAGGATCGTCGTCGACGGTGGCCTGGGAAAGCCGAGACGGTAAACTTGGCTAAAAAATTCAAACATTAGTTTTGGTATTGGTTGATCGATTCTAACTGTTGGAATGTGTTTCTAGTGGCCATACGAGATGTTTGGGCTTGAAATCGTGGTTGGTGGTGGCCGAAAACTGAGGAGGAAAAACTGGGCTACAGGTTTGACGATGAAGGTATGAACCTAAATGTTGTTTCGTGTTTTTAAATCCATAGAACTCTAGATTAGTTCTAGACGAAGCCATAGGATGAAACCCCGTCGAGAATGGTAGCCGGAGTTGGGAGAACTGGCGGGGTTGGTTTGCTGGTTCGGTCGAACCAGAAAATCAAGTAGACCGGGTTCGACAGAGGTTAGGGATGACTGTTCCGGCACGTGGCTTTCACGCGCAGTGCCTTTAGGCGGAGCATGAGGGCGCGTGGAGCGTAGTTTCCAGGCATGATCAACATGTAATTTTATCCTTTCGATGTAACGAACATTTTGGGACAAGTTTCGAGTCGATCAGAGACCCTTTCGTGGTAGTTTTGAGTGTCCGAAGGTTTAGGGTTTATTTTAAATACGTTTAAAAATCCCAAAAAATTGGGGGATTCAATGCTAGCCTATTTGAGGTAATTAGTGACCTTCAGGTGTGATTTGGACAGGTCCAGGAGTTCCGGAGATGATGATTAGCCTGAGAAGGCTTATGGCACGCATATCAAGGTGGCAGCTAGGACGGTCTGTGAGTGGACCCTTTTTCTAAACTATGATGCATCTATAACTGTTCTATTGGTGATTTACATATTTGCACGTATTTTCAGGTTTAAGGTTTTATACTGTATTTCTACGTGATAATGATTTTAATAACGGTTCAATGGTATGATTTCGGATTTGGAAATATGGAAGTGGGCTTGCGACCCATTTGATTTACGAACTATCAGACTTGGAATCCATTTGATTTAATAAGGCATCGTGCTAGAGGCCTAGTTGACTTACATGATGGGGCTTAAGGCCCAGTTGGTTTGTGAAATGGAATTTTGGGCTAAGACCCTATGAGTTTTGGAAATTGGATTTGTGGAAATGGTTTATGATAAATATACTTCGGGCATGAGACCCAATTCTGGAATTTCGGCGACTTTATGGAAATTTCGAGCATAGCCCCTTTGAGATGTCTTAAAATGACTTTACAAACTGTTTTTCATATACCATCCTTATATGAGGATATGTGGATGGTCTCCTCCAGATGTCTAGGACACTGGGGAAGTCACGGTGCATTGCCTGCGAGGGGTCATTATACGGAGCGATCAGACCGTATAGTGACTCAAGATTGGTATTTTACGAGCAGTGGCCCACTTGGATTTGGATTTACGGATTTTGGTATTTTACGGTTTTGGGCTGAGTTCCTATACGATTAGTTACGTGGTTTTGGGCTAAGGCCCTAATGATTTAAGGAAGGAAATGACTTTGGTTTTATAAACGTTTTTTATTATATTTGATTTGATTGAGGTAATTGGTTTTCAAATGTATGCATGCTTTTTATTGAAGGGCATAAATGTCTTCTTATGAAATGTGTTTTTATTAAACTATTTATTTTTGTCCACTCACAGCTTTTAATGGTCTTAATGCCCTTCAGGTTGGTTGCGGATGCGGGCTGTAGTAGAGACCGAGACATCACACTCCTCAACCGATCCTGGCGAGCACTGGAAGCCCCGAATGGGCTGTGGTTTCGAGTTATCCCCTGTCTTCGTATCAGATAGGAGTATGGCACATCCCGTGTTAATCCCGGGGGGATTGGGTTGGGTCGTGTCAACTTGGTATCAGAGCACGGTTTGCTCATGGAGTGTCGCGCAGGTCGAGGATGTGATGTCTCTACGTGGTCAGCCCGTCATCAACCTGGTCGTTAGGGTAATAGTACGAGAGTTAGTAGGAATGAATTGTGGATAGTTTTGGTTTGGCAGTTGATGTCTGAGTATGCCATAGTTATGTCGTGGTTTAGCAGTGTGGGACCCTACTGAGGGATGAACGTAACAGTGCTTTAGATTTTTGACCGTGGGACTGTTATGTCGGGATCGTCTATCACGATATTACAGGATTGGATATGACAGTAGTGTGTAGTTGTGACCATTAGATGGTCATGTCATGTTGAATTGGGAATTGTGTTGCTGACGGTAGCCGGGTTCCTTGAACCGTAGCGTATGATGTATTGTTTGGAAATGTGAGTCGGCGAGTGATTTGACTTTGGTGACTTTTCGGAGTCGAGACCTTTGGTTAGTCATGTCATGTCAGCTTTGGTGATTGTGCGGCAGGGTGCAGGTGAGGTCATGGACGACCTAATGGACGACTCTAGTTGAGTCTAGTCGAGTCTAGTTGAGACTACGAAAATTGATTGGTCTGACACTAAGTGAAGTTATAGAATCCGATCCATGAGAACCATTATGAGGTGATATTTATGGTCTCAGGGTAGACGAATTAGTAGTGTTGACGTTAGAATACAGAATCTTGATAACAATGTCTGGTGGTTGGGTCTGCACAAGATTTTGGCAGGCACTACCATTGAGAGTGGATGTAGTTGTGGTTGTTGAAAATCGAGGAATGTTTAGGAAATGTTCATTTTCTCTTAAGTATTGTCAAGGTGATTATACCCGGAGTTGGTGAGTTGAGGGAGACAGAGTTCTTCCAATCTAAGTAGAGATTGTGGATTCTAGCTCGGTGTGAGCTGAGATTTAGTTTGGGTTTGATTCATACACTGTGTGCTAGTGATTGCGAAGACGATAGAAGACGGTGAGCCACGAGTTGAGGATGTGACTCAGTTGTGATGTGCTTGTGTTCGGTATTGATCCGACGATGTGGATGCATCAGCTAGTGTTGATTCTTGGGAGTTGTGTCGAGATGAAAGATATGATAGAGATGGACTGGATGGAATACAACAGTGGATAAGATGTGTTGGGACTCTAACCCAACCGTGATTGAGATAACTGATGTGATTAAGATGTTTAAGTGGGGATTGGATGAAACAGTATAAACGGATAGGCGAGTTGGGATAAAAAGTTAGCTTGGTATGGACACGTGGTTGATGTTCGAGTGAGTTGGTTCCAACATGTTGGAACTTCGGAATCAAGAGGAGTTGTGATTGAGACAGTGAGATGAGTGCTTGATTCCGCATTGGTGATGGATATTCTGAAGTCACTGAGGGTGACTTCTCATTTTCTGCCTATGGCAAATAATGTCTGTTGTCACCAGTACGTTGATCGTGTATTGGTTGGTGGAACCGTGATTGGTTTTGGGTTGTCAGGAGGAGTTAGGCATTTCAAAGTTGGTGAATGAGATTCTTGAAGTGTTAAATGTTCCAACTGTCGAGTACTCGTTGCCCAATCACCAAATGACGCGTGTCCCTCTTGTGACCTGTCAACTTAAGTGGATCGCGGGTTTCCGTTAGTACGGGCACCGGTGTGGTGCCGGCCTAAGGCTCTCCGACGATCAAGTCAGTTACTTTTGTTCGTTAGAGGAAGCAGTAAATGGTAAGTTCGGTAGAGTAATTGTAATAGTAAAACTCAGTTACCTTTATTGGGAAATGTGTACCCTTTATGTATGGGTAGGTGGGATGTTCAATTCCCAAAGTTCCGATGTGGGACAAATGCTTCTTGATTTACGTGCTGACACATGTTACGTAAATCGATGGTGGATACGCTACCACGTGGCATCTCCCATTGGGCCCGGTGTTAGGGTTGTTGTAAGTATGGTAGTTTTGGGCCTTAAGCGGGGTCTGGGCTTTAAGTATACGGCCTAGTGGGTCTGGTCAGATATGGTGTCAACAGAGATTTCTCATTTTCTGTCTTGCAAATGGGCAGAAATTTTACCGAGCGCAGTCTGGTCATATTAAGCCTCATACCGAATAGATACCAACGAGACCATCTTCTTCTTAGCATTCGGAACGGAGGCCGTCATCCCCACAGAGGTCGACGGGGAATCATACCGAGTCTTGTCCTATGACGCCGACCAAAACGATGATCAGATGACGCTAAGCTTAGACCTTGTCGAGGAACACCGCACGAAGGCCCACCTTCGGAATGTCTCCCACAAGTAGCAGCTCTGCCAATACCATGACGCCAAGGTTCGACCTCCTATCTTTCAAGTGTGGGAATGGGTACTCAGAAAGGTTAGCCTCGTGACCTGAGACCGATCGGCAGGCACCCTCGACCCCAACTGGGAGGGCCCGTATCAAATTACCCCGGATATGCCGACCAAGGACTTATGAGCTCTCCGACCTCGATGGCCACGTCCTCGATCATCCATGGAACGCCGACCACCTCAAATGGTACTACATTTAATTTGGTCACAATACCACCATCTTGTATGTTGCCCATCAACATTCATTGTACTGGTCCCCGTTTGACCCACACAGACTATCAATGACAAGATTATTTTTCTCCTTTCTTATTTTCTCTTTGCTCAACACATTACTGAGCACTGATTCAAAGTTCAGCACCCTATCAAGCTACCCTCTCACACATTAACACTGAGGATACTTAGTACCAGCCACTTACATGGTACCGGGGAACCGCCCGCATTCCACAATGCATACCGGTCGATTAACACAATTCAGTCCCATCCAGACAGACACACCCCGAAAACGCGGTCAACTGACCTAACCCTACCGACTGGTACACTCAACACAACGGTCGATTAATGCACAGATGAGCAAGCCAAGCACTATCGACTCTCGCCACTCCGATCCATTGCGAAGTCGTTTGAAGTTCCTACCTTTCAAGGGCTTCACCTCCGCTCCCCTATCGGCGACTTACCTCGACCAAGCACTTGGGGGACTAAGGGACACAGCGAGTTCCAAAACTCAGGAGGTCTGTGCATGTCCTCAACCGAGGCAGACGTCTACACATTGGGAACCCTTTCCTAAGGCCTAAGCTCAAACATACCGAGCTATGACTACCTTACAGACATAGGAGTATACTACAACTTCCCAAGTATACAACACGCCGACCAAGCACATACCCGGTTAGTCTACAAGGGCATACAACACGCAGACCAAACACTTCATTAGTTAGTCTCATTATGCACTCATATACCCACTGGTCGGACTGCGTAGCTTCTTCCTCGTCTTCTTCACTTTCCTCTTTGGGGAGCTCAGCATCCTAGGTGCCCCAAAGTCATCTTGAAGCTGAGCTAGGGGTAGTGTCAAAGTAGAAGTTGGGATAAACCCAGGAGATATTTTTATAAATTTCCCACTCATCCGCCGCAACAAAGTTGTCTTGCCGTCAGTTGAAGTCAAGGGACCAGAGGAAGTCTAAACCCGCATCCGACCGAGAAAACGTGAGTCGGTCTTGCAAGAAGTGCATTTGGACCTCTCGGCTCACAACCTCAGCCTGAAGTAGCTCAGTTGCCTCCCTGCATTGTTCAGCCAGAACCCGTTGATGCTTGATTCCGCTTTTGCAGCACCAACTGGACTTGAGACTAGCCAACCTCGGTTACCCACCACTCAGCCTCAGTCCTAGACTACTCATGTAACAACCCGTCCCTAGAGTCGGGATTAGAAGTGTGTTTAAGGTGGGATTAGTGAGGTTAATTGGTGGTTAGGTGGTCCCGGTAGGTCTGTAAGTTTAGAATGACGATTTTACCCCTAGTTAGGGCAAAAAGTTGACCTTTCGTTCGGATGGTCATTGGGTGTTGACCGTGACCAGGACATAGTTTAGGATGTCACGAATCCATGGGCAGGTGGCACACTCGATTCCGACATCCGAGGAGGAAGTTATGATGTTCGGAAGGTTAGGGGCATAACCGTAATATGGCTAACTTAAGGGGGAAAAGTTGACTCTTCGTAGGATCGGGTTTTGGTACGTTGACCTAGGATGGTTACGTAGCTCTCGTCATCCTGAGTTTGATGACAGGCGGCACGTAGTCATCGGACTTACGATGGCGAGAGATATGGGTCAAGAAAGGTTGTGGCAAAACCGTAAATATGAGTTAAAAAGGAGGGGTATTTTGGTCTTTTGCACCTGGGGATTTGTGCAGAGAGAAGCAGATGAAGGGCTGAGATAGGGCCATGTGGGTGAGAGAGAGTGGGGGATGGTGACATGTGACAAGTGTGTAGTGGGTTCTGGGGGATTCTAAGGTGTGTGCACGGTTCTATTATTGGGGTGCAACCGTGCCCGTGTTCGTGTTTGTGCGCAGAGGGAAACAGAAACAGAGGGAGATTGTGGGAGGAAATTGAGAGCAGTGAAGGGTTGATTGAGGGAGCTGGTGAGTTGTGAGTGTGTGTGGGTGTCCAGAGAGGGAAAGGGAGACGGTAAGAAGGTTGGGAGGTGAGGAAGTCGTGTGGTTGGGCAGCTGGGAACTGCGGGAAAACCAGGGGTGAAAAGCAGGGAGGTCGTGAGAATCGTGGCGGTGGCGGCCGTGTACGGGGCAACTGAGACCGTGGTGGTGTCGTGCGGGTTGCAAGGAGTCAACCAATACCAGCGGAGCTCACGACGGCGATAGGTTGCAGGTAATTTCTATTTCCCCGTATCTATGCTCTGTTTTGGCCTTGAACTTCAAATCGGAAGTTGTGGCTTGAGGGGTTGAATCGAAGAGTCTAGGGAAGTCTAGGGAGTTCAGCCGAGTCCAGGGCGTCGTTCGGTTGTGTTGCCGTGACAGGAGGTGCACGGTGGTGGTTGGCACGACGGAGGGACTCTGTGTGCCCTGTTTTCCCGTTTTGTTTCAAACCAAGAGTCGTGATCCTAGAGACTGAGTCGAAGGTCTAGGAGAGTTGGGTTAGGTTCCTTGATGTCCTAGGAACCGTCTGGTGTTGCCACCGTTAAGGGAGGTTACCTGGGCGGCCGGAGAGGAAAACAGAGGAATTGGGCCGTCTGGTTTCGAGTCTGAGTCGACGGTGTAGGGGCTGTGTCGAGGTGATTGGAGGACGGGGATGCTTAGAGTAAGGTTGGACGAAGCTATAGGAGAAGGAAGGAGGTGTTTTGGTGCAGGCACGGCGGAGAACCGTTGACGCCGGTTCAAGCTGCAGACTACTGTGTTGAACGGGGTCGACGTGAGGTTGAAGGTGCACTGTAGCTAGCGCGTGAGGGCCACGCGCAGCCACTTTGGGCGGCGCGTGGAGGTGCGTGCGGCGGTTCTGGGAGAAATAGTCAACATGGTTTTTGGTCCAGGAGTTGTGTTGAGTTCATTGGAAGTGGTTTCGGGTTGTTCGGACGTCGTTTGAGTTTAGTTTCGCGAGGGTGAAAGCTTAAGGTTCTGGGTTTTTACGCTTTCGATTCAGGGAACTTTGAGGGAATTTAGGTGAACCTTCGTAGACGTGTTAGTGACGGAATTTGGTGGTTGTTGACAGGATCGGGATTTCCCGAGGAAGCTGAGGAACATGCAGGACGTTCGGGACGCGAGTAGGGCTCAGTACTGTGAGTGGACCCCTTCTCTAAACTCGAACATGCATAACTGTTTTTCTATAAATGTTATATACATATCTATATATGATTACATGATTGTTGGATTTACGATGATTTCTACATGGTTGCACATTTTTCGAGACATAACGTATTTTGCACGTTTTACGGGAAAAGGGTGATTTTGGGAAAATAAAGCTATGGTTTTTGAGATTTCAAACGTTAAATGATTTCTAATGCTTATAAAGAGATTTTGGAACATGATTTCGATGATTAAAGGTTTTCGGTTTTGGAAACGGATTTCTGAAAAAGGGTTGGTTTCCAAGTTGGAAAGTGGATTCCGGATTTGGGTTCGGAATGACGGTTCGGGATGCTGGAAGGGCATCGGACCGGTGATTTCGGTTTCGGGTTTGGATGTGAATACGGAAATGGCTTTCAAATGGTTTTGGATTGGATTTACTGGATCTGGATATTGGGTTTAAAGACCCGGATATTGATTTGACGGGGGACGGGCCCGGATTGAGTTTAAAGACTCGGGAGTTTAAAGACTCGAATATATTGATTTTCCCCCGTAGGCCTTTGAGTTTAAAGACTCGGGAGTTTAAAGACTCGGATATTGTTAAGGCCTTGATTGAGTTTAAAGACTCGGGAGTTTAAAGACTCGGATAGGTCCAGCAGGTTTGATCGGAAAATGATGATTTCATGTTCACGGTTTATGATACGGTTTTATAATTCACATGCTGTGGTTTTTCTAACTGTTTTATAGTGTTTCGGTTTCTTATGATATGGTTTATGGTAATTTGGTTTATAATTGTTTTATAACCTGGGTTATGCATGTGGTTTTTAAAATGGAGGGTGAAACTTGGTTTTCTGATAAATGGTTTTAGAACTTTTCTTTTAGTATGGTCCACTCACACCTTGTGTTTTTAACTTGCCCTCCAGGTTGTGGAGATAGCGCGGGGTCTTGACGTCGAGGTAGTGTCTGAGGCATAGAGGTCACGTGAAAGATTCCGGAGTGGTTTAAAGTCTTCCGCGTGCGTGTAAATATTATCGGTTTTATTTCCTTGTGTTTCGTACTATGCTCTGTAAATTATAACTTCGGGATGTTTTATATAGTTTCTCCTGCGTCTGACTGAGTTTTGGGTGCTTTTTGAGTGAGCTTTACTTGGGTATTGTGTCGGGGAGTCAGACGGGAGCAGGATTTACCTCGGGTTTCGGGGTGAAACCGGGGTGGGTCCTGACAATTGGTATCAGAGCATAGGTTTGTCGAGTTTGTTGGGTCTGTTGGTTGTGAGGTTGTGTTTTAGTTGTTTGACTGCTTCTATGCCTCTTTCAGTGTGCGGTTGACGATGCCTCCGAGACGTAGACCCTCTCCACGACCTGAAGAAGAAATGGCGAGGGGAACTGAGAGTACTACGATTGAGAGAGCCCAGCAGCTCGGGGCGACTACTTTTAGTGTTGGGGCTGATCTTGAGGAAGCTCAGAGGTGGATTACCAGACTTCAGCGGATTTTTGCGATGATGCATTGTCCACCGGAGGAGTGCAGGTTGTTGGCTACGTTTCTACTGGATGGTGCGGCGTACGAGTGGTGGTATACCCTCGAGTTGTCCGGTTGTGATGCCCATAGTGTGACTTGGGAGACGTTCCGGGAACGGTTCCTGGAACAGTATTACCCTCGTTCTTTTCGGGATGCTAAGGAGGCGGAGTTTCTGCAGCTCCAACAAGGGAATATGACAGTGGCTGAGTATGAACGGAAATTCCAGATGTTGTCTCGGTTTGCTCCTGCTTTTGTGGCCACTGAAGCCGAGAAGTGTCGTAGGTTTGAATTGGGCCTGCGAGGCGAGATTCGAGCCATCGTGACGGCGGGATCGTTTGCTACTCTCTGAGACTTGTCGGATGTTGCGGTGAGGGTTGAGGCTAGTTTGCCGGTGCGGCGCCGGGATCCATCTTTTTCTGGAGCTTCGAGTTAGCGGACACCGAAAAGGGGTAACTTCAGTGGAGCGTCATCGTCAGGCGATGATCGTTTCGGAAGGCCTGGTAGTTTCCAGAGTTCAGGATTTCGGGGTTACCGAGCACAGCCGACTCCGCAAGCTAGTGCGACATCCGTTGCATCGACAGGGCGACCAGGTTTTTCCGGTCGGGATGTGTGTTTCTACTGTGGGGAGCGAGGTCATTTCCGACGTGAGTGTCCACTGTTGCCACATGAAGGTGGTGTAGGTCAAGGAGTAGCGGAGCCTGGACACAGTACAGCGTCAGGGACAGCAGGCACTAGAGGAGGTGGCACTACCACGAGTAGTTCGAGGGGACGTAGTAGAGCGTCGGGATCTCAGGCCCGAGTGTTTTCATTGATTCCGCAGGAAGGTCAGTCGGCACCAGATGCGGAGACAGGTACTTGTTTTACTTTGGTTGTGTTGCACGTAGTTGTGTGGTTGATGGAATCCAGGATAGAGTCTAGGAGGAGTTTCCCTAGGTAACCTAAGGAGTGTTACAGTGGAAGGGTGACAGAAGGAACAGGAGAGGAGTGACTCTAACTGATCGATATGAGGTTATTGAAGGAGAGAACCCACAAGCTAGAGTTTGCCTTTAGGACTTTGTAGATTTATTCCGATAATGGCCGAGGTAGCAGCCGAGGGAGATAGGTTCGCTTGTCTGGGATAGTAGCCGAGCTGGTTTGGAATGGGGAGGTGGTAGTACGTGAGGAAGTTCGAGCAGGGAATCACTGAGCCCCTAGCTGGGGCAAAGCAGACAATTGCGCTCGAGCTACCAGCTGCTGGACCGACCGAGAAAGTTCGAACACCATGGGAGCGACCTCCTGCTAGTAGGACGGCGGGTCGGGGTAGAACATTCCAGATAGATCCGGAACACCAGTGCGAGCCCTCGCCTCCTCGGCTGTCTTGGCGAGGGATTTCCAGACCTGCCTCTCCCGCTCGGCTTCCTCCCCTGTAACCTCGATGCTGATCGGGGCCTCAGTCCGAGCCATCAGCTCGGGGCTCTACCGCCATCCTCCATATCGATCACTGGAGTCACCACGGCTGGCTCGGTGGATGTGTTGGTGGTGGTCGGAGTAGCAGGAATCGCGATCGACACGGTCCACAATCCCACATGGGTTTTCCTGCTCTTCTTCCTTTGGTTGCCTACGTTGACTAGTCCCCCAAACCTCTTGGCTGCCCTCGGATCGAAACAAGGTGACCTCTGCGCACCCGAGCCACCGCTCGACACCTCTTTCCTCTTCTCCCCAACCTTTTCCTTGGGAGTTGAGCTATTCGACCCTATCTACTTCCTTTGTTCGTTCAACCCCGTCATCCTTTGCTCTGACAATGCCCTAGCCTCTTGAGTCGCTTGATCAATATACCTAATGATGTCTTTGGGAACTACTTGCAGCAAATACCAAGTGTCAATACACCGAACAAAAAAATAGGCAACATCAACACGACAAAGTTTTACTTACCAAGGTTGGGGATCAGACTGACGTCGTGGAGAATTTAAGGCACCCGCAGCACGTCTCAGTGACACCACGGGGGAGTGCAAGCCTTCCTGACCCGCTCACAGACCCTTTGCTCCTCTTCGGTTGGGATCGCCTCCGGATGAGTACCTGCACATACAGCTATCCAGTGAGTACACCTGTACATCGACCAACACAAAACAAAAAATTACAAGTAAATCGAGGGACCGACCCTCGGCGCTCAGATCCTAGAATGAAGAGGGGATGCCTTGTCCTCCCCAGTTCCCACCAACGTATATGAACTTGTTCTTATACGTCTTCTGGGAAGATGACATCCCATCGATGAACTCCCCCGAGTCATCTTGTCATTGCACTGAGGATGCACCCAGCATGTGCTCTGTTGTTTGATGAGTCGTTAAATAAGCATTATTTTATACCCTTTATACATGACTTTTAGTATTAAAATAATAAATAATTAGATAAAATAATATATTTTTTGATATTTTTGTAGAAATAAATAAAGCTTGGAATCTGGAGCATTTTGGCAAAAGAATAGTCTCAATCAGAATTATAACGAAAAAATTATAGACAAAATTCAGTGAAATTATATTATTTAATTATTTATTTTATAGAAACCCAATTTTTGTTAGCCCAAAAGCCCAGAAAATCAAGCGCAGAATCGCGACCTAGCCCAGCATTTCAAGCCTCTGCCTGTCAGATGTCGTCGGTAGGCGTATGCCGAAGTTGGCTTCCCTTGTTCAGCGCGCATGCGCCGAAGTTCCTTTCTATCTGTCAGCGCGTTTCGCGCCAGTCCTGAGGCCATTCTAAACGCATGCCTACCGACAAGCCATTCTCGGTGTCAGCCGACAGGCGCCAGCCTTCTTGCTCCTATCCAGCCTACTACCGCCGAGCTACCCCCCCTATTTCCAGCCGATAGCCGCCAAGATCTGCTGGCTTTTCCAGCAGATTGCCGTTGATTCACTTCAGCAGATTTATCTGCTCATTTTTTCAACCATTTTGGCTGATTTTTCAAACTTCTTTTCCCCAAAAAACAGCCAATCTCATCATTTCACTTTTGAATTAATTATTGTAATTTTTATTTATTTTTATTTTATTTTTATTTTATTTTTAGAGTTTAATTTGATTTTTTTTCCTTTAAATAGGAGTTCATTTTCACTTGTAAGGGAGACTTGGTTTTGAGACACATTGCGAGCCTTCTTTAAGAGAAACTATGGAAAAATATTTTCGATACAAATTCTAAGAGTTCAGGTCTGAATTTCCCTTGTTTTGTCCTTTCCATCTTCACATGGTTTCAGCCGCTGTTCGGTGTTCCTTGTGAAAAATAATCCATTGTTTTCATCCATTCCGAAAGTGTAACATTTGCTCTCCATCCTCTTAAACTCTTTTATTTGTTATTGGCTTATTTATAATGCAATATATGTGTTGGTTTTTCCTTTCTATCTTTTGTGAAAATTGAATATAATCTCCATGTGTTTTACTTTCTAAAAATCATTTACTTCTTACATTTTAGAGCTTAATCTTCATTTTGAGACTAAATGTTGATCCGTTGTTCGGAGCATTTAGAGTAGAGTTGAAGAGATTTAATGTATGACCGTTGTTCGGCGCATTAAATCACAAACTTAAGGTACATCGTATTATAAGTAAAAATCCGATGTTCGGTGCATTTATAATATGAAAAATGTTTGAAGAAATATGAGTTTATGAAGGTAAGATTTCGTGATTAATTTGAATATTTACAAATGGTAGTGTGTTGGTAAATTTTATGTTTAAGAAAAGTCCACTTGTACATAGGTTAAAAAAGAAATAGAATTAGTTTATATATGTTTTTACTTGTATTTGTATGATTACAATCCCTCAAAACTCCCCCATCTTTATTCTTTCATTCTTTTATTCTTTTATTCTTTTATTCTTTAATTCATTTATTCTTTAATTCATTTATTCTTTAATTCATTTATTATTTATTTATTTATTTATTTATTCATTCATTATTTTATTCTTTGATTATTCATTATTCTTTTTAACTAACATATTATTAATATTCCCTAATTTCTCCGGTTAAGAACGATCCTTATTTAGCAATACTACAACTACACACAAAAATGTTTAAGTTGCATAATACTGGAATTATGTGTTTAATTTAATGCGTAGTTTTGGCGTTATCACTGTTGCTGAGCGAACTTGTAAAGGTGGACGACCTAGTCGTAGGTCAGTGGTTTTTCCCCCTTTGACAAACGCCGCATGCAGGCTAACCAGAATGATCCACACATTCGGGTTCAGCTGACCGAGGGCCACGTCCATCCCTCGGATCATCCTCCTCAGCCACGGATGCAACAGCAGCCAGACGTCGTGACTACACAGCTCGGTGTTGAACAGGGCCCAGCCCTCAGGAGCCTCACTTGGGAGCTCGGAGGGATCAACCACCCGCAGCTCAACATCCGACGGCGCAGCCCACGCCGATTAGAAATTTTTTACCGTGGCCTATGTCTCTCGACTCTCATACGCGTCTATCGACCCCAAGACCATGTCTATAGGTTCCTCGGTCGGTAACGCCTCTTCGATCGCCTGCTCAGTGCTCACACCGGTGGGTTTTTTCCTGCTCGACTGAGCTCTGTCCTAACCCCTGGACCGACCAGACGCTGACACCCCGGTCTGATCACCTCTGATGGTTTTCTTCGCGGAAAACCTTGTTAGTGCTTCCTCCACCCAAGGCCCCGCATCCATTGAGGAGTTCTGTTGGATTCCCTCATCATAGTCTCGTACTTCGTTGGGTCACTGACCGCTATGTTCCTAGGATCGAACCGAAGTCTAACCCCCAGTTCATCCACAGTTCATAACAAAACAAAACATTAAATCGAAAACAAGCATGGGAAAGAGGCCATACCTTGTTATTATACGACAGTCGTCCTCACCGGAAATCGTACAACCATAGAAGTCTTATGCAAAAATACTAGCCGGAAATTTCCTAACCACAAAATAATTTCGAAAGCCAAACTGCGTGAAAGTGAAAAGGGTAAAAAAAAAATTTACCCACTATTTATAGGCGCAGGTCGGGAATCGAAGTGTCACCTCGTTTCGTGTGACATTTATTACTATGCCAGCTATTTTCCACAGATCCCACGTGTCCTTACGCGACTCACTGACACCCAACGGTCGCGAATTCCAACGGTCACACAGACCGACCCACGACACAAACGGCTCCTCGACTTCCCCAACCTACTAACACAACATGGGTGGCCCTCGATTTCCCCGCCCATACCGACCAACTCGCATCCGCTCGGTTTTCCCTTCACCTTCCACCACCGACAATGGCGCTCAGCACACTCCCTCCCCTAGGGGACTTGGGGGACTGGAAGCAGACACATCCGGTCTAGGGCACTCTTTTTACAAGTCCCCAACCGAGAAATTCCACCTCGATCACGAACTTGGGGGCCTTCTGTTCATACCATATCGAATGTCGGGATTGTAACGACCCGTCCCGAATGTCGGGATTAAATATTAAATAATTATGGATTTAGAATGATTAATCGAGAGAAATCGGATAGACGGTGTAAAATGACCGTTTTACCTCTGAACTTGGGAAAAATGTTAACTTTTGACCCGATGAGTCAAACATACGAGGATTGAAGATCATTACATAGATCGGGACATTACGAGTACGTAGGCAGGCAGCACGTCGAAATTGGACGTCGAATGGGGAAGTTATGGTCACGGGATCGAAATCGGGAACTTACGCCTTGGGATTCGCATTAAATATCACTTTAATCTGATTGATTGATATTTTTATGTAGGGCCCTTGGATGAGTGACAAGTGCAACTCATCCCATGGCTTGAGACCCCTAAATTGTGGATCTTGTTCCCATTGGTCCATTTGTAAATTCTTTAAAAACAAACACACCCACATCTCTCACCCCAGCCGTTCATTTCCCTCAGCCCTCTCATCCTCACCATTCATTTATCTCATCTAATCATCATCTTCTTCATCATCGAGTAGCCTCACCATTTTTGCTAAACCGTGAATGTAACAACGGCTCCTGAATTCTGGAATTAGATTGGTGATTAATGAAGGATTAGCGAGATTAGTCGATGATTAGTAGTGTGATTTCGAACGATGCAAAATGACTGTTTTACCCCTAGATTGGGAAAACTGTTGACTTTTAGTTCGGGAGGTCAAACAGAATTTAACTGATGACTGTGAAGTAGTTCGGGACATCACGAGTCCGTAGACAGGCGGCATGTGCGATTCCAATGTATGACGTGAAAGTTATGAGGCTCGAAAGTTGATGGGCATTTGGTAATTTGGCATGGTCATTTGGTTGCATTGGGATTTGTGCCCAGTGGGATTGGGACACTTGTCCTCTCTCTAGATGTCTGTGGAAGCTTGGACACCGCCTCTCACCTATTTTAAAAAGGGATGAAATCGTGCAGTTGTGTGTGTCAGTGACTATAGGCCGAATAGGAGAGAAAACTGAGTGTGGTGTGTGATCGTGAACCTAACACCCTCAAACGACCTCCCTAACCCGTGGTGTGTGAAGGAAAATGAGAGAGAAAGGTGAGACAATGATAATAGAGGTCACGGCGGAGCTCGCGGCGGCGTGGTAGGTAAGTTCCGGCGAAGGAACTCTTTTTCGATTCAAAAATGGTAGATGTTGATTTAGTGACTAATGGTCAAATTGGTTAATTGGAACATGTTTTGGACATTAAGGCAAGTCAACTGGGACTGGAACAGAGGCCAACGGTGGCCGGAGTCACGAGAACGCAACGGTGGAACGTTGGAGGACTGTTCTTCGATTTGGAAGGTGAGATCTCGTGCTTTTCTTGGATTTTTGACTAGACAGATCGATAGGACATAGTGGGACGAAGCTGTAGGAGTTGGAATGGTCGAAAACAAGCTGAAATTGGCTGAGTTATGGTGTCGAACCGGTCACGCCGGTCCAATTGGACCGGATTTACATGATCGAACCGGACCGGGGTCGACTAGGTTGAAGATGATTGGGTACTGGCGTATGAAGCCCACACGCAGAGCCTTTGGGAGGCGCGTGGGGGCATGTGGGACACCTTTTGGAAATGAGTTTGACCCGAGTTTTTAAGTATTCGATGTAACAAACATTTTGGGATTGGTTTCGAGTCGATCGGACATCGTTTCGATATTGTTCGGGATGTCCGAAGGGTTAGGATCGAGTTTAAATACGTTTAAAAGTTTGGGAAAATTGCGGGGATTTAATGGAAGGTTATTGAAGTGGTTAGTGACCTTAGAATATGATTTGGACAGGTTCGGGAATTCCGATGATGGTGGATTAGCCGGGAAAGGCGTATTGCACACGTATTGAGGCGGCAACGAGGATGGCCTATGAGTGGACTTTGCTTTCGAAATTATAATGCATGCATAACAATTTTATATGTTTTCTATATATGATTTCTATACTTATGACTATGGTATTGATGATTTACATAATTGCACGTATTTCGAGAATATGGTTTATGCTATGCTTTGATGGATGATTTTATACTGTTTATACGTATTGTGTTTTGTTAATGATTTGATGAGATGATATTGGGTTTGAATGTGAATTCGGGCATGAAACCCATTTCGATAATATGTTTTCGAATTTCGATTTTAATATGATTTCTGGATTTGGATTCTGATTTCAAAATGATGATTTTGGATCTGGATTTGGAAATGGATTTATGGATTTGGATTTGATAAAATGGTTTTGAATTGGATTTGATGGATCTGGTTTTGGGTTTAAAGACTCGATGATTGATTGTGATGGGGGAGGGCCCTATATGTGATTTGAGTTTAAAAACTCGTGAGTTTATAGACTTGGTTATTATGATATCTCCCAAGGCCTGTTATTGAGTTTAAAGACTTGTGAGTTTAAGGACTCGTTGATTACCCGGGAATGCCTGATATGTGTTTTGAGTTTAAAGACTCGGTTATATGAGATCCAGTAGGTTCGATTGATTGATTGATATGTGTTTTGGATTTTTGTGATATGCTGATGAATTTCAAATGGATTTCAGATGTTTTGGGCTGCGTTCCCGTACTTTGGTTTTGATTTATGGTTTTGGGCTAATGCCTGGGATTTGAGAAACGAAAATGATTTCTGGTTTTGATAAACAGTTTTCGTATCTTGGAAATGAAATGGTGTTCGAATGCATGCATTATTTTTTTTACGTGGATGGCATAAATGTCTTTTCTGATTAAATTTTTTTATAAACTTTATTTATTTTCGTCCACTTACTGTCTTTTCAAGTTTTTTGATGCCCTTCAAGTTGATGCAGATGCGGGTTGTTGGTGAGACTAAGACATCACGCACAATCCATGGTGGTTACTGCGCACTCTGGAAAGTCGGAAGTTGTTTTTGGACCATTGACCTGGGATCCCTTGTCTGGCTTACGTGTTACATGGAGGTAAAACAGGCGTCTAGCCTTCGCGTCGCACATGGGTTAGAAGGGAGCATGGCTTATCCCTTAATCCAAGGGGATTAGGGATGGGTCGTCTCAGTGAACCCCATCACCCATAAATCCCTATAAACCCCCATAAACCTAACATAATGCTGATAATCTATGAATGAAAGTTGGAGTTTGAGGGCAGGCGATGATGATGGTGGCAACGTCGTCGACCGTAGTGTACGGCGGTGGTGGCTGGGAACCAAAACCCGTGAGCCCTGTTTTGGTTCAAAAAACACGAGTTTGGTTTTTGGAGTTGGTTGATCGATTTGGATGACCCTATGATGTTGCTGGAACTCATAAGAGTTGGATGGGATTGGTTTCGTAGACAGTCGTGGACGGTGGCCTGCAAACCCGTGAGGTATAGTTTTTAGCTTGAAAATGGTGAACTTCGTTTTAGTGCATGTTGACATATTCTAACAACTAGAAATGGTTTCTAAGGGTCAAAAAAATTGTTTGGGCTTGGAATTGAGGTGAACAGTGGCCGAAGCTAGGAGCAGTTGACAGAGGAGGTTGGCCGGTTGTCTTTCGAATCGGGGAGGTATGTTCTCGACCTAAATTTCCAGTATTGAAATCGTAAATCGAATAGAAATATTAGAATGAAGCTGTAGGAATGATTGGGAGTGAAAATAAGTGAGAATTGAGGGTGTAACGGCCTCGCCGATCCAGCTGAATCGAAATTGCAGAGAACCGGTTCAGGCCGGTTTAACAAAGGAAAATGATGAATAGTGTCCCAACGCGTGGGTTTCACGCGCAGGGACTATGGGCGGCACGTGAGGGCGCGTGGGCCCTAGTTTCGAGGTGCGGTCAACATATGAAATCATCCTTTCGATGTAACAAACATTTTGAGATTGGTTTCGAGTCGATCGGACATCATTTCGATATAGTTCGGGATGTTCGAAGGTTTAGGATTGAGTTTAAATATGTTTAAAAATTTGGAAAAATTATGGGGCTTTAATGAGAGGCTAATGAAGTGGTTAGTAACCCTCTAGTATGATTTGGATACGTTCGGATATTCCGAGGATGGTGATTTAGCCTGAGGAGGCTTATGACACACATATCGAGGCGGCAACGTAGTATAGTCTATGAGTGGACATTGTTTTCTAAACTGTGACGCATGCGTAACTGTTTTTTATGTTTTATATACATGATTTCTATGATGATGATTGTGGTATTGATGATTTACATATTTGCACATATTTCGAGATGGTTTACATATTTGCACGTATTTCGAGGTTTATGGTTTTACTGTAGTTTTACGTGCTTATGGTTTCGGTGATGATTTGATGAAATGGTTTTGGAATTGGAAAGTTGAACTCGGCCATGAGACCCAATTGTTTTATAAACCCTCGGACTTGGAGTCCATTTGAGTACTGTATCGGGGCCGGGGGCCCAGTTGGTTTACATGATCGGGCTAGAGGTCGAGTTGGTTTACGAAATCTAGCATGAGGGCCAATGGTGTTTTATAAATGTGATTTTGGGTTTGGGACCCTATGTTTCATAAACGTGATTTTGGGTCGGGGACCCTAAATGGTTTTGAAATTATGGATTTGTGATGGTTTTGTGGAAATTTCGGGCAGGGCCCTTTGAGATGTTTTGAAATGGCTTTATTAAAATGTTTTCCATATACCATATGGATACGAGAACATGTGGATGGTCTCCTCCAGGTGTTTGGGACATTGGAGAAGTCACGGTGCATTGCCTGCAAGGGGTCACTGCACGGAGCTACCGGACCGTATAGTGACTCAAGAGCAAGATTGCTATGATTAAAAGTTTGAGACGTCAGACATCTAGAATGTCAGAGATATGGACCCGGAGAGACCCCGAGCAACACACGTTGCTTTTACCGTGAGATATGACGTATAGGACGTTGAGCGTCTGAGATGCCAAGGATGGTTATTTGGTAAATATGAATTATTGGATTTATGAAATGGTATTTTGGTGTTTATGGATTTAGGCAATGACCCACTTGGTTCTGGATTTACGGATTTTGGTATTCTATGATTTTGGGCTGAGTTTCCACATATGGTTGGATTTACGGTTTTTGGGCTAAGGCCCAAATGGTTTATTTAAGTAAATGGTTTAAGTACTGGTTTTCGAATGCATGCATACGTTTAGTGAAGGGCATAAATGTAACACCCCGGAAATTTGAGGATTTTAATATTGTAAATGATTGCATGAATTGACGTTTTTATCCCTGTGAATTGTATTGCCAAATTGTTGAATTTTTGATTGGTGGGTCAAACGGACTTTGACCAATAACCGTGACGTAGTTCGGGACGTCACGAGTTCATAGACAAGTGGCACGTCCAATTCGGACGATCAGGAAAAAAGTTATGACCATCGGAAGTTCAGGGGCATTACCGTAATTTGGACGATAAGGGCGAAAATGTTGACTTTTCGTTTGGAAACCGATTTTCACACGATTCAAGGACCGTTAGGTGGGTCTCGATGTCCTGAGTCCGTTGACAGGCGGCACGCTGGAATCGGACTTCGAATGACTGAGTTACGGGTCTGGAAAGTGAAGGGCATTATGGTAATTTTTCAACTAGGGGCATTTTGGTCATTTTTCCCTGGTTACTGTAGCAACCGCGGGGGAACATGGGCGGCACCACCATGTGCGGTGGTTCTGAGTGCCCAATTGTTTATTCAAGTGTGTGCTGGAAAGAAAGGAATGTTTAAAACTTTAGGAGCATCAGAACGTGGTCTGATTCATCCACCCAGCACGGCCACATTGTTTAATTTCGATCGAAGCTTTTCGGGGAACAAATCTCAGTGGACATATTGGACTTCCACGAGCCTCTGGGACGGCTTAGGTTGTTTAAAGCTGAGTAGAATGTGAGTGAGCTTCACTCTGCCGTTGAAAGAACTGAGAATTGGTGAGGAACCAGAGAGAAACCATTTCGGGAAAATTTGGAGGGAAATCGGGTTTTCAATTTCTGGTGCTTGTTGGACTGAGCCAAGGCTTTGTTTAGTCTTCTGGGAGGGTTTAGAACACATCCATGTCGAAACCGAAGGTAACTAGCCACAGGTGAGCTGGGACGGTGACTACCGTGTTCAGAGAAATTTCAGAGGTTTGGACGACTACTTCCAGGTGAGTGTTGGTTCAATTGATTGTGTTTTTCAGTTCATTTTGATCCTATGATGCTTCCTGTAAGGTTAATTTGATTATGGTTTAGAAACCAGTGAGTTGGGGTGATCAACCCGTTTGGATGATCACGGGTCGAAGGGCCATTTAAGGAATTGTTTTGGCTAACTAATGTCTTAGAACTTAAATTGGATGATTGATTAACATGTTAGGATCAAATTGGATTGAAATCGAGTAGGAATTGATGGGTAATCAACCGGGTCAAGCCGCGGGTGGCGGGCCCGTGTTACAGACAAACTGGTGAAGGTGGTGACATTGTAGCTACAGTGTCAGGCGTGTGACTTTCACGCGCAGCCACTTTGGGCGGCGCGTGAGGGTGCGTTGGGCCTTATCTCCGATCACGATCAATATGACTTTTATTCCTCTCATCATTCTGAACATTTTTTGGTGAATTAACCATGTTGATCTGAGATAGTTTGATGGGTCAGTTTAGGGCCGGTTGTCTCGGAAAACGTGTTGGACGGTTTCCCCGAGCCGATTTCTGTTTCGGACTTTTTGGATAAATGTTTAAGACTTGTAGTGACCCTTACGTGTGATTTGGACTGACAGGAATTGTACGATAATCCCGGTACAGGTCCGTACGCGCAGATTCGCAGCAGGATCGTACTGTGAGTGGTCCCGATTTTATTAAACCCTTGCATGCTTAAATGTTTTCTGATTTACTTATATTCACATGCTGGAATCAAGAAACGGTTTTGATGATATTGAAATTATGATTATGGCACGTTTCACGGTATTTGGGTTTGAGACCCGTTTTGGTGAAACTTAAAGATTGGTTTGGATTTTATCTATGTATATATGTTTTGCATGTGGATATCAATAAAATGTATTTGGTACTGCACTGTATAGATCCATTCTTGTGATACTGTCTCCTTCGGATGTGGTACCCCAGAGTGGTCACGGCGCATTGCCTGCAAGGGGTCATTCTACGGAGGAACCGAACCGTAAAATGACTCAGGAGCTGGATTGCTTATTTGATGTCAGGGACGTCGAGCGTCTAGGACGCTAGGCATTTGAGATGCCGTACCCGGATAGGGTTCGGGGATTGGATTCGGGATTGAGACCCCGAGTGACACGCGTAGCCTTGGGACTGTGACCTTATTGGACGTCAGGGACGTCAGGCATCGGGGATGTCAGGATTGGAGTGTATAGTGCAGTCGTTAAAATTATGTTTATGGTTTTATTACATGCCTTATGATTCATATTATATAATTTATGGTTTTAATTTCTGATGCATGCATGTTTGGAAAACGGATGGGTAAATTATATGTTTTACTTATTAAACGGTTTTATAAACTTGAGTTTCGGCCCACTCACCATTAATGTTTTGGTAACCCCTCCAGGTTGTGCTACTGAGGTAGATGAGGATCCTGAGGCGGAGGCATAGATTTACTTCCGCGTACCTGATCTCCTGTTGGGTGGTTTGCCCGCAGGTTTATTTTAGAGTCGTGCTCGCAATTTGTAATTTGGAACTTTATCCCTTGTCTGACATCGTTTTATTTCGGATTTGATGTATAACTTTATTTGGTTATTTATTCATTTGAACTTTTGAGGTTAAAATTGGAACGTTATTTTGTGTGTCAGACGGGAGCAGGGCACGTCCCCATGTGGTCCCAGGGGGATCGGGGCGGGTCCTGTCAATAAATGTCTTTTTATGAATGTGTTTTATGAACCACTCACAATTTTTAATGGTTTTAATGCCCTTCAGGTTGATCACAGATGCGGGCTGTAGCAGAGACCAAGACATCGCACTCCTCCACCGATCCTAGCGCGCTCTAGAAGCTCCGAATGGGCTGTGGTTTTTAGTTATCCCTTGTCTACGTGTCAGACTGGAGCATGGATGAAAAAAATGAGAGATTATCAGCGGCGAAATTTCGCTAAAATTAGCCGGCTCCACATAAGAGATAGAGAGGGGGGGGGGAAGAAATTGAGCAACATTTCGACATTTTGTCTTGTTTTAAGCCCATAGATCTCATTATTTGATTAAATCGATTGAGATAGGACCAAAGTTCATGAAAATCGGACTTAAAACATGCGAATTCTAGTCGGGTCATGCCGCCGGGTCGAAAAATCTGAATGGCAGACCCGCGGGAGGAAGAAGAAGACCTATTAAGAGAGTTAGAGGGTATACTTTATATATTATACCGTTGTTACATTTTCAATTATGTTTGGCTAGTTGAGTTGGCTGGGCACTTTTCCTTTCCCTTTAAATGACCAGGGGTCTTGGGTTCGAATCCACGATGTCCTTTTGTGTTTTTTTTTAATTCGTTTTTCCTTTGTTTTTTTTTAATTCGTTTTTTCCAAATGTTTTTTTTTCCAATTTTAAATATATGAATTCTTTCCAATTTTTGAACAAAGATTTGCTCTATTTTTTATCCTTTTTTTCCAATTTTAAATATATTTACCCATTTTATAATTTTTCTTCTATTGCCATTTTTTTTATGTTTTTAATTATGTTAACATTCAATTATAGTAATTCACTTCAATTTATGTTTATGTTTAAAATTTTATATTATTAGTCATCGGCAGAACCCTATTATATCATATTATTCATCATATATTCATTATATTAAACTAATTTTATAGTTTTTATTAGTCTTATATAACCATTATTGGGTACTGAAGTTTTTTCCAAAATTTCATTCCAAATTTCCAACTTTTAGACCGAATTTCCATCCTTTTTTTTTTTTACCGTAAACGATATCGACATCAATATTGATATTTTGGACGAGGTATCCGTTCCGTCGATATCGATATTTTCATCCTTGGACGGGAGCATGGCACATCCCGTGATAATCCCGGGGGGATTAGGATGGGTCGTGTCACAGATACCACATCAGCCTAATCCGACTTTGGAGGCCCAGGCCTCTATCGGTCGGGACGTCTGATCAGACCCACTGGGAGGCACAACCCTCTGTCAGCACCATGCCACATGCCGACTCTAGAGGCCCAGTCCTCCGTCGGCCCAGATCGACCTGAAGGCTCAAGAGTTCCTCCCGACACATCTCCACAAGCCCAAGGGATCCAGGCCCACTCAGATGAACAAACCCTAGTAGGGTCTGGCCAACGCCGATACGGGGATAGCCCCACCTGCCACGTGTTGGTTCCACAACATCCGACATTTGTCCCATATCGGGAGAATGCAATTATTATACTCACCACACTCATACAAAAGTAGTCTATTTGTCATATAGAGGTAACTAAGCATTTACTATTCACAACCATTACATTACACTAATTACCACACCCTTACATCTCAGATTGACCACTAATTTGGACGTCAGAGTACCTTTGGGCTGGTACCACACTGGTGCCTATACTCTGACCGACCAACCAGCTTTGTCCTCTTTCAGGTCTATTTAAGGGCACATGGTAGAGCAACATTCGCTCTCTAAGTTGGCACATTTCGTGCATAAACACATATATTGACAATATTCAAATTAAAACCGTTAAAATTTGAACGGTTCGATACAGTTGAGATTTTCCAAAATTAGAAATAAAACTATTTCGATTCAAACCGTTACTAACAGTTCGATTTAGATTGAAATGGTTTCAACCCATTTAGGCATAAAACAAATTAAGGATATAAAAAACAAAAAAATAATCTATACTTTAAATTTTGTATATTAAATTTGCGGATGATTAGATTGGATTGCAAATATTACAACTATATTAAGATTTATCAAACAAAAATTACCACTTAATAATCTTTTATTATACTGTTATTTGGATATACATGTATTTATCTAGATATGCCTAAGTATATTTTTTTTAAACTTTGTATTAATAATAGATTTAAAAACTAATTAAAATTAATATATTCTTTGACGATCTGATTTGGATATAATGGATACAAAATAAAAATTCAAATTCAAATCATTACTGTTGAATCAAAGATTGAACTCGTCGCGAAAAGTCCTCACAATTCCTGCAGACAGCAAACAATTAGCTATCGTTGCTTCGATCGATTTACCCGGGGGGTTGTTCGACCAAGAACACTCTGATGCTTAAGTTAGCTTTGAGAGAGGAAAAGGATATACTTCGAAACGAAGAATCAACGTACCTTGGAAGTGAAATGTGCCTTGCTATTTATAGAAAAATCTTGGGAGCCTTGGAGAGTTCTGATTGGTCGGTTTGAATATTTAATTAATAAATAATATATTATTATTAAATGAATAATATATTATTTTGATAATCATAATGATGGCTTATCATGATAGTAATGATATTTAGTGTATTTTAATATTAATATTAATTTATCGTTATTAAGAATAACGATAATTATCTCTCGGAGAGAATATCAATATTACGGAGGTTTTAACCCGGCCAAATAACGTATTTAACTGGTAAATAGATTATTTGATGTGCGGGTATTTTTCGAATGATCAGTGTTATTTTTGGGAATTACGGGACACGTGGTGGCTCCATAATTTTCGGATGATTCTGGGTTCCACAATTACTAACTGAAGTTTGATTTTTGTCGGGTCAAATATAAACTAATAGATAAATGATAATTTAAAATGATCCAGTTAGCAATTTTAATGGATTTATACCTATCCATACGTCTGAGATTGACTTTAATACCAATTATCAGGTATTCAAAGTGAATATATATAATAAAGAAAAATACGTGATGTCAAATATTCTCAATAAACACTATACACAATCCAAGAAAAGAAAAAGGAAACAGTAAGGAGTCATGCGTCGATGCTTGTCTTGCCACTTATGAACTGTATGACAATGGAGTTCGTCATCCATTGAGCTGTGGGATTACTTCATCACATGAATGTAAAAAGTAGTCGGCTTTCACATCCGTGATATATGTAACCATACAATTCCAAATCCAAAAAATAGGTGACGAAAACCAAAGCAAATTGCAAAAAAATCGCCCTACAAGGACATGCTATATATGCTTATTAGTTAATAGGTGACAATGTGAGTGGTCTGAAAGCAACCATAGCAAAAACATGATGAGATATGAACTATCTATCATAGGTCCATGCAGCTAGCTAGGGGTTTGCAGAGAGAAGATGCTAGGGCTGTAGAGTGCCTTGAAAATCAGGTAATGCTATAGCAATTCATGAAAAAGCACAATATGTGCTACATGTGAATGAATGAATAAATTATTTGAAGTTGCGAGGGGGCCTAACGGCTGTCTAGCCAGTAGCTAGTCATTTAGCCAGTGTGTTAATTAGGGCTATTTTTCTTGTTATGGAGACAAATTTGGAGACATGTTTAGAAAATGTTGGGCCTCATGGAGCTAGCTAGCTAGTAATGATAGGTATCTCAATCACTTTTGTAAAAACTTGATGAAGAGTTAAGAGGGTCGAAGCGTAATCCGTCGTCTCATATTGAGCTTCTATTGAAAGTACATAGCCATATCATATGGGTTGGCCTTAATTCATCCAAAGATATCATAAAGGGCCAATTTTAAGGGGAGCTTCGTCTTGCAACGTCTCCAAATTTGTGATATAAAATAATATTTATAAACCACTACAATCTATATATAATCCATTTTCAGTAACATATACAATTCTAAGCTAATCCAATCTGCCAAGCACAACATCATCTGTCAGTCATTCTCAACAACAATATCATCAACACACACGTCAGCACATCAACACAATTCATCAACTCATCAACCTTGTCTTTAACAGTTCGTAAACTTCCATCATCAACATATAACCCATACTTGTTCTTTAACACATTCATACAATCCATACAATCCAAGCTAACACATTTTTATCAATATCCAAACAACTTTGTCAAAGGAAAGGCCTTTCTCCACATTGAGAAACAAGTTTGTTTCAATAGGGATTATAAATACTAATGTGAAGCTTGATATCAAAACAGCAGCTTGTTTGGAGTCTTTCAACAATTTGGGAGCATCAAAACAAAGACCTCTTCTTTCCATTTGGGGTATCAGAAAACGGAAACAAATTTGATTCAATCATGTTATTTAATTGATTAAGAGTTCATCATAGAGAAGTTAACACAAACTAAAATGATTGATAGCAAAAACAACAAAAGCATCTTTTTAAAGTAACATAAATTCTCTTGGAAAAAAAAAAGTAACATAAATTCCGTGTATATGACATTTTTAACCCTTTGATTAACCCCTAAATATCCAATAAAAATACATCACAAATAACTCAAACTTGAACAAAGTAAGAAACCCATATCAAATCACAATTTCACGATAAATCCAATTGGATGAAAATCTAAAAATTTCATTTACATTAGTGTGCGACTCAACGGATTTGCCACCTAAGGTTTTAGTTTTTGCAGCTTCATCTCCGAAAAAAAAACTTAAAGTTTAGGGTTATTACTCTCCTTTCCTCATGGGATGGATTCTATTTGAAATTTTCGCTATTGCATTTGGCACTGAATTCGTCCTATCTAATTTTATCGTTAAAATAGGTATATCTATTTGAAACTTTAAAAAACTACCTATATTATGGGCTGAATTGATTTTGCACCCAAAATAGACATATTATTTGAAACGTTAAAAAACTACATTAAAAACTAGATGTTGTAGGAAAAATATGTTATTATATGTTCAAATTTGAAAAAAAAAAATTAATATTCAAAGTTGGTGAAAATATAGAGAGTCTGATTTTGGTAAATATAAAAACTAGCTAACTATTAATAACTTTTGAGTCATTTGAGGTTCAATTTATCAAAAAGTTAGCTAGTCTAATATGGATGCTCTTAGAGACTTAAAGTTGCATTGGGTGGTGGTAGGTGGCGAAGGAGAGATTTTTTTCGTTGGGGTTGGGGGAATTTGGGCGTGGAGTGGAAACTAGAGATGTAGTAGTATGTTGGTCTTACTGTGAGTCTGTGTCCTTGTTATAATTACTAATTAGATTTTAAATTGAATTAAAAATCAAATAGTGAAACCAGTTCGGTTTCAGTATGAGACAGTTTTCCCTATTACCGAAATCAAAATCGTACCGACTTAAACCAATTTGGTTTTGGTACCGTACCAAACACGCTTTCAATTTTATATTCAGTTTTTTTTTTTAGTATGGTCTGATCAGGATTAGTATAGTTTTGGTTTTTCAATTCCAAGTGCCCATGGCTAGTTACGAGGTTTGGTATGCTTTCAGATTGTCTTGGGTTCCACTCCTGCCAATGGTGAATACTGAATCTTCATGTTGTTGCCAGGGGTGCACTAGAACTTGTACGTGGATTTCCAAATTGTGGCCATGTGTGCACAAAAAAAGTGTGTGTGAAGCTTCCCAGCTACCGGAAGCGTAGGCCAACGGTGCACTAAACTTGTTGGACAATTTGGAAGGAGGGATGCTCTGTGATATTCAATGGAAAGGCTTTCAACCTTGGCTAAGCGGCTGAAGCTTCAAGAATCCTAGTCCATGATCTCTAGGCAACCATAAAGGCCAAGATCCCTACCTCCCCTCCCCCATCCTCCCCAATCCTCCTGTTAGTCCCAACAATGGTGCCTTCCTCCAAATAAGTTTGCCAAAGTTAATATGGATGCTTTGTGGACTGCTCAATCTATGAGAGCTGGAATTCAGATGATTATTGGGGATGCTAAAGGGATTTTCGTGGCTGGTTGCTGTAAATTTAAGAAAGCTAATTTTGTCGTTGATATTGAGTTGTGGGCTTTAATGGAAGGATGTATGCTGACATTAATGACAGACCCCGCCCCGTTTTCCCCCTGGGGACCATTGGGGAAGGCCTGCTCCCATCTGACAAGTAATCCAAAGTACCACAAATACCCTTCCGAGGGTTTTATTACACAAATACCTCTACTGGGGGTTCTAGATACACACCGGTGTGTTTCATATTACAACATGTCACACAAGGGAAATGAGCATTATGTTCGTACTAATACAAATAAAGATAACACCTACCCCTCAGGGTGGTCCAAACGCAACAGTGATATTTATGCATCGGCCCGGAGTCGATGCCCTCTTCGGTTTCCTCTCCTGAAGGGTCAAGAAAACATTCAAAGTGTGAGTGGACAAAAAATAAAGCAGTTATAAGTTCATTTGAATATATATATATATATATATATATATATTCACCCTTCGTTTCTGTAAACATATATGCATTAGTAGAAACATAGAAATACGATCAATTATAAAAACATATAACATTTCTATACATATACGTTTATCTATTAAAAAATACATCTGGGCACGTATAACCTCAATTCAAATGTAACTATGTATCCACAATCCCTTCTTCGACATCGAAGGCAAGTTCGACGCCAACTCGGGGCACACAACCCCTAGGGAAAAATCCTCGATAATGGTCACGATTCATATCTAAAGATATGCACACCACTCGGGATCTCACTCCGAGTCTACTCCCAGAAATTCTCTGTATGGGAGGCTCTATCTCTAAACCTAGCCCGAGCTCTATCCCGGATCTAGTTCGAGTATCTCTCCGGAATCTGGTCCGGGACCACAACACAATCTCCCACTCCTGGAACGGGTTCCCTATGGGGATACCCATTCTGCTCAGTGGATCGTGACCCTCCAGGTCGATGTCTGGAGGAGACCAATCCGCAAGCTGGAAGGGTATATACATTTACGTATGAAAACCTTTGCAAATCCATCTTTTCAAACCATGTCAAAACCTTTACCCAGAATTCTTTATAAACCAAATCTTTAGATCAAAAGTCCCAAACCATCAATACATTCAATATTTCACCATTCATTTCGAAAACACCGTTGACTCACTCAAATCCGAGTCAACGCTCGTCAAATGGGTCTCAAGCCCGATACGACCATTTCCACTTAAATATGTGCATTTCTTGAAATCCGTGATTTAATTCTCAAATCCCACATCATGAAACATTTAGCATAAAAAAATTTAGAAAACAAGTAAAACAGTTATGCATGTATTCAGTTATAAAATCAATGGTCCACTTACAACCAGTCCTTGTTGCGCTAACGAACCATTTACACCTGTCCTGAAGCTAAATACAACGTCCGAACCAGCCCAAATATACTTAAGGGTCACTAATTGACCCTACTAGGTCTAGCATCCAAACTTAGAACGAAAACGGCCCGGGAACGCGCTCCGAACACGCTTTTCTGAGGCTAATTCCCTCAATTTGACCAACCTAACGATCTCTGATCAACACAAAACCACCGTCATTGGATTCGTATCGTCGAAACCTTGAAAATGGTATTAGCCCCACAAAAATTACTATTCACATGCGCCCCCACGCACGTGGTCAACGCTGCTACAGTAACGCTGACGTCATCCTCTAACATGTGTCAGACGACACGTGTCAGTCCCTGACTAGTCCCTGCTCTGACATTTCTAACAAGATGACGTCATCATGCTGTCAGAATGGTGTCAGAATGATGACAACATCATCTCTGTCATTCGGTGGACTCCTACTAAGAACCTAGGCTACCGTTCGGTTGGCCTCCACCGAGAACCTACGGCGTGGCTCGATTGGTTCCTACCAAAAAACCAGAGGCAGAGCCGCCGGGACCCACGGCCTTGGCCCGCTCATAAATCCCTCTTCTGGTCACCATTTTCCTCACGGTTGTTTCCTACGGACTCGTCTCAGTCTATTCTACAATTCTATAACCTTAAAATCGTGAAGGAAGTCGAGTTTGTTACCACTAAGTCGAAGAAGCTCTACCTAGTTTTCAGCTGACAGGACCCACCCCGATTATCACCCCGATAACCGAGGTGAACCCTGCTCCCATCTGACAACCCAACCCGAAAGACCAGAACAACCTCACGAAAACCACAAATTACATTGTCATACAAAGGATAATTTTAAAACATCCACAAGTCAACCGTTATACAGAGCATAGTACCAAATAAAGTAAAACAAACCACACACAGAGTACACGCACAACGGAACACTGAAACCACTTCGAGAAAACTCTCGAGTACTCTATGCCTCCGACGCTGCCTCAACGTCAACCGCGCTAGCTCCACGACCTGGAGGGCAATTAAAAACCAGAAGGTGTGAGTGGACCATAAAGAATAAAAGTTTCAAAACCATTTCTTAAATAAACCAGGGTTTGGCCCTCCGTTTTGAAAACATGCGTGCATAACCTAATTTCTGAAAACAGTTATAAATCATATCATTTTCATCATGGAAACCGCAAAAACATAATCACAAGTAGTAAAACATAAGATACCAATATAATCATCCGATCAAACCTGCTGGATCTATCCGAGTCTTTAAACTCCCGAGTCTTTAAACTCAATCCAGGCCTCAATATTGTCAGGACCGGTCCCAAATCCCCCGGGATTAACGTGAGACCCGCTTGATCCCGTCTGACACGAAGTGTCAGACCAGGGAGAATTCCATTTCTAGCCCTCGACGGGGCTGTCAGAGTGCGTCAGGATCGTAGGAAGAGGGGAGTGATGTCTCGTCTCTGCTAAAGCCCGCATCCGCGACCAACCTGAAGGGCATTAAAACACGAAAATTGTGAGTGGACAAAAATAATATTTTATTTAAAACATTTTCATACAAAGACCTTTATGCCCTTCATAAAAGCATAAGCATGCATTCAAAAATCATTTATCAAACATATCAAAATCTTTCAAGGGTTCATGCCCGCCCCCATAAACCGCCATGACCCGTAAATCCAATTGGGTCCTTGACCCGAAGTCACAATTCAAAACCATCAACTATCACAGGTGAGGACTCAACCCAAATCAACGTACGTGGGTCTCAGCCCAAAACCGTTCTCAGTGAAATATAAAGCATAGAATACGGGGTCTCAGCCCCAAACCATTTCTAAAACATCATATACGGGGTCTCCGCCCCAAATCACTTTCTAAATCATAAAACCTCATACGTATCAATATACGTATAACCCATCCGCGGCACTTCCGAGAAGATGCCAACTCGGGACACACAACCCCTAGGGAACACATCCCCGATAAATGTCACGATATCATATCTATACTAGTGTGCACACTACTCGGGGTCTCACTCCGAGTCTTCTCCCAGGAATCTCCATCTGGGAGGCTCAATCACTGGATCTAGTTCGAGTTCTCTCTCTGGATCTAGTCCACATATCTCACCGGAATCTGGTCCGGGACCACATAATATCTCGTAATCTCCACTCCTGGAACGGGATCCCTATGGGGATACTCACTCTGGTATGTGGATCGTGACTCTCCAGGTCGACACTAGAGGAGACCATATAATCAATATGGAGGGTTCAATCACATTTTCAAATGATCTTTTCTTTCTTTCTCAAATCACTTTTCAATTGGGTTTCATACCTGAATCATCTCAATAGGATTCCTCGAATCCGATTCAAATCAGTTCCACAGGCCTCGGCCTAAATCCTCAATTCAACAGGGTCTCATGCCCGAATACTCATTTCATAAACTGGACTGGGACTCAAGCCCGATTTCACAATCAACAAGGCCTCAAGCCCGATATCACGACTAACTGGGCCCTAAGCCCGAAACCATAACCCAACAGGACCTCCCGTTCGATTTCACAACCAATGGGGCCTTAAGCCCGATATCTCAACTAAATGGGTCTCAGGCCCGATATCATAAATCAACGGGGCCTCAAGCTCGATTGTCACGACCCGGCCCATCTAACACAATATTGTCCGCTTTGGGCCCAGCCCTCACGGTTTTGTTTTCGGGAGCTCACGTACAACTTCCCAATAGGTCACCCATCATGGGATTGCACCAGCCTCAACTCGCTTAACTTTGGGGTTCCAATCCCCCCCAAATCCACTGAGCTCCCAAAAGGCCTTGTGTTAGATAGATACGTGCCCGCACATATAAGGTACTTCACCTTTCCCTCCCCGAGCGATGTGGGATCGTTCACCGATCTTACCGTTCCAAGCTCACGGGTCTTGCTCACCGTTCTTGCTTCTCAAGCTCACGGGGTCTTGCTCACCGTTCTTGCTTCCAAGACCGGGTCTTACAATCCACCCCTCTTGGGCCCAGCGTCCTCGCTGGCACACTTCCGGTCAAGGTCCGGCTCTGATACCACTCATTCTCTACTAATTCTGACTCAATTTTATCGTTGCTTTCACTTATTACCATCTA
This sequence comes from Prinsepia uniflora, assembly GCA_032719365.1. Classification (NCBI taxonomy): domain Eukaryota; kingdom Viridiplantae; phylum Streptophyta; class Magnoliopsida; order Rosales; family Rosaceae; genus Prinsepia; species Prinsepia uniflora. The sequence continues at coordinate 8,234,302 of CM064871.1, read as the reverse complement.
TTCCATGTTTATAATCGATATGTGACCTCAATTTAATGAAATCATGCCCTGAATCCCACGACTCAACATTGAAACCCGACGGGTCTTAACTCGGGTCGTAGGCTCCGTTTATCAGAGAAACGGGTAAGGAAGAACACTGTTCACGGTTACTGTAGCAAAGCGCGTGAACTCACGCGCAGCCGCTTGCGGCGGCGCGTGAGGGCGCGTGGTGACTGTTCTGGGAAAGTGGTCAACAGGTGTTTTATTCTATACAGTGTAACGGTCATTTTGGTTTTGGTTTCGAATCAATCGGATACTGTCTTGATAATGTTTCGAAGGTCCGAAGATTTAAGTTACGTATTTAATTAATATTAAATTCCCGGAAAATTATGGGAAAATTAGATGATGTAACTTGACTTGTTAGTAACCTTGAACAATGATTGTGAACAGGATTCGAGATTCCGAGCAAGTGTCGAAAATTACGGAAACGCGTGCAGCGCGGGAAACGAGCAGTTGGACGGTGTGTGAGTGGACGTTTGCTTTATAAATTGATATGCATACATAGTTAAATGTTTTATATGATTTATGGCGTGATTTGAATTGCAATAAATTTGATATGATTATTTTGAGATTTAATGATTATTTTAATCGGTGCTTCGGGCACGTTTTTCGAGAAAATGTGAAATGACTATTTTGGACGAAGGCCCGGGATTTGTGATTGGTTTTGGCTTGGATTATGAGTTGGGAAATTGATTTAATGGATTTATGATGTTTTCGGATATGATTTTACAAATTTGCGTGTATTAAATTATTTAATGATTTTACGGATTGACGAGAAATGAGATTTAGGCATGTGGCCCCGTGATAATGGTTTTGACATGGTTTTGATACTTGATTTGGAATGATGTTTTTGATTGTGTATTGATGTTTGATGCCCCCAGATGCGTAATTCCTGGAGGGATTCCGGATGTGTAATTCCCGGTGAGGCTGGATGTGTAATTCCCAGCATTGGATGACGACTCTGGAAGTGTAATTCCCAGAGGATCCTCGGATGTGTAATTCCCGAGTTATATGCTTTATTATTATGGTGAACAGATTTTATAAAATGATTTAAATGATTTATGTGTTTTTCCCTATGCATGCATGGTTTGATAAACTGGAGGGTAACGGATGTGTTTCAAATGTGTTTTACATGATATTATTTTTGTCCACTCACACCTTTGTTTTTAATGACCCTCCAGGCCGTGGCACGACACTCAGTGCAGTTATCCCTGGTCTGACGGGTGCTGAAGGGTACTTTCGGGATTTCAGTTGACTTGTCAGACGGGAGCAGGACTAGGTCCAGTTGGGACAGGTTCTGTCACCGATAGTACACCTAACTGGGCCTCAAACCCGAATCGTAAACCAACTGGGCCCCCGGCCCGATCATATAACTCAAATGGACCCTAGGTCCGATTCCTCGTCAAATCAAATGGACTCCAAGTCCGAGAGTTTGTTAATCAATTGAGTCTCGTGCCCAATTATATATTTCTAAATCTGAAATCCATTTATTAAATCCTCGTTGAAAATGTGATACACAAAGGTACGACATAAAGCCGAAAACCTCGAAATACGTGTCATTATGTCGATCCTAAGCTACCACCACCAATTTCACTCAAGGCAACATAAAATATGTATTAAAAGCATTTATAAACATTTATGCATGCATCAATTTTGAAAGAAAGGTACACTCACAGACCCTCCGAAGCCGCGCCTCGACTTGCGTGCCATAAGCTCTCCCGAGCCGATCACTATCACCGGGACTTCCAAACCTGTCCAAATTTTAATAGAAGGTTACTAACTACATTATTAACCTCCTACCAAAGCCCTGTAATTTTCCCGAACTTTTAACTATTTTTAAACCGATCCTAAACCTTCCGACAGCTCGAAACCTGTCGAAACGATGTCTGATTGACGCAAGCCAGTCCCAAAATCTTCGTTACATCGAAAGATTTTTTGTGTTGAACACTTCCCCAAATTATGGTCCACGCGCCCTCACGCGCCCCAAGAAGGCACAGAACACTATTTATCGTCTTCAAGCTCCAGCCGGTTCAGATGGCCGGTTCACTTGGTTTAGCACGTCCAACTGGACCGGCGTGACCTGTTCACGGTCCTAGACACCCCATTTTTCATCCTACTTCTTCCTTTTTGATTCCTTTTGTAACGACCCATCCTGGAATTCGGGATTAGGTTAGAAACTAATCATGATTAGTGAGGGTTAACCGGTGGTTAGTTGGGTGAAATCGGACGAACGATGCAAAATGACCGTGGGCAAAACGTTGACTTTTTATTTGGACGGTCAAATGGACTTTGACCGGTGACCGTGACGTAGTTTGGGACGTCACGAGATCATAGACAGGTGGCACGTTCGATTCCGACGTTCGAGGTGATAGTTATGACGTTCGGAAGCCCAAGGGCATTATCGTAATTTGGACGAAATAAGGGAAAATGTTGACTTTTTGATCGGGAGGTCCGATGGCCAAGGACCGAGGACCGTTAGGTTCGTCTCGAAGCCCTGAGTACAACAACAGGCGGCACGCGTCAAACGGACATCGAGTGACCAAGTTACGGGTCACGGATGGTGAGGGGCATTTTGGTAATTTCCTAAGTGAGGGTAAAATGGTAATTTACCTGCAGGGGAACGGTTTGAATATCGTGGAAACAGGGTCTGAGTGCCCATGTCGTGAGTGACCTGTTCCATTGATTTGTGTAAGCCTAATCTACAATTGTTTAATCAATTAGTGGTCTTGGGGGTAGAAGTTTAATCTGCAAAGGCCAAGGGAGAGTGTGATGTTGGGGAAATGGGGGATTGAACGGTGTGGAAGTTGGTTTTTTTTAGGATGCACAGAGACCGTGCGGGTGAGTATTCAGAGTACGTGTGAGAGCTGGGTGGGAAATTGAAGCCACAAGTGAGTAGTTTAGTGCCTTGAGAGGAGCAGTGCACGGCGAGCAATGGTGAGGTTGGGGAGCAAGTGCTGCTGGTGCGTCTGAAAATGGGAAGAAAACAGAGGCTGCTTCCCACGCTGGATCGATCTCCCAAGACCAATTTGAGGGGGGATGCGCACTGAAACGGAAGGATTGTGAGAGGACTGAGACAGTGGGAGAGCGCGGGGCTGTTTCAGTGTGTGAGCATGGGTCAATTGGAACTGGAACTGGGCTGCGGTCTGGAAATGGAAAACAGAGGACTGACCACCAGTCAAGAGTGATCTACCTCCCCAACGGTCTGTTGAGAGTTGGAAACCTTTCTGAAAGGATGTGGGGAGGATGGAGAGACTAAATGAGATAGGAGAACCGAGGGGCTGAGTGAATTCACACAGTGAAACCCGAAGCCTGTTTTCGTGTGAATTCAAATCCGAATTTGAATTTTAGACCAGCCCAAGCCAATTTGAGGCTCGAATGAACTTTCTGAGACCTTAGCTAGCCGACCCAGATCGATTGTTGCAAGCTCTGAAGCTCCTGGAGCCATGGACGGACGTTGTGGGTGGCCGGGAAATCGAGCTTTGTGTTCGTGCATTTGGAGGTAAGTGTTGTGAAATTGATCCCCAAATAATCCTTTCCATGAGGCTACAATGCTATGTTATCCATTAATTGAAGAATTACTTGGTTATACGGTGAATTCAGACGAGAGTCTCGTTTGAGAAACTTAGTTTAAGTCGAGATAGTTAGAGGTAAGGACGACTGCTTTGGATGTTACAGATCCCTAATTGGACAGGTTGCGAAGCTAATGGTGTGCTCAAATCGTTCAAATAATGTCGAATTGAAGGACTGCTAATCGGATCCTCACGCGGGTGGAACGGCCCGTATGTCAGGGAGTCGGGTGAAGATGGTGACAGTTGGGTTACTGAAACTGGCGCGTGACGGCGCGTGGGGCCGATTTTCAAGGTGAGTTCAACACGACTTTTATCCTATACAATGTAACGAACCTTTTAACGTTGGTTTCGAACTTATCGGACACCGTTTCGATGTGGTTCCGAGGGTCCGAAGATTTCTATTACGTTTGTAATTAATGATTAATTCCCGGAAAATTATGGGAAATTAGTATGTTGTTATGTAAGCCCTTGGTGACACTAAACTATGTTTTCGGACAGGATTTGGAATTTCTGGAAAATATCGGAAATTACGGGCATGCGTGCGGCGCAAAACCGAGCCTTAAGGATGTGTGTGAGTGGACGTTGCTTTCAAAATTTAATGCATGCATAAATTATTTCTATGATTTTATGATTATGATTATAAGTTGTGATTGATTTTTATTTCCATATTTATACGTATTCGATTCCCGTATTTATACGTATTTTTACTATACCTGTGAAATTACACGTATTTCGAGACTATGGTCACTCGTGTGCTTAATGATGGTTTAATGAAAGAAGTTATATGAAATGGGTGTAAAATTATTTAAGAAGGTTGTTTATGATTGCGAGTGTGACTTACGATTTTGACATGTTTTTCGAGAACGTCCCGGATTTGCACGTTTTACGAGATTTTCGAGTTATTGTGATTTGATCACTGTTGATGTTTGAATCTGGGAACTGAAATGAGACTTGTGATTTTGAGGATATTAAAAAGGGGTTGTGAGTATGTTTTGATTGGATCGTGATTTTGGTGATTATGATTGTGGTTTTGATGTGTTGAAAATAAGATTTGAGAAAGAAGTGATTTCTAAGAATTAAAATGGATTTGAAAAAGGTGATTTCGGGCTTGATGCTCGGGGCACAAAAGTAACTTTGATTTACGAGATTTCGGTTTTCGAAAAAATGGATTCTTGGTTTGGGTTCGGGATGATGCTTCCGGATGCCGGCTTACGGGATCATCGTTGTGAATTCGAATTCGGGAATGAAAAAGGATTTAATAAAGTCATTTGGTCTGATTTTGCATGCCCCGTGTTTCATGATGAATTGAACATGTTTGTAAAGTATGATTTGGGGTAAATGAATGTGGAAATTCGGACCATGGGTCCTGTTGTGGGAAATGTGATTTTGGGATGGATCCCACGTTGTCGTGATTGTCAATCTGTTTTGGGGTTTAAAGACCCGCTGAAAACTGCTTTGGGTTTGAAGACCCATTGTTGTGTTTGAAAACTGTTTTGGGTTTAAAAACCCGGTGCTATTGCTGGAGCACGTTTTGAGTTTAAAGACTCGGTTAATTGATGACGGGGGAGGGCCCTTACTGAGTTTAAAGACTCGTGAGTTTAAAGACTCGGTTACTGTAATACCCCCAGCCTATTGATTATGTTCTGAGTTTAAAGACTCGTTGATATCCCGGGAAGGCCTGTTTATGCGCATGGTTTTGAGTTTAAAGACTCGGGCGCACTTGATATCCAGCAAAATGATTAACTTGTGATTTATTGATGATTTCTGATGTTTCGGTTGAGTTGGTCAGTGGCCCGGTATATGGTTGTTGGTTTTGGATCATGTTGTGCATTTGGTTTTGATTCGTGGTTTTGGGCTGAGGCCCGGTGTTTATGGTTGCGGGCTGAGACCCGATGGTTGAGAAAGGAAAAAGATTTTGAGGTTCATACGAGTTCTTCCTTATGTTGGAATTTGATACACAGTTTTTATTTTGTGGAAAATCTTAACCGATGACGAAATGTTTTTGTATGCATGCATTGGCTTTTACGCGGAGGGTAAAAACGCTTGTTGTAACTGTTTTGCTAAACTGATTTATTTTTGTCCACTCACACTTTTTGGTTTTTATTGACCCTCCAGGTCGTGGCGCGTTGTTCGAGACTGTACGTGGGGCGGATGTAACGCCCCGGAAATTCAAAACATGAAAATTTGGAAAAAAATTGAAGAAAAGGACGATTTTGCCCCCGGAATTGGGCAAAAAGTTGACTTTTAATTTGAGCGGTCAAACAGACTTTGACCGATGACCGTGACGTAGTATGGGACGTCACGAGTTCATAGACAGGTGGCACGTCCAATTTCGACATTCGAGGAGAAAGTTATGACGTGCGAAAGTTGGTAAAAGGGGCCGAAAGTTGACTTTTTGATCGGAACATGGTTTGGACTTTCCGGGAGTACCATTGGGTAGGTCTCGGGACGCTGAATCCATAGACAGGCGGCATGCGCCAATCGGAGTCCGAACGAGAAACTTATGGGTCTAGAAATATGAGGGGTATTTTGGTAATTAGTATGGCAAGGGTAAAATGGTAATTTTACCACAGCATGGTATATGGGACGGTGGTCCTAGCTGATTCAGCTAAATTGGATAAGGATTTATTGTTGGGTAACATGTGTCACTTGATGAGGGAGATTAGTAGCACATGAGTGCTTTGGTGTACACTTAAATTAATTAATTAATTTGTTGTATAATTAGCACTTAGTTAATACATGATCAAAAACAACACAAAACGGAAAACAACCAAACCGTCCACCTTGGGTATTTGAATTTGTGCAAATTGATTGATCACGAGTCCATTGTAAAACTGAGATTAAACAGAGAGCTTTAGGCGAGGGAAGTGAGTGAAAATCGAAAAGAAAGGGGACTGGGAAATCAGAAAAATACCCGAAACCTTGAATTGATGATTTCGAATTGAATTTCTTGTTGGAGGCTTAATTGATGGAAATGAACGTTTGAGTAAGCTTACTGGACCTAAGACGAGTCGACTGGGATCAAATTCGAAGTGAATTGATCGTGAATTGGTGATGAACAGATGCTGCGACGCCATTGAAGTGGGAGCTTGGGTTCGATTACTTGGAGGTAAGAATTTCTGAAATTGATTGCACCTTTATGCTTAGAATGGACGTAGAATGCTTCCTGTATGATCAATTTAATGATATGACATGAACTGAGATGGAACCCGAATGAAGACCCGTCGGGTGTTCTTATTGAGTCGAAGGGTTTCAGAGCTTGTTTGGGTCCATTAAATCCACAGACCTGTAATCCATATTGGTTTAAGGCTAATGATTGAAAGAACGAGAGTAATTGAGTTCGAATTGGATAGGAATGAACCGGGCTGAATCGCGGGTCATAAGCTCCGTTTACCAGGTAAACGGGTAGAGAAGGTAACTGTAGCAACACTGTAGCACGGGCGCGTGGACTCACGCGCAGCCGCTTGCGGCGGCGCGTAAGGGCGCGTGGCACGTTTTCTGAGGAAAGTTCCAACAGGTGTTTTACTCCCTGTAATGTAACGAACATTTTAAAACTGATTTCGTGTCAATCGGACACCGTCTCAATAATGTTTCGAGGGTCCGAAGATTTAAGTTACGTATTTAATTAATATTAAATTCCCGGAAAATTATGGGAAAATTAGATGATGTAAATTGACTTGTTTATAACCTTGAATAATGATTGTGAACAGGATTCGGGATTTCTGGCACGTATCGGAAATTACGGAAACGCATGCAGCGCGGGAAACGATCAATCGGACGGTGTGTGAGTGGACGTTTGTTTTATAACTTGATATGCATGCATAGTTAAATGTTTTACATGATTGATTGAATGATTTGGTTTGCAATGATGTCATGATTTGTTTGGATGATTATTTATAATTTAATGATTATTTTAATCGGTAATTCGGGCACGTTTTACGAGGCAATGTGCAAATGATATTTTGGGCTAGGCCCGGAGTCAAAATGATTTCAAAATGGTTATTTTGATGAATGAATGAGTTAAGAATGATTTCTGGATTATGATAATGTTTTCTATATGATTTTACGAAATTACGTGTAAAGGATATTGGGCTTGAGTCCCGGTTGGTAATGATTTGACTTGGATTGGGTCATGGACTTGATTGACATGTTTTGGGATATGCTCCCGGGATGATTCATTGTGATTGTGATTGATTGTGAATACCCAGACGGTCGAAGCTCGGGGTGTTCCCAGACGACCGGAGCTCGGGGATATAATTGTGATTGTTCCCAGGCAGCCGGAGCTAGGGGTGTTCCCAGGCGGCTGGTACTCGGGGTAATAAATTTTCCCAGCTAGCCGGAGCTCGGGGTGTTCCCAGACGACTAATGCTCGGGGTTATGGCCTAGTACGGACGTAATTATGTGATGGCTTATGCACTTGTGAATAGTGCGGATTGAGTAATTGTTTATGACCTTGTGCATGGTACTGTTTGATGATGATTATGATTATGATGGCGTACTGGTATTAAGTGCGAGTTCTAGTCTGTGTGGCCAGGTAACTATGTTTTCATGTGTTTGGCCTGAGAGCCAGGATTTTGATTTGTTAGGTGATTTGGCTGGAAAGCCGGTGATTGTCATTCATTCGTTTTTTCCTATGCATGCATGATTTTGATAAACTGGAGGGTAAATGAGGTCTTTTCAAATGTGTTTTAACGAATATATTTTTGTCCACTCACACCTTTTCTGTTTTGTTGACCCTCCAGACCGTGGCACAACATTCGGGGCTGATCTCGAGGCGAAGGCATAAACGGAAATCAGCGCAACTATCCCTTGCCTGATAGGTACTGAAGGATCGTTTCGGGACTTCAGTTGACTTGTCAGACGGGAGCAGGACCGGGTAGGGTTTTTGAGGTCCAGTTGGGGACGGGTCCTGTCAGCGGAGGCATGAGTAAATACGTGTGGCTATCCCTGGTTTGGCAAGCACTGAGGGTAACTTGGGTTTTTCAGTCATCTTGCCAGACGGGAGCAGGACCGGGCACGGTTATCGATGCCCCTTTCGGGGGCGGTCCTGTCACCTTTCTTCCTATTTTCATGTTTTCTATCCATTTCAATCCTTAAACGCAACCGAAAACGTCTAAATCCTATGGTTTGATTTTGAACCAAACGGTTCAATGTTTTCCCAGCCACCCTCACTGCTGTTCAGCCCAAACCACCACCCAAAACCAACTTAATAACTTCCTAACAACCTAAAAACCAATTCCTAATTACCCAAAACAGCCCATAATGCACAAATAGAATTAAAATGGAAATTGGGCCTAACCGTGAAATCCTCTCGGTTCATGGCTCCACCATCCACGGTGGCGTACCCTTGGCCGGCCACCAGCATCCACACATCCTCTCCTCACTCTCTGGTCCTCACAGTCATGATCAAATAGGGTTGGGTTGGATTTGGGTGAAGGTTTACACGGTTTGGGTTTCTTTGGAAACAAAGAAAATGAATGATCTATGAAGGTGGGAGGTGCATGAATGAAAGCTAAGAGCCAGTGTATGGGTGACACTTGTCACTCATCCATTGGTCCACTGAAAAGTGAAGGGGCCCACTAAAGACAAAACTTCACTTTTTGTCTCGAAACACGTGTCGCCGTAAATAGTATCCCGGAACTTCCGTGAACCGTAACTTCGCCGTCGAACGTCCGAATTTGACATGCCGCCTATCTACAGTTCGTATCGTCGTGATATACGTAACGATCTTCGGCCCTCGGCCATTGGACCTCTCGGGCCAAAAGTCAACTTTTAGCCCAAATTACTAAAATGCCCTCGAACTTCCGAACATCATAACTTCCTCCTCGAATGTCGGAATTGAGCGTGTCACCTATCTATAAACTCGTGACGTCAAGAACTACGTCATAGTCATTGGCCAAAGTCCATTTGACTGCCCGAATGAAAAGTCAACGATTCACCCCTTTCTAGGGGCAAAATCGTCATTTCGCCCAAACGTCCGTTAATCCTCGTCTAATCTCCGATTAGTCTCACTAATTCATAATTAATCTTTAATTAATCCCGTTAATTTGGGACGGGTCGTCACAAATATAATCCGAGTCTTTAAACTCCCGAGTCTTTAAACTCAACAGGCCTATGGGGGAAATATCAATATATCCGAGTCTTTAAACTCCCGAGTCTTTAAACTCAATCCGGGTCTTTAAACCCAATCCGGGCCTGTCCCCCGTCAATCATAATCCGGGTCTTTAAACCCAATAACCAGATCCAGCAAATCCAATCCAAAATCATTTAAAAGTCATTTCTAAATCCATATCTAGACTCGAATCCGAAATCACTGGCCCGAAGCCATTCCGGCATCCAGAACCGTCATTCCGAACCCAAATCCGGAAAACCACTTTTCAACTTTAAAACCAAATTCCGCTTTCCGAAATCCAATTTCAAAATAGAAAAACCTTGATCACCAAATCATTTCTCAAATCCATTTATAATCATTGAAAACCATTTATCGTTTGAAATCCCAAAATCATGGCATCATAATCAGAAATCAAGCCTTTCTCGTAAAACGTGTCAAATACGTAATTTCCTCGAAAAACGTGCAATTATATAAAACAGTTATAGCATTTCAAATAGTCATGAAATCAAATATAAAAACCATAAATCAAGTCATTAAAAGCAGTTATGCATGCTCAGTTTTAAGGAGGAAGTCTACTCACAAGTACCGGGCACGTCACTCGCGTCCCGTACGTCCTGTACGTTCCTTGGTCTCCTCGAGGATTCCCGATCCTATTACAAGTCACTGAAACTCGTCACTAACACGTTAACGAAGGTCCTCCTAATTTTCCTCAATTTTCCCGAACTTCAAACGTAACTAACCGAGACCCTAAACCTTCGACCTCGTAGAACTAACCCGAAACGACGTCCGATCGTCCCAAAACTTGTCCCAATAGATTCGTTACAACGATTAAACCAAAAACCTAGTTGGACACTTCCCCGGAAAACGCCCCACGCGCCGCCCAAAGTGGTTGCACTTGGGCCTCACGCGCCTGCACACAGTCACTGTTCATCTTCTTCCTCGATGGTCAGACCGGTCTGAACAGGCATGACCGGTGCTCCGCTGTCCCTCAGCCGTTTCTGCTCCTTTTTCCACCAGTAGCTTCGTCCCCTTCCTAGTAATCGATTCCCCTACTCCAAACACGACAACACGACCCCTAACCTGTCTCCCCAAGCTCGAAACAGAACCCGTTCAAATCCTCTGTTCTTACTCCCGGCCCACCGTGTAATCCCCCGTCACGGTGTCGACCTCTACAGCTCCCTAGGAACCTACTGAACTCACTAGAACTCACCAAAACCCTCGACTCGTACTCAAACTCCACGACTTACCATTTGAATCAAAACGGAAAAACAGGGGAAACAGAGAAACCTCACCTGTCTGTGCACTGTCGTGAACGCCACCGTGTCCCAGCCCGTCCAACGCCTCGTCTCTGCCTTCTGATCTCTCCCACACTCTTAATTTGAACGGTTGCTCGAACACAGCACCACCACCTTGATTTTTCTCTGTTTTCCACAGAACTCACACTCACACACACACACACGGAGGTTTTTCTCACTCGAGTTCCACCCAAAACCACTTACTAACTCCCACTCAATCTCTCCTCACTCACTCGATCACCAAAACACACAAACACACACTGCAACCTAATCAATTTTCATCTTTGCCCAGACTCTGTTCTTCTCCCTCTTCGAACAAACACGACTCAAACCCAAACCCATATAATTGCACCGTGCAAATGCTAGAACCCACTATACACACCCCACGTGTCCACCATCCCATGGCCCAAACTTAAAATATCCAATCCCTCCTGTACACTTGTCCCAATCTGATTTGCACAGATCCCAAGGCACCAAAAGACCAAAGTGCCCCTATGAATCAAAATTACCATTTTGCCTTTTATCGTTCTAGACCCGTAACTTATTCGTCTTACGTCCGATGACCGCGTGCCGTCTGTCGTTGTACTCAGGACGTCGAGACCTATCTAACGGTCCTTGGTCTACGTGAAAACCAAGCGTCCAACAAAAAGTTAATATTTTCCCTTTATTACGGTAACGCCCTTAACCTTCCGAACACCATAACTTTCTTCTCGGATGTCGGAATCCGGCGTGTCACCTGTCTACGGACTCGTGACGTCCCAAACTACGTCACAGTCATCGGTCAAATCCCAATTGACCGCCCGAACTAAAATTCAACAATTTGCCCAAAATAGGGGCAAAATCGTCATTCTACGCCCAAAGTCCAAAAGAAACCCACTAAACACCGATTAACTCAGTTAAGCCCTCACTAAACACTTCCTTAAGACTGACTTCCGGGACGGGTCCTTACATCAGCTTCTTCCTCTGCCTTGTCCCGTGGTCCTTTCTTCTCGAACCAGTTCGCAGGGGCCTCAATCTGTCTTCCTGGCGTCTCTGTGTTCCCAGTCTTGCTCCAGAGTGAAGGTAGGTGATGTGGGTTGAACGATCGAAGTCCCTGGGTTTGTTTACCCGTCGCGGTTTGGGTGGTCGTGGTGGCTGCAAGCGGCTGGGACTGATGACAGTGAGGACGGTGATGATGAGAATGATGTTCACTGATGCTGAGAGATCGATTTGGTTTGGGAGAGATTGATGGGAAAGGAAGATGAATGTGGTTTGTATGCAAAATGGGTTTCACGGCAAGCCCAAAAGGAAATATCAAGCAAGTGAGATGAGAACTCTTCCATATTCTATCAAAACTTAAAGTGCTCTATAATGGATTTCATAGAATCCATTTTACCTAAATCCCATGATCAAAAAATTCGGTAGATGATGCCTTTGCATCTCATGCTTAAAAGAAAATGTTCAGTAAAATCTTGATTAATCGACCTTCTTCCTAGTGCATGTGTTGTGCAACAATGGCTTACCCCTTTTTGATTTCGCATGTTGACAATGCAGGGTGACACCTCACTTTTGGTGTCGACACCTCTGCGTTCTTTTCCTGTCTACATTTATCCAGCTCTTGTATTGTTTCTTTGTTTTATTTTCCTTTCTACTCTATTTTAAGTTTCCTTGTACTCTTTTTGCCCTCTTCGCTTAGTAATGAAGTTTTATTCAAATTATATAAAAAAAATTAAATCTCAATTTTTAATAGCATTATAAAAGCATTGATTGAATAACCTAAACTTTTACAAACTTTTTAAAAATCTTAATTGAATACACACTCTAAATTTGAAGAGTTTTAAAATAAATTTTAAGTTCCCTTTTTACGATATAAACAGTACTCATTTTACTACCAATAAAAATTAGATAGTTATTAATTATTTTGACTAATTTGAAATCAAGTTTAAACAAATATATAGAAAGTTGTACTAGAAGTAGGGGTAAGCACGGTCCGGTTCGATATGAATATTAGTAATATTCAAATTCAAACCGTGAAAATTTTAATGGTTCAATACGGTTTGAATTTTCTAAACTTAGAAATGAAATCGTTTTAATCCAAACCATTACTAACGGCTTGATTTGAATCGAAATGGTTTGAAATCTTTTGGGCATAAAAAAAATTAAGGATATAAAAACATTAAAATAATCAATGCTCAAAATTTTGTGTATTAAGTTTGCAGATGATTGTATTGTAAATATTATCACTATATTATGATTTATCAAACAAATATTATTACAACTTAGTAATACTTTATTATACTCTAATATATGTATACATGTATATTGGGGTATCTATTTTTTTTTAATTTTATATTAATAATAAATTTAAAAATTAATAAAAATTAGTATATTTCTTAGCGGTCCGATTTGAATTTAACAAATTTTCAAAATGAAAATTTAAATTCAAATCCAAACTGTTACTAATGAAGTTATTTAAATTCTCACACTATTTTATTTTTATCTAATTAAATTTAAACTTAAATTATTGAATAAATAATTATTTGAAACGAATAAATTAGTAATTTTAAATGATTCGAACCACTGCTAACTAAAACTATGGCTATGGAAGAGATACGAGCCTCGCAAATGGACTTCTCAATAAAGAGTAGGAAATCAAATGAAAAATGTATATCTAGGATTCAGTCCCATCAATCTTCTTCATTAGAGACAAAATTTGTGTCCCGACCCATATTGCAAAACATACTCACAGGATCACAACTAGTGGCAGTGGGTATTAGCCTGATAGGTCCCACCCGAAATAAAATATATATTTGCATAGATTGCGAAATAAAATAGCAATTACAGGTTTTATGTTTTCTTTCCTTTTTGACAGTAAAGTGATTATAGTAATAGTCTGTTTTTTTTTTAATAACCAAGTTGCAACTTACAAGAAAACGTAAGACATGAGATGATGAGATTGACTAAGGAAAGTAATAAATACTTTGGAATTTGACTTTGGTAAAATGTCTAAAGCCCTTAGTTATCCAAAAATAAAAATGTGTGAATTCCTTGTTGCGGAAAGTAAAAACAAAGGTAAAGCAGTAAATAAGTGAAAAATTATGAATACATTAAAAAGTGGGTGTTGGGGTTTGGGTTGGGCTGCAGGGTTAGGTGTACGTGTGAAACGACCCATCACAAGTGATTCTCCTCAATCTGCAATCTCAAATCTTAACTCTCAATCATCCATACAAGGACTTTCCAAAATCCAAACTTTTTCTTTTTTCTTTCTTTTTCTTTCTTCCTTTGATATGCAGCAGATGGATTCAGACTTCAGAGTGTGCACTGAGAAAGAGAGAGAGAGTCCCCACAACTGTCTGTCCTCGCAGCTGGACAAAACTGCCACCGCCAATAATGCTATTGGGACCTTGTAAACCAGACAACCCTAGCTCTCCCTTTGCAAAGCAAACCAAATGCACCAATTCTCTCTCTCCCTCTCTCTCTCTAGATTTCATGTATATCTAAGCATCACCATATCATCTCAATCGCTTCCACAGTTTTAATTTCTACCCTTCATTTCTTACCGCACCCACCTCAATTATATTACTACATTTCTCTCTCCCTCTCTGTCCTTCTGAGGAGTGAGGACTGAGGAGGAATAGGAATTGGAATAGCAAGAAGAAGAGGGAGGCCCAAGCACACAGCATTAAATATGGTGTATTTAAGAGGGAGGGAGGCACTTATACATTTATCACAAAACAAAGGAATGTCCATATTTTAATGGGTGTTGGTGTTGGATTCATGGGATCTTTCATTTATTGCAATTGTTCTGTTAGTATCACAATGGAATGTTGTTAGCAGAAATACCACAAACTCAGAGAGACAGAGAAAGAGAGAACCCAATTTAAGGCTGATATCTCATTCTCATTCTTCAGCCAACAACGTCAACAACAGTTTCAAAAGTCAGTTCATCACCTCCTCTAATGAAGAGGCTCCAAGGACCCATAAACCCCTCTCTATCTGTATGTTTCTCTAATTTTCCTCAATTTTTTTTCTGCCCTTTTCCTTTCCCTTTCCCCCTTTCCCCCTTTCTTTATTCCCTTTCCTGGCTAGCTTTAAGAAATAGAGGACTGTATATACTTCCCCAATTGCTTGCATTATTCCATGCAATGTGACTTCTATTCCTCTTTCAACATTCTCATTCCAATTTTCATTCCATCTTCTGTATAGTTCAAAAAACTCAACCCCACTAAACCCATGTAACTTTTCCTTCTATTTTCATTTGAACCTTTTTTTGTTTGTCTCGTTTTCTGTGATGGGAAACGGTTAATGCGGTCTGTAACCCAGTAAAGTTGCGACCTTTCTCCTTTCTTTGTTCAAAATTTAGCTTAATTATTTCTGGGTCTTAAATTTTGCTGCAGTTTTTCGGTGAGCATTTGGATTTGCAGTGCTTAGAACAAGCAAAGAACACTGCAGAGAACTTGAGATTTGAGGAGGAATCAGAAGAAGCACAATTCTCAGTCCCAAGCTTGGAAGACAGAATGCCATTCCTTGAGATGTTGCAGAGTGTTGAATCCCAGCCACCTTACTTTCCCTTGAAAGAGCCAAGCTTTCAAGCACTCCTGAGACTGCAGCACCCCAAGAAGCAGCGGCAGCCGCCGTGGGAGTTAGGCGAAGCCTACTTGCCTGAAATTGAAATGGAGAGAGCTCTACAACTTCAAAGCTGTGAGTCCCAACAAATGGTTGAGTTGCGTTCTCCTGTGAAATCTGAGGCCAAGGACTTTCATCAAGCACATTCAATTTGCAATCTCGATGGTGTGAGCTCAGATTGCAACCAAGAACAAGCAGACCAACCCAGCTCAGTTGAAATTAACAATAACTCATCAGTATCTCCGACTACCTGGGTTCATATTGAAGCTCAAAATGAAGCTCAGGAGCAAGCACAATACCCAAAATCTCTTCAGCCCACCAGAGAAAGAAAAAAGAGGAAGAGAACAAGGCCAACCAAGAACAAAGAAGAAGTAGAGAGCCAGCGCATGACCCACATCGCAGTGGAACGCAACCGCCGCCGCCAAATGAATGACCATCTCAATGTTCTTAGATCCCTCATGCCCCCTTCCTACATTCAAAGGGTAAAAAAAAAACCACATTTTAATTTGTTATAATTAATTTCATGAATTAATTAATTACTCAAATGAGGAATTGGGTTTGTTTAAAGGGTGACCAAGCATCCATTGTGGGGGGTGCAATAGATTTTGTGAAGGAATTGGAGCAGCTGCATGAATCCCTTGAAGCCCAAAAGAGAACGAGACTTGAAAGATTAAGCAACAATGGTGGTGTGACATCATCATTATTGTCATCATCATCCTCTTGTGGGAGCATGGCAATACCTTCCAATGGGATGTTTATGTCTCTGTCCCAATGCAGAATTGGAAGTCAAGACAATGAAGATGAAGTGAGTGCAGAAAACAGGTCATCTGAGGCTGCAGATATAGATGTGACTGTGATTCAAACCCATGTTAACTTGAAAATCCAATGCCAAGGAAGCCATGGACAGTTGATGAAACTCATTCTTGCATTGGAAGATCTTAGGCTAACAGTTCTCCACCTTAACATCACCTCTTCAGAGGACACTGTTTTTTACTCTTTCGATCTCAAGGTACCCATAAATTAATTATATCTGCTATTCATTTCTGTCCTATCTGTTTGTTTTATTACTGGTCAACCATTCTGATTTGGATCTCAAGCTACCCTAAAGCTGGTAGCCTAGTAGCATAGCTGGCATGTAGCAAGATTCGTTTTCATTTTTTATTTAATTACTAACTCGCTGTGGGACCATGATAAAATGCAGATAGAGCAAGAATGCAAGTTAGGAGCAGCAGATGATATTGCAAGATCTGTACATCAAATATTCAGCTTCATCAATAGCAGTGGCAATGGCAAGGCAGCTGCAGCTGATCGGTCGAATGAGGGAAGGTAGATTTCCAGAAAAAAAAACAAAAAAACAAAAAGCAGCTAATTATAACTTCATTTCTTTAGAGACAACAGAGGGAACAAAAATGTAAGGTGGCCTTTCAGTCATTTGGGATGTGTGATGATATTGGGAGAGATGTTAATTTAGAGTATGGAGTTGTGGTTTTTGATAAAGGATGTGGGTGGGGGACCCAGCATCTGCTGTGGTTGGTCATAGTGGGAAAGAGGGAAGTGGTGTACGGAAATATTGGCGTTGATGTTGATATTTTCATGGATATATCGCTAAATTTGAAGAGGGGGGAAAGAAATTTTATCCCCCAATATCCATGTTATTGCCAAAAATCAATGAATTTCGTAGAAATTTATTGAAATCTATCAATATCCATTGATACTAAGCTTCAAAGCAAAAAAAAAAAAAAGTAGAAACCTTCAAATTTCACCCAAATTAGAAATCAAAACAGATATTTGAAAGTAGAAACCTCCAAATTTACCAACATCATCTCTTTTCTCTCTTTGATGAAATGGTGCAAAAAAGGCACAATCATCATTGTCATCGTATAGCCTACGCAGTCCTGCTTTAAGATCTATCTCTCTCTTGCTTTGTTGTTTCTCACTCTCCCACTCTTGTCGAGGTCGACCATGACACGCTGAAGCTCTTCGAGCGCAGATGTTGGAGCTGAGGGCCTTGAGAACGTTACCGAGCTCGGAGACGGAGATCTTGCCGTCGTCGTTCGCGTCAAAGCTCTTGAAGACTTTGTGCACCTTGTCGGTGACTCAGGATTGGTGGAGCCTGGGGTCTCGTTATTTGCCATTGCGCGTGTCGTTTTGGTAATCAGCGTTCGAAATTAGGTTTTTATTTTTGGAGTTGGTGGATCAATGAGTTGAATTTTGGGTTAATGAAAGTGAGTAAAAGGTGTGTGAATGGGGGACTCCCCAAGAACAAACTCTCATATCATCGTCTCAGGAAGTGTGTGAACAAGAGAAGGAAGTGTGTGAACAAGAGAATAAGAAAGTAAAAGACTAAAGAGTTTTTTACTCTTTACTTTTTTTATATAAGAAAATTTTTAGAAGGTTTTAAAGTGTGTTGCAAGTAGAAAATAAATAATGTACTCTTATTATTATTATTATTAATTTTTTAAAAAATTTATTATCAAATACCTTACAAATATAATTTTATTTATTTGAAGTATACTATTAGTTTATAATTAATTAATATGTGCTCAAATCTGATAAATATCTACTTATTTTTGGTGAAATTTAACAAGTAAAATATTATTAGTGTAAAATTATTAATAATATTATATTTAAAATTTTATATTATTAACCATCATCAAATTATATTGTATCATATTATATATTATACATTTATTATATTAAAGTTATTTTATAATTATAATTTTTAATAGTCCTATATAATCATTATTGTGTATTTAAATTTTTTCTAAAATTTCATTCTAAATTTCCAATTTTTAGACTAAATTTTTGTCATTTTTGTTGACCGTAAACTATATCGATATCGATACCAATATTTGAAGCGAGATATATGTAAATTTAACTAGAGATATATCCATCGATATCGAGATTTCAAATTCTAGATATGATTTTAGGGTTGGTTCATTTTGAAATACATATATATATGATATTATTTTGGTCATCATCATCATTACAAGCTTTTGCAAATGGATGCTTCTTTTTGTATATTTGACTTTTGATGGTTGTCCATCATCCATCATGAACCGTGACTATGAATCTGTTTGCTGCTTCTGCTGCATCATTCACCACTTTGTCCCCTTCTCTTTCATCTTCATCTCTTCTTGTTCTTCTACAGCTTTCTCCAATACATCACCTAGCCTCCATGAGCTCATCAGCTTTGCACATTCTGGTAATGAAATTTTTTAACTTTGACTGTTGTAAGTAAGGGTTTTGTGGTAATTGTTAAATAAAATCGGGGTTGGTGTGGTAAATGAAAGCTACAGTAGCTTGAAATGTGAGCCTTGATATGCTAGTATGTGTCCAGCAGCAGAATTTGGCGGAGTCTCAATTCCCATGTGCTTTCTGGAACCTTGTGAAAGGAAACTTGCTACAGACATTGCCAAATATCACACTGTTATTGCTATCTATATAAACATAAAAATAAAAAACATTGTGGACCTGCCACACAAGTGGTACCACCCCCACATGTATATGTAATGTCACAACATGAATCCCCCTTGATAAATAAAAATAACTTTATTTTCCAGCCCAATAATCTGATAATTTTCCTATAAAAGAAAAAATAATGATACATCAATTATTTAATTTTTTATAAAAGTTTGGTTAAAAAATAATGATACATTAATTATTTAAGGTGTTATAAAAATATGTTTAAAAATAAATACAGCAATCAATATATTTATATATATCCGAAAATTTCACTCTAATGTTGGTATCGATCTATATTTGAAGCCAATTATATATATATATATATATTATAGAACTGAATTGATTACACTGATTAAGACTTTGTATCACAGTAATTACAACCAGATTCTGCAATCTCTCTAATTACTAGAATTATGCTAATTACAAATATTTAATTTGTGAAGATATCTGCAATTTGATTTTCAATTTTTTTTATTGGAATTTGATTTTTAGTTAGAGCATGAGTTGTCTTGATCTCTCCATTTTGAATTCTTTCATGAACGGTGTGGCATTCTAACTCTATATGTTTTGTTCATTCATGGTAGACGAGGTAGAGTGCAATGTAAAGTGTAGCTTTATTGTCACAAAGCATGGTGACCAATTGTGGATGATCCACTTGCAAATCGTGTAGGATATATCTCAGCCATGTCGGCTCATAGGTAGTGGCAACCATGAAGCGATACTCTACTTCAGCTGATGATCTTGAAACGATCATTTTCTTTGTGACAGAACGTCTGGTGAATGGATATTGTGTCCAAACCGCATCACAATATGTCATTAAATGCAGCGAACTACCATGGAAAACAACAAAAGCTGGGTATGAGCTCCTTTAAGGTAATGAAGGAAAACCCGAGCTATATCCAAATGATGCTTCCCAGGCTTCTGCATAAATTGATTGAGCGTATTGACAACATATGTAATGTCAAGTTAGTTATTGTCAGATATATGAGTCTTGCCAATCAACCTACGATAATGTGTATGATATTTGAGAGGGTTACTGAAAGTTGGATACTAGTACTATTTATGAATACAGATGACTAGTCATGTAGTTTAAGTTCAAAATGACAGAACATGTCCCTAATTTTCGTAAAAATCGGGTCAGTCCTAATCTCGTCTAATAATTCCTATTAGACTAGGGATTTTTCTATTTTTCTTTAAACTTACTCTCAATAGACACTAGCCAAACAAAATCCATCTCTGGCTGGGTACTACCCACATCTAACCCACTTAGCCTGACAAGTATAGGAGTTTACTAATTCGACCAATTTCAGTGTTAGTTTTGTCACAGTTTGCAACGTCAGCTAGATAATAGATTATCAAGTTAACTATAACGTAATATGCATAATTGTTCAAAAATTTAAGTCCCTAATATAATGAATACACATGACCATATAATCATATACAACAACTCCCTGGCTATACTAGTAAGTATCTCTCTTTTGCACATATTTGAATTCATTATAAATTACTGTTAAAGATAATCATATAAACCTTAAACTTAAGTCCTTTTATGTTCCCATAACATCATTCCATTTTAGCATATACACATTTCTAATGTCCACCTTACAATCAAACGAAGTAAATCCACACAATAGTTGAAAATCCAATCACCATACTTTACCGTTATAATTTACTAAAACTATTAAGATCAATTATCCAATTAACCATATTTAAGCCTCGTAATTTTCAAAATTAATAATATAACCTAATATAACATATTACCTTACACATTTGAAACAGTACCCAAATGACAGCCAATTAACTCAAACTTTGTACTAATAAATTCATAAAATCAAAAGGAACAACTTTCATATTGATCGAACTGTGGGGAGCCGTCGCACGTGCCCTCACTCGCATGTGGAAGCTCCTTGGCGTGAAGTCCACGTGCTTGCACAGTGTCATCGTCTACCTCCAAACTCGACCCGTTTCACTGTAATTCAGGTCGTTTGACTCGTGGTCACGACCCAACAAAAACATTCATGTTTATCATCCTTTTCTTGCATCTCAAACGTTCAAACTGATCTTAGAAGTGGTTCCATAAGCTTAAAACTCAGAAAACTTACCTCGAAAGCCATGGTGCAATCCCACCATATACGACCATCCTTCGAACTGAGTTTGCTAGACCTTCATGTGCCCATAACACCTCATTCAACTCCAAAACGATCACAGAGACTCACACAACATGTCAGAATCCTTAGATTTAGGCTGAACAACCCCAAAATCATTCTTCAACCCACGATCATGTTTGTGACTTCACGGGTTGATCCTGCCTACATGATGGGGTACTTCCCTCAGTTCACTTCTGGTCACTTCTCTCATCTCTTATTCTTTCTCTCTCTTACTTGTTGTCTTTCTAGTTTTCTTCTTTTTCTTTCTATTTTTCTTCACACTTCTCATTTTTCTTCTTTTTCGGTGTGACTCCATCGAATGCCATACAAACACACACATACTCAATATATATAGAGGAATATGTCGGTGGGAAGGAAATAGGAGGGTAAAGTGGAGACAATTCTAGGGCTTTCTAGGACATTCTAGGCCCTTCATGTAAACTTACCAAAATACCCTTATTCCCAAAATGACCAAAATGCCCCTACTCCCAAAATGACCAAAATACCTCTATCCAATTTTACCTTATATCGAACCTATTTGATCTCTAATTTTGAAATACGACTTGTCTATGGACTCGGGAGTCTGAAACCTTCGTAAATGTTCTTTCGAATTGTCTAGAAAATGTCGAAATCAAAATGTCAACATTTGACCATTAGGGGTAAAATCGTCATTTTGACTATTCTCAAATTTTCGGGTCGTTACACAAATTCCAAAAACAAGCAATCAATATTAATCACATTCACATGCACACATGCATCAAACTCCCTAGAATGAGCACAATCATATTAATGACATCCTAACCACTTAGAAGTTTCGTCTATGTAGGAAGCCTTGTGCCAGTTCTAAGTGTATGTGTGTGTACACAAAAGCATTCATTCAAATGAATAAGCTAAAACAGAAGATTCTACCATATGAATTGTTGATATCATATAGACCAACCAAAATGAGTATGACCAGCAACACCACAGACATACAATCCACCGCCAGGTGATCGGTATGAAGGCCAATCCGATTTTTCTTGTCCATTCAGTAGGTAATGCCAACAAGAACTCTCATTTCAAGCCCAACTTATGGCCATTCAGCAACCTCACTAGGCAGGCATGGATCAGTACCCTTGGTTCAATCCTATGATAAAGATCAATAACGGCTCCCTGACATGACAGAAGATCTACTGCTACCTGGTGTACATCCTGAATCTGCGAGACATGTGACAACATTTCCTGAAGTAACTTCAGCCCTACATCAATAGTGGCCTTCATTGCTATTATAAATGCCCTTTCAAACCCTCTCATAAAGGTACTCACTTCTCTCTCTCTCTCTCTCTCTCAAAATACAACCATGACTCTCTATCTTTGTGTTGCTGATCTACCTATACATCTCAACCTCACTTACTAACTTAAGCATCAGAGCCTCTTAGGTCGACACTCTATCCGTGTTCAGTGTTTTTCTCTTTGCCAAGCAGATCACTCGAAAGGTTTAGTAGTAAGGGAACCAACATCCCCCAAGGTCTTATCACGTTAGGTCTAGCTTCATATCAAACATTTGAGGTGCTCTCGTAGCTCTGATTGGTAAGCGGGAACATTACGATCGATTGGAAGTTTCATTTGAAGTACCCACATAGATTTATGCCCCGGTCGACAAGCATGAACATTTCGACCGATCGGAAGCATAATTTAAGGAGCTATTGCAGCTCCGATCGGAAAATAGGAACAATGAGATCGAGCAGAAGTTTCATTTGAAGTACATTCTCAGATTTATGCGCCGATCAATAAGCAGGAATATTGTGATTGATCGGAAGCATCATTTGAGGTTCTTTCGTAACTCCGATCGGCAAGCAGGAGCATTACAACCGATCGAAATCTTCATTTGAAGTACAATCTCAGATTTACACCCTGATCTGAAAGCATGAACCTTGCAAGCAATAAGAAGCATTATTTGAGGTGCTATTGCAGCTTCATTTAGCAAGCAGGAACATTGCGACCAATCAGAAGTTTCATTTGAACTACCTTATTAGATTTTTTGCTCTGAATAGCAAGAATGAACATTGTGGCCGATCAGAAGCATCATATGAGGTGCTCTCATAGCTCCGATCGGCAAGTAGGAACATTGCGACCGATAGAAAACTTCATTCATAGTACCCTCTCAAAGTTATGCCCTGATAGGAATGTAGGAATATTGCGACCGATCGAAAGCATTATTTGAGGTGCTCTTGTAGCTTTGATGGGCAAGCAAGAACAATGTGACCGATTTGAAGCTTCATTCTAAGTACCTTCTCAGATTTATGCTCTAATCAGCAAGCAACAAAATTGTGAACAATTGGAAGCATCATTCGAGGTGTTCTTATTGCTCCGATCAGTAAGAAAAAACATTGTGACCAATCAGAAGCTTCATTCAAAGTACCCTCTGAGATTTGTGCCCCGATTGAAAAGCAGGAACAATGAGACAGATCAGAAACAAAATTTGAGGTGCTTTCATAGCTCCGATCGGCAAGTAAAAACATTGAGACCGATTGGAAGCTTCAATCAAAGTACCTTCTCAAATGTTTTGCTCCGATCAACAAGCATGAACATTGCAGCCGATCGGAAGCATCATTTGAGATGCTCTTGAACCTCCGATTGGCAAGCAGGAATATTATGACTGATCGAAAGCTTCATTCGAAGTACCCTCTCAAATATATATCCCGATTAACAAGCAGTAACATTGCGACCAATAAGAAAAATCATTCGAGATTCTATCGAAGCCCCGATCAGCAAGCAGAAACATTGAGATCGATTAGAAGCATCATTCGAGGCGCTTTCATAGCTTCGATTGGTAAGTAGGAACATTGTGACTAATCAAAAGTTTCATTTGAAGTACCCTAAAAAATTTATGCCTCATCGGCAACCAGGAACAATGCAATGGATCATAAGCATCATTCGAGGTGCTCTCGTAGCTCTGATCGGTAAGTAAGAACATGCTAATCGATCAGAAGCTTCATTAGAAGTAACCTCACAGATTTTTTGCTCCGATCGACAAGTATGAATGTTGCGGTCGATTGAAAACATCATTTGAGGTGCTTTCGCAGCTCCGATTGGCATGCAAGAACAATTCGACCAATCAAAATGTAACGACCCATCTCGAATTTTGGGATTAGATTAGTGACTAATCAAGGATTAGTGAGGTTAATCGGTGGTTAGTGGGG
Source organism: Prinsepia uniflora (assembly GCA_032719365.1). Lineage (NCBI taxonomy): Eukaryota > Viridiplantae > Streptophyta > Magnoliopsida > Rosales > Rosaceae > Prinsepia > Prinsepia uniflora. The sequence continues at coordinate 8,209,888 of CM064871.1, read as the reverse complement.
TACTTTCGAAATGACGATACGAAATGACAATTTTGCCCCTAGAATGGGCAAAACATTGACTTTTCATTATGGCTGTCAAATGGACTTTGGTCGATGTCTATGACATAGTTTGGGACGTCACGGGTTCATAGACAAGTGGCACGTCCGATTCCGACATTCGAGGAAGAAGTTATGACGTTCGGAAGTTCATGGGTATTTTGGTAATTTGGTTAAAAGAGACAAATAGTTGACTTTTGGTCTGAGAGGTCTGATTTCCAAGGGTTAAGGACCGTTACATAGATCGGGTCGATACGAATCCATAGACAGGCGGCACGCCGAAATCGGACTTCGAACGGGAAAGTTATGGGTCACGGAAGTTTGATTTCACTATGCATGCATTATGAGGCAATGATGAGGTGGCATTATCTGATTGGTCAGATATTTAGGTGGGACCCATGGATGAGTGACAAGTGTCACTCATCACATTGGCCCAAACCCCTATTTTGTGGATCTAAATGATGATTGGTCCACTTGTTTTATTTTAATCATATTTCCCTAACCACTTTCCATCCTAGCCCTTCATCTCCCCCTTCCCCTTCATCCTGGTTGTCCATCTTATCTCCTTCTCACCTGATCACTATCAGCCTCCCTCTCTGTTTTCTCACAAACCCGAACACCACCATTTTTCCATTTCCTTGAACAAACACACACACCACATCACACCACCACCATCACCTTGCATCATTACGGTCGCGTGAGGAATCTTGAGGGACTGGGAATGACGGTGACGGCGGCCCACGACGGCTCACGGTGGGGGTAAGTCGAACAAACCCGAGAGCCCGGTTTTAATTTCAAAAATTGGAAGTTTGGGTTTGATTGTTGTTTTGAGTTTTTTTTTTTTAATTCTATTATGACCTAGGGACCAAGGAAACACTATGAGGATCGAATTGCATGGAAAGGGGTGGCTAGGAAGCTAAGAAATCGAGCTTGAAGATTAAGCTCACGACTTGTTCATGGAAGGTATGATTTCAGTGGGTTTTTCTGTGTTTTTAATAGCTAGAAAGATTAGGTTTGATGGTAGGAAGGTTTAGGAATTGAAAGGGGAAAGAAAGGATGGAAAATAAGGGAGATTGGATAGTGAACCGGTTGCGCCGGTTCAGACCGGTCCGGTCCGATTTGAACCAGGCAAACCGGGTTCGCTGGAGCTTGATGACGATGAATAGTACGGTGCGTGGGCTTCACGCTCAGCCCATTTGGGCGGCGCGTGAGGGCCTTTGGTGGGCCTTTTGGGGAAGTTTTCAAGATGTGAAATACTCTATTCGATGTAACGAACATTTTGGGACTGGTTTCGTGTTGATCGGACACCGTCTCGATAATATTCGGGACATTCAAAGGTTTAGGATCGAGTTTAAAAACAGTTAAAAATTCCAAAAAATTACGGGGCTTCAATGAAAGATAAATAAGGTAGTTAGTAACCTTCTAGATTGATTTGGACAAGTTTGGGAGTCCCGGGTGGCGACGATTAGCCTGATGATGCTTACGGTACGCGAAACGATGCGGTAACGTAGGACGGTCTTTGAGTGGACCTTGATTTCTAAACTGTCATGCATGCATAAATATTTATATGTTTTATAGATATGATTCTATGATGTTGGTTTGGATATTTGTGAATTACATGGTTTCACACATTTCGAGGCGATTTACTCGGGTTCGAGACCCATTTGTTTTGGAAACCCTCGGACTCGAAGTCCCGTTTAGTTACGTTATCAGGCCAGAGGCCCAATTGGTTCTTGAATCGATTTGGGATTTGAAAATATGGATCGGGCACGAGACCCATTTGATTTACAAACTCTCTGACTTGAATTCCATTTGATTTAACAAGGCATCGAGCCGGAGGCCCATTTGGTTTGCGTATCAGGCTCGAGGCCCAGTTGACTTACGTATCGAGCACGAGGCCCATTTGGTTTACGAAATCAGGAATGAGGACCATTTGGTTTAAGAAATCAGGCACGAAGCCCAGTTGGTTAATGATTCGGGCTGGAGGCCCAGTTTGTATGTGGATTTGGGCTTAGGGCCCAGTTATGTTTTAAGATTGTGATTTCGGGTCGGGGACCCATAAATGGATTTATGGTTCATGACGGTTTATGGGAACCGGCATGAACCCTTGAAAGGTTTTTATGGTTCATGACGGCTTATGGGGGCCAGGCATGAATCATTGAAAGGTTTTGAGAATATTTTCAAAAGGTTTTTCGTATACCATCCTTTATATATGAATTGTCTCCTCCGGGGAGGGTCATTGGCCTAGGTGGACCCCGGAGTAGTCACGGAGCACTAACTGAGTGGAGTCGCCCCCTTTGGGTTCCTTACTCTCAGAAAGGATATGGATTATAACCCCCAGGGAGGGTCATTGATCTACGGACATTGACCTGGGTGGACCCTGGGGAGACTTGGGTTTTGAGACCCCGGGTAGCATGCGCGTAGTTCTAGATACCGTGACAGGATTGGGTATATGATATATGATAAACATGATTTGTTGGTTTTGAGAAATTGTGTTCTATGATGATATATGGATTTGGGCTGAGTTCCCACATATGTTTACAATGTTGTGGTTTTCTGTAAATGGATTTGGGCAGGGGCCCGTATGGATTTGGTTGTTTAAACATATGTGGTTTGATAAATGGTTTTACTGTGCATGCATGCTTTTTAGTGAAGGGCATAAATGTCTTTATGAAATATGTTTTATCAGCTCTTTTATTTTTGTCCACTCACAGTCTTTCTGTTTTCAATGCCCTTCAGGTTGAATACGGTGCAGACTGTAGCAGAGACCGAGACATCACATACCTCCTCCGGATCCTAACGTGCTCTGGAAGCCGGAAGGCTAAAGGTTCAAATTTTCCCTGGTCTGACATTCCGTGTCAGACGGGATCAGGATCGTCCCTCGTTAATCCCGCGGGGGGGGGGGGGGGGGGGGGGGGGGGGGAGATTGGGATTGATCCTGACACTGAAGCTTAATTCAAGGTATATTTTCACCATCACTCGGCATGCATGAACCTTCCAACCGAATTCAAACCAGGGACTGATGCAATGACATTTAACCATGGTGAACTTCCTCCATCAAGAACTTAGGGGACTAGTGGGTACACCCCCGAGTCGGTTGACACGTATCAGCCTGAGTTATAAGTCCTTAACCAAGGAAATCCACCTCAGCCAACGACTTAGGGAGACTTATGTTAATAACATACCGACCAACCAGACTTAGTATGACCAACAACACCACATACATGAAATCCACCACCAAGTGATCAGCATGGAGGCCAATTGGATTGGTCCTGTCTATTCAAAAAGAAATGCCAACAACCATTATCAGTTCAAGTCCAACTCTTGGCCACTCGGTAGGCATGGATCGACACCCTTGGTTTAATCCTCTGACAAATGTCAATAATGACTCCTTGATATGACATCAGATCTATTGTCACCTGGCGTATATCCAGGTTATGCAAGACACGTGGAAATATCTCTTGAAATAACTTGAGCACGACATCAACAGTGGCCAGCCACGGCATTCATTGTTACTATAAATACCCTTTTAAACCCTCTTATAAAGGTATTCACTTTTCTATTGAAACACAAAAACCTGACTCTTTGCCTTTGCGTTGTTGATCTGCCTATTAATCTCCACCTCACTTACTACCTTAAGTGTCAAAGCCTTTTAGGCTGGCACCCCACCGTTGACTATTCCTTTTCTCTGTGCCTTGCAACAACCAACCATGAATCACAACAACCAAGAACTTGATACCCAGAAATATTCCTTGAGGCAAAACTGAGGGTCTTTCAGCTGACCATGAAATACACTAATTTCAGAGTTCAATTATAAGAAATTCTCATGCTCAATCTCAATAGACTAATCTAAGAAGGCAGCAACACCTTGTGCAACCCAAAAATTATGATTCTCCATTCAACTTCTTTACGTATGCTACATGTAGTAGCTCAATCATTCCTAAATCGATTCAAATAATAAAAAATAGAAGAAATTGATTTGGAAGTAAAAACTTGGTCAAGTAAAAAACTTGAACCATATAAGATCAATTCTAAAAACTTCAAGAAACAAAATAAAAAAACTATAGAATAGATTCGGTTTTGGAAAATCTCAAGATTGAAAAACAATTTTGACAAAGAATGTATTGAAATTAGTTTTCAAAAACGTTTTTCCTTACCAATGAGGTGAACCCATATCAATCAAACTCGTTCATGAAAGAAAGATTAATTGATCTGACACAATCAATTCTTCAAAAATTCACACTCACAATGTGCGCTCAGTCAACTCTCAGTGATATCACAAAATTCGTTAGCTCCCAAACTCTAAATGTACAGCTTGAATAGCTATGGGTGACAAAATACCAAAACTATCATTGACCTTAGTAAATACAAAGTAGTAAACATAGGATGGCTAGTCCTACGAAACACTATAGTTTCTGAAAAATTCTTCTTTGATATATGCTTGAACAATCAACACTAATCAATTCTAAGTTTGAGGCAGAGACAAATATGAAAGTTACAAAAGGAGAGGCAAAGCCAATTTACATTAATCATTCCTAAAATAAGAAATAACAGTTACTCCTAGTGGGCACCAACACTGTATCAACTTCCATGGTGATTTTGGCTGATGTTGCGCCAAGTAAGCTAGCATCTTCCAATATGTCTAGAGTGTACTTCCTTTGGCAAATGAAAATATCTAATTTATACTGTGATATTTTGACTCCGAGTAAGTATTTCGACGGGCCTACGTCCTTGATTTTGAAATGAATGCTGAGAAAATCTTTGAGACTGCTTATGGTGGCCTTATTATCATTCCCAATGATGATCATGGCATCCACATATAATAAAATGACTATAATGTAACAACCCGAATTTTCATAAATAATATTTTAATGTAAAATGACCATTTTTCTCTTAGTGGGGGAAAGTTGACTTTTAACCCAGAACATATTTAACCTATGACCGTGACGTAGATTGAAACGTCACGAATCCGTAGACAGGCGGCACATCGAAATTGGACTTCGTACGAAAAAGTTATGGTCACGGGAGCTAAAATGGGCAAATTTACGTCTTGAAAACCATATTAATTAATTAATACCAGATTAATTGGGAGATTAATTAGGGACACTTGGATGAGTGACAAGTGTCACTCATCCGTTAGCTAGGGTTTCACATGGGTGCATTTGATTGGCCCATTATTTAAACATCGCAAATCTCTCTCCTTCTCTCATTCGCCGGTTACCCTAAAACTAAAACACACACACACACACACACACAAACCTGTTAATTGCACCACCCAAACCGGACACCCTCTTTTGCACCATCCACCGTGACAGCTAAGAACATATCGACTGAGAGAGCGACCAGGACGAACAATCGACGTTACGGGGAGGCAGAGTTGCAACGGAGCCACGGTGGAAAGGTGAGATACGTTCAAACCCGAGAACCCGTGTTTTGGACCGAAAATGGAAATCGTGTTCTAATGTGTGTTTCTCTTTTTAATGGATCCTAACGTGTTCTAGGGACTGAGGCGAACATGTAGGGCTAGATTTCGAGGCAAACAGCGGCTGGAGTTGCGAGTTATCGATGACGGAAAACTACGGTTACTGTTAAGCAAGTTGCAGGTAAGATCTAGGCGTTTTTAGTGTTTTTTTAGGTAGAACTGTTACTCGGACTTAGACAATCATCTAGGAACAAACCAAGAGAAAATGGATGGAAAATGAGGAAATGGCGGCAAGGTCAGGTCGCGGGTCTGCGCGACCCAGTTGCAGAGGTCCCGGTCGACCCGTCGCAAGGTAGAAGATGATGACGTCAACATGCTGACGTCATCATGTCAGGCCTGTCAGACACTTGGCCCAGTCGATGTCTGACACGTGTCACCTATCAGTGCACAGTCTGCACTGACATTTCAGTGACGTGGCCTAATCAGGGGCTGCCACGTGTCACTGATATGTTAGTGATGTGGACCAATGCGAGGCTAACACATGGGACATGTCAGAGCCTGACACATGTCAGTGACATGGCCAATCTCGTGTTGACACGTGGCACCTGTTAAGTTTGACATGTCAGACCTGACAGCTGTTAGATGACGTCAGCAGTGACGTCATGCTGACATCATCGATGACATCATCAATTACTGTAGCACCGTTGACTGCGCATTGGCTAGGTGTGTGGGGGCGTATGTAAATAGTGTTTTTGGTGGGACCAGTACCATTTTCAAGGTTTAGACGATACGAATCCAATGACGGTGGTTTCGTGTCGATCAAAGATCGTTAAGTTGTTTAAAATGGGGTTTAATACCTCGGGAAGCATGTTTGGGCCGCTTTCCCGGACAGGTTATGTTCTAGGGCTTTAGGGTTGAACTTATGGAGTTCTCTAGTGACTTTTGGATGTATTTGTACAGGTTTAGGCAGTCGTTTGAGCAGCAAGAACCGTGGGTGAGTGGGCTTTTGATTTCTAAAGGATTGGATGCATAATTGTTCTTACTATTTTCACTTTAAAAGTGAGATGGGACTATTATGGCTATCACTTTATAAAGCTTATTACATATTATGATGTTTTGACCATGAGACCCGTCTGGATTATATATGGATCGTTTTCAGGGATTATCAAGGGATTCAATATATCTATACTACTGTTGTGCTGTAATTACCGACCTTATTGTTATTGTCTCTTCCAAGGAGGGTCGTTGGCTTGGGTGGACCCTAGAGTAGTCACGGTGCACTAACTGTGAGGAGTCAACCCCCGTGGGGTTACTCACTCTTCGGAAGGCATTATGATTATACCTCGGGAAGTGATTCGGGATACCGAACACTGGTGGACCTGGAGGATTACTCGGGATTTGAGACCCCGAGTGGCATGCGTAGCCTTAGGACCGTGACATCATTATGCATCGGGGGTGCCGGGGTTTGGTTTTACAGTGCACTATTACGATGGTTTTGCCTATTCAGTTATTTATACGATTCTATGATTTATGATATGGTTCTGATTACTTATATTTGATTCAATGCATGCAAGTTTTGGAAACGGAGGGGTAAAACTATATGATTATTATATTATTAAATTAGTTTTAGAAACTTTTTTATTTTCGGCCCACTCACTCTTTATTGTTTTAATTGACCCCTTCAGGCCGTGGTACTGAAGTAGAAGAGGAGGATCCGGAATACGAGGCATAGATCATTTTGTTGTGCACCTGTACACCCTGTTGGGTAGGTTGAGCACTATTTTTGTAACGTTAAAATTGTGCTCATATTTTGTATTTGGACTATCCCTATTCTGACAGCATTAAACTCTGAATTCGTATTTTTAAATTTATTTATTTAATTCAGAAGACTTTAGTTCGGTTAAGGGTATGTTCGGTATATTTAGAGTCATTGTCAGACGGGGAGCGGGACACATCCCCGGATGATCCCAGAGGGATGGGGATGGGTCCTGTCAACTTGGTATCATAGCACTAGGTCAGTGGTTACAGTATTAGGTTAGCGATTTGTACCTTTTACATTGTCTCTTTAAATGTCATTTAACATATCTATGCCTCGTAACAGTTTTGTTATGTTTTCGAGATGAGATCCCCGAGCACGAACTGATGAGGAGTTAGTGAAGGAGATGGAGAATGCGAGCATTGAGTGGGCCTAGCGTTTGGGTGCCACGATTTTCAGCGGGGGGTCAGACCCCGAGGAGGCACACTAGTGGATCGACCGTTGGGAGTGGATCTTCACGATGATGCACTGCCCACCGGAGGAGCGCGTGGTGCTGGCGACCTTTCTATTGGATGGAGGCGCATATTGCTGGTGGCACAACCTGGTGAAGTATGGGTGGACTGTTCATTCTCTTGGGAGACCTTTAAGGAATGATTCCTCAACCAATTCTATCTGAGGTCTTTCCGCAACACTCGTGATACCAAGTTCCTTTAGCTCCAGCAGGGGAGCCAGACCGTGGCAGAGTACGAGCAGTCCTTCCTGATGATATCTCACTTGGCTGAGGCCTTCGTGAGCACGGAAGAGGACAAGTGTTGCAGGTTCCAGTTGTGGCTCCGAGGGGACATTCAGGCCATGGTGACGTCTACCCATTTCGATTTCCTGAGAGACTTGACAGATGCTGCAGCGAGGGTTAAGGCTAGCCTCTTAGTGCAGCAGCGGACTGCTGGTGAGGCACGACGACGAGATCGACCACATCTTGGATTTTTGGTCCATCGGGGCTCGAAGGGTGGCCACTCTAGGGGAGCTTCATCATCGGGTGGCCGGGGATGGTTTGGTCGGCATGGGAGTCCCCAGAGGTCAGGACATAAGTTCAGTTCCTGGTAGTAGTAGCAGTCCCCAATGAGTGATTCATCTGGTGGATATTCTGGCAGGCCGAGGTCGGTGACTTGCTTCGCCTGTGGAGAACAAGGGCATTATGCTCCGGATTGCCCACTGGTGCATGGCAGCAGCAATTCAATGCAGAGTTCGGCTTCTCATATTAGTGGTGGTCGTGGACGGGGTGGAGCTCGTAGCGGTGACAGAGGAACACGGGGACACGGTAGGACGACTGAACCCCTAGCTCGAGTTTATGCGGTTACCCAGCAGCAGGCCAGGACAGCCCCGGGTGTTGTGACAGGTACTCTATTTATATCTAATATCGCTGTTCACGTATTGATGGACTCGGGGGCTACTCATTCATTTATTTCTTGGAGTTGTACGAGCTTATTGGGTCGTGAGGTGTCAGCACTTGAGAGTGAGTTGGGTGTAGGTGCACCGATGGGAGTTGTCTACCAAGTGAACCAAGTTATACGATATTTCCCAGTAGAAGTGGAAGGCATGGATTTCCCAGCTGATTTGATCATAATGGATATGCATGACTTTGACGTCATACTAGAAGGCGACTAGTTATCAGACCACTATTCTTTGATTGACTGTTGCAACAAGCGAGTGACCTTGCGGAGTCTGGGTTTACTAGAGGTGATCTTCAAGGAAGAGTAGCGACTCTCGTCACCCGAGGTAATGGCACCGTATCGTATGGCACCGGCGGAAGTACGGGAGTTGAAAACCCAACTGCATGAGTTGGTGGACCTAGGATTCATTCGACCCAGTACTTCACCATGGGGAGCACCCGTGCCATTTGTTAAGAAGAAGGAGGGTAGTTTACCGCTGTTTTTGGATTATCGGCAACTTAATAAGGCAACGGTAAGCAACTAGTACCATTTACCCAGAATTAATGATCTATTCGACCAACTGTGGGGAGTGCAGTACTTCTCAAAGATTGACCTACGATCGGGTTATCATCAGCTGGGGATCGTTGAGGATGATGTTCTGAAGACGGCGTTTCCGACGAGATATGGGCATTATAAGTTCTTAGTGATGCCATTTGGTTTGACGAATGCACCAGCTGCATTCATGGATTTGACGAACAGAGTTTTTTGATCGTACCTGGATAAGTTCGTGATCATATTCATCGACGATACGAAGACAGTGATCGAGGTACGGAGTTTCGTCGGGTTGGCAGGCTATTATCGAAGATTTGTAGATGGTTTCTCCAAAATTGCTGCACCTTTGACTCGATTAACCCGGAAGGGAGTGAAATTTGGTTGGCATAAGAAATGCGAGCAGAGCTTTCAGGAGTTGAAACATCGGTTGACCACTGCACCCGTCCTTGCACTACCTGACAATAGTGGGGAATTCGAGGTCTATAGTGATACATCGTTGAAGGGACTAGGTTGCATGCTGATGCAGAAGGGCAGAGTTATCGTATATGCATCGAGACAACTTAAGCCACATGAATTGAATTACCCTACACACGATTTGGAGTTGGCAACGGTGGTTCATGCCTTGAAGATCTAGAGGCACTACTTGTTCGGATTGACATGAAGGATATTCACCGATCATCAGAGTCTGAAACACTTGTTTACCTAGAAGGAGTTGAATATGAGGCAACGACTATGGCTAAAATTGATCAAGGACTACAATTGTACGATCGAATATCACCTGGGATGACAGGACCCGTCCCAAATGGACGTCAAAAACCGTGCCCGGTCCTGCTCCCGTCTGACAAGTCAACTAAAGGTCCGAAACTCCCCTTCAGTGCTTGCTAGACAAGGGATGTTCGCGCGGATTTCTGCTCCTGTCACTGCCTCACGATCAGTCCCGAGCGTCGTACCACGGCCTGGAGGGTCACAAAACATAAAAGGTGTGAGTGGACAAAAATGACCTCTTATAAAAACATTGAATCAAAATACATTCTTACCCTCCAGTTTTCACAAACTTGCATGCATATCGTAAAACATGAGTGACCGATAAAATCAAAACATATTTTCCCATGGTCCATAAAACTCATGATCACCAATTCAGTTCATGTTATAAAACATCAAATCCCGGCTCTCAGGCCAAAACATGTGAAAACATAATCACTGGCCACAAAGACCAAAAACCCGTACTCAATACCAGTACATCATCACAATCAATACCAATCAGCACTAATCACCAGTGCACAAGAAATATATCAATTCAATCAATCCGCACTACTCACAAGTGCATAAAATATCACAAATCACGTCTGCACTACTCACAAGTGCACGATCAATCAAACTGCACTAATCACAAGTGCTGCACTACGCGTAGGCCAATATCCAGTCACTCTCTCGGGAATAAACACCTCTGGGCTCAACCCCCTCGGGCTCAGTCACCTCTGGGCGAACACATCCCCAGGATCAGACACCTCCGAGTGGTACATCCAGGCTCAGTATCATCCGAGAAGCTGACTACCATAGGATCAACTCCCGATCCTACAATCACATCCCCCAAGCTCCGGTCGTCTGGGTAATCCCCCCAAGCACCGACCGTCTGGGAATATCACAATCACAATGAACACCATCCCGGGAATTACATCCCAAAACATTTCAATCAAATCTTGACTTCATACCAAGTCAAGGTCATTCTCAACTGGGTCTCAAGCCCAAAATACCTTTTACACATAAACCGTTAAAATCACATTTAAATCAATAGAATAATCCGGAAATCATCATTGACTCACCAACCAAGTCAAAACATCATTTTAGAAATCATTTAAACCCCGGGCCTAGCCCAAAACATCAATTGCACGTTCCTCGTAAAACGTGCCCAAAAGACTGATTAAAATAATCATAAAATCCCAATAAATCATTAATTTCACAAATAACTCCAATTCCGAGTCAAAATCACTATTCACTTGGGTTCTCATGCCCAAAATAACATTATCACGCAAATCCATGCGTTGCAACCTCCGTTGCCATTTTCACGTAAATCCACGAAATTGACCCTCGACTCATTCCCGAGTCACCACATCATCTTTCAATCCATGACTCAATAATCCGAGTCCAAACATTATTTTCAATCAATTTCAATCCCGGACTCATAAACCAAGTCCAAACATCATTTTTACCAAATTTCGTAATTTCTCGAAAATCGCCCAAAAATAATAATATAATAATCATAAAACCGAGAAATTACCGGATTGAAACACAAATCATGACCAAGCATATAAAATCATATAATAAGGCATTTAAATCATATATGCATGCATCACGGTTAGAAAACAAAGTCCACTCACACACACCGTCCAAAACGGTCCGTTTTCGAGCTGCACGTTTTTCCGTAAAATCTGGAAATCACAACTCCTGTCCAAAATCATTATAGAGGGTTACTAACATCTCAAAATACTTCATATAATTTTCCCCAATTTTTCCGGAATTTAAATACGTATTTATATCGTAATACAAAACTTCGGATACGCGGAACATTAACGAAACAATATCCGATTTCATCGAAATCAACGTCAAAATGTTCGTTACACTGAGAGGATCAAAAGTCATGTTGACCTAACCTTGAGACTAGGCCGGACGCGCCCCCACGCGCCGCCGTGAGTGGCTGCGCGTGAAATCCACGCGCCTGCTACAGTGTCACCGTCCCAACCCGTTTGTCTGTAAAACGGGCCATTTAACCCGCGAGGCGACCCGGTTCGTTTTCTGTCAATTCGACATTGATTCCACCAATTGAACATTCAGTCAGTTTCGATTCAAGTCTAATTAGAGTTCTGTGGACTTAATTACAAGAAACATTACCTCTAACCTCACGATCACAGATGATCAATCGAAGAACATCCGGCCACTGTTCATCCTTCGAAAACCATCAAACCTTCTTGATTTCGTTCAATTGATTCAACCAGAAGCATTAGTGGACTCCGTTAAACATTTCCCCCAACTCAATTGCATCAATCCAATGCTCAATCTTCACGACTCAAACTCGAACATCCGTACACTGTGCATCCATGGAGCTTCATCAATCTCCAGTGTTTTCCTTCAATTGATGAACCCAGAAGCATCGTGGGATCCTCAGGAACACAATCCCCACATCAATTTCGTCAATCAGAGCCTCAATTCCCTCGACTCAACCTCGAATTTCATCCTCTGTCACCAAGTGTGTTCAGAGTCAAAACAACACCAATTTCCTTCGTTCTTTAGACGTTTCTGATCGTAATGATCCCAGGAAGCTCGAAGTGAGTTCAATTTCGATCCTCACGGCTCAATTCCCAGTATTTGAATTTCCCCCCAATTTTTCTAAATTTTCGATTCTCAGTCTCCAGCCCCCAATCGACCCTCAGTGTTTCCCCAGTTTAATCCTCTCTCACAATCTCACAAATTCCCCTCAAAACTGGATGTGAAAGGGAGCTCAATTCTCCCAATTCTGTTTCCCCCTCCCACGGGTAAGAAAACAAAGAAGAAGAAAAATGGGGAAAAAGATGGAGGAATGATGGTGTAGGAATGATGATGTAGTAATGATAGTGTTGGGAGGGAAACATGGAGCTGGAATCAAGGGATGGGTGACACTTGTCACTCATCCGGATGTGCACAGTCACCGGGTACTGTTCATATTAAAATATTGTTTTATTCCCTGTTCGTTCGGTTAATCGAGCCTGATTCCGTGACCATAACTTCGTCGTCGAATCTCCGATTTCGGCATGCCGCCTGTCGTTGGATTCGTATCGACGAGACCTACGTAACGGTCCTTGGCCCTCGTCCATCGGACCTCCCGATCAAAAAGTCAACATTTGGCCCCTACTATGCCAAATTACCAAAATACCCCTCATCATCCGATCATCATAACTTTCACTACGAATGTCGGAATCGAACGTGCCACCTGTCTATGAACTCGTGACGTCCCGAACTACGTCACAGTCATCGGTCAAAGTCCGTTTGACCGCCCGAACTAAAAGTCAACATTTTGCCCACGCTAGGGGCAAAACGGTCATTTTGCACGTTTCGTCCGATTTCACTCAACTAATCCCCGATTAGTCATTCTAAATCATGATTAATTAATATTCAATCCCGATATTCGGGACGGGTCATTACAACCTTCCCTCCTTAAAGAATTTCGTCCCCAAAATTCCAACTACTTGTATTCCACATCTACCTCGTGGAAAACAAATGGGCCTCACAACACGTGTACACCTGTACACCCACTAGCCAATGCAGAACTCGTCTGCACTCAGACGTCACATCACAGATGCACGTCGTACTGACTACACTCGACCACCCCGAGTGAAAATGAATCACCAGAAATTGGCAATGTCGTCACTAAGCTGACTCCTTCAGCTTGACGGCCCCACGTAATCACTAATGTGCCCTGACATCCGCTCTCATAGAGAGTCACCAAAACTCACTTGTCAGCCCATGCTAACACCACAAGCCAAACTGTCACCACCAAGCTTTACCACCCTAGTAAAGCGCCAATCAGTAACAGATCAGTGACAACACATCATACCACCACGTCCGTCAATGTAGCACAAGATCAACAACATGATCTCCCCTCGCAGGGCAAACTCATTCCTGCGACAAATACCAACAGCAGTATCCACAACTGTCACCCCCTCAGCGATCCCAGATGCTGGTAAGGTCACGACAAGGTAACATCTCGCCGCAAAGCAACTTGCGGTCACACTAACCACCAACTCACTCATCCTGAGTATTCGCATACCGTCATCACACTCAAACAGACGGTGTAACTGGAACACATTGAACACCAGCCTAGCAGTGATCGCACAACTCAACACTAGAGTTATACTAGCCAACCATGGCTCGGAGCACCTGCTCAAACAATCACTGAAATCATCAGAATCACTCCGCCCAGTGCATCGTGTTCAATGTCCAGTTCACGTTCACAACCCATCCAATGGTATCAGGATTAAGCCGACTACTAACACGTTCACCAACGCACTACTGGTACAATCCGTATACCGTCACCCGACACCACAAGTCTGCAAAGTATCATACCCCAAACCATAAACAAGGTACACACATCTATCTATTGACAAGACTACAACCACCTAGGTCATAGCCAAACACGTTCCAATAATGGAGTCCATTTGCCCAAACCAACAAGAGACAAACCGAAACTCCACCCATCAACTAGTTCCAATTCCAAATCCGAATCCGCAATTTCGTAAGAAATCCCGAATCCGAACCCACACATCACATTTTTTAATTCATGTCCAAATCCGAATCCGAAATCATTATTCCGTAAGCTAGCATTTGGAATAATCATTCCGCACCCAAATCCAGTATTCCACTTTCAAGTTCCAAAATCGAATCCTGAATTGTCACCCAGAAATTCGATTCCAAAACCCGAAATCTCGTTCACGTCCACTCGGACACACCAAAACCGAACCTATCGGTTACCCATTTATTATACTCGGTTGACTTCATAAGGAAGCCAATCCAACAACCACACGGTTAAGGTTGACAAAGTCCGATCACTTCGGAAACCTACTCACTCGTGTAATATACCACAAAGGGCCCCACTTCGAAAAGAAGTTCAGTCCCGTCATTTACGATTCACATACCGGAGTAAGAGTGACAAACTCTCTACCCAACTGGATCATCAGGATTACGGTCCAGATCCATCACGACGTCAGCTAACCATGAACACCACGATCCTAGATCGTCACAATGCCCAATGTCCATGACATCACAAACCCGATCCACCTAGGGAAAACCAAGGATGATCCCAAAACAATAACACCAATATTCATCCCCAGGTCAAGTTAATTCTGGGCCCAACACGCCCATCTACAAACCAAACTGTTAACAAAAACAACCATCCGGACCCACAGTAGTCCGACACACCCAAAACACCTGATACAATATTACAACACAAATGGACAATACAAACCATTTACAAGGTATCACGAAAACATGTATCAATACAATTATTCTGACCTACGGTCAAGTCGATCGGGGCAGTTCCTTCGCAAATGTCCAAGTTTCCTACAAAAGTGACAAGTGGCAGTGCTGAGGCGACTTGCCCCACCACGCCGCTTACTTGTCGACTGGGTTGAAGTTCCACCCGAATGAACGCCCACCGAGGATTGCGACACAAGATTATGAAGGCTAACTCGCTTCGTTGTTTCCTGACTCATCTGTTCAGTATCCTGACGCTCTCGGCGTCGTCCAGAGCCCAAAGATTGTTCTGGCACAGGTAAAATAGTAGCCTCCACTCGGATAGCAGCATCCGATAATTCCCTCTGGGTAGAATACGAGCCAACAGTTACAGCACCTCGTAACTCATTCCTCAATCCCTGCTCAAACCTTCGACATTTATCCTCCTCAGTAGCCACATACAGAGGAGCGAAACTAGATAAGTGCAAAAATTGCTGTTCATAATCGACCACTGACCGATTCCCTTGCTGCAATTGGAGAAATTCAACCTCCTTAGCGTTCCGAAATGAGCGAGGATAAAACTGATCCAAAAATCGCTCTCGGAATGCATCCCATGCCAAGGTACGGGCATCCCAGCCAGTCAACTGCAAACTATGCCACCACCTGTAAGCATAGCCATCCAAAAGAAAAGTGGCTAAGGGTACCATGTCCTCCAGGGGACATATCATAACCTCAAAAATCCTTTCCAATCGAGTAAGCCAATCTTCGGCACCATCCGGGCCCGAATCACCACGAAACACAGTGGCTCCCAACCGTCGAGCTCGCTCAATATCTGGGCCTTTACTAACACTACTCTCGCCCCTCCCATCTTCAGACCGTGTACGGGACGCACGACTCGGAGGCATGACGTATCAACAGAAATCAAGAACCAAATGCTCTGATACCAATTTGACAGGACCCGTCCCAACTGGACGTCAAAAACCGTGCCCGGTCCTGCTCCCGTCTGACAAGTCAACTAAAGGTCCGAAACTCCCCTTCATTGCTTGCCAGACAAGGGATGTTCGCGCGGATTTCTGCTCCTGTCACCGCCTCACGATCTGTCCCGAGCGTCGTACCACGGCCTGGAGGGTCACAAAACATAAAAGGTGTGAGTGGACAAAAATGACCTCTTATAAAAACATTGAATCAAAATACATTCTTACCCTCCAGTTTTCACAAACTTGCATGCATATCGTAAAACATGAGTGACCGATAAAATCAAAACATATTTTCCCATGGTCCATAAAACTCATGATCACCAATTCAGTTCATGTTATAAAACATCAAATCCCGGCTCTCAGACCAAAACATGTGAAAACATAATCACTGGCCACAAAGACCAAAAACCCGTACTCAATACCAGTACATCATCACAATCAATACCAATCAGCACTAATCACCAGTGCACAAGAAATATATCAATTCAATCAATCCGCACTACTCACAAGTGCATAAAATATCACAAATCACGTCTGCACTACTCACAAGTGCACGATCAATCAAACTGCACTAATCACAAGTGCTGCACTACGCGTAGGCCAATATCCAGTCACTCTCTCGGGAATAAACATCTCTGGGCTCAACCCCCTCGGGCTCAGTCACCTCTGGGCGAACACATCCCCAGGATCAGACACCTCCGAGTGGTACATCCAGGCTCAGTATCATCCGAGAAGCTGACTACCATAGGATCAACTCCCGATCCTACAATCACATCCCCCAAGCTCCGGTCGTCTGGGTAATCCCCCCAAGCACCGACCGTCTGGGAATATCACAATCACAATGAACACCATCCCGGGAATTACATCCCAAAACATTTCAATCAAATCTTGACTTCATACCAAGTCAAGGTCATTCTCAACTGGGTCTCAAGCCCAAAATACCTTTTACACATAAACCGTTAAAATCACATTTAAATCAATAGAATAATCCGGAAATCATCATTGACTCACCAACCAAGTCAAAACATCATTTTAGAAATCATTTAAACCCCGGGCCTAGCCCAAAACATCAATTGCACGTTCCTCGTAAAACGTGCCCAAAAGACTGATTAAAATAATCATAAAATCCCAATAAATCATTAATTTCACAAATAACTCCAATTCCGAGTCAAAATCACTATTCACTTGGGTTCTCATGCCCAAAATAACATTATCACGCAAATCCATGCGTTGCAACCTCCGTTGCCATTTTCACGTAAATCCACGAAATTGACCCTCGACTCATTCCCGAGTCACCACATCATCTTTCAATCCATGACTCAATAATCCGAGTCCAAACATTATTTTCAATCAATTTCAATCCCGGACTCATAAACCAAGTCCAAACATCATTTTTACCAAATTTCGTAATTTCTCGAAAATCGCCCAAAAATAATAATATAATAATCATAAAACCGAGAAATTACCGGATTGAAACACAAATCATGACCAAGCATATAAAATCATATAATAAGGCATTTAAATCATATATGCATGCATCACGGTTAGAAAACAAAGTCCACTCACACACACCGTCCAAAACGGTCCGTTTCCGAGCTGCACGTTTTTCCGTAAAATCTGGAAATCACAACTCCTGTCCAAAATCATTATAGAGGGTTACTAACATCTCAAAATACTTCATATAATTTTCCCCAATTTTTCCGGAATTTAAATACGTATTTATATCGTAATACAAAACTTCGGATACGCGGAACATTAACGAAACAATATCCGATTTCATCGAAATCAACGTCAAAATGTTCGTTACACTGAGAGGATCAAAAGTCATGTTGACCTAACCTTGAGACTAGGCCGGACGCGCCCCCACGCGCCGCCGTGAGTGGCTGCGCGTGAAATCCACGCGCCTGCTACAGTGTCACCGTCCCAACCCGTTTGTCTGTAAAACGGGCCATTTAACCCGCGAGGCGACCCGGTTCGTTTTCTGTCAATTCGACATTGATTCCACCAATTGAACATTCAGTCAGTTTCGATTCAAGTCTAATTAGAGTTCTGTGGACTTAATTACAAGAAACATTACCTCTAACCTCACGATCACAGATGATCAATCGAAGAACATCCGGCCACTGTTCATCATTCGAAAACCATCAAACCTTCTTGATTTCGTTCAATTGATTCAACCAGAAGCATTAGTGGACTCCGTTAAACATTTCCCCCAACTCAATTGCATCAATCCAATGCTCAATCTTCACGACTCAAACTCGAACATCCGTACACTGTGCATCCATGGAGCTTCATCAATCTCCAGTGTTTTCCTTCAATTGATGAACCCAGAAGCATCGTGGGATCCTCAGGAACACAATCCCCACATCAATTTCGTCAATCAGAGCCTCAATTCCCTCGACTCAACCTCGAATTTCATCCTCTGTCACCAAGTGTGTTCAGAGTCAAAACAACACCAATTTCCTTCGTTCTTTCGACATTTCTGATCGTAATGATCCCAGGAAGCTCGAAGTGAGTTCAATTTCGATCCTCACGGCTCAATTCCCAGTATTTGAATTTCCCCCCAATTTTTCTAAATTTTCGATTCTCAGTCTCCAGCCCCCAATCGACCCTCAGTGTTTCCCCAGTTTAATCCTCTCTCACAATCTCACAAATTCCCCTCAAAACTGGATGTGAAAGGGAGCTCAATTCTCCCAATTCTGTTTCCCCCTCCCACGGGTAAGAAAACAAAGAAGAAGAAAAATGGGGAAAAAGATGGAGGAATGATGGTGTAGGAATGATGATGTAGTAATGATAGTGTTGGGAGGGAAACATGGAGCTGGAATCAAGGGATGGGTGACACTTGTCACTCATCCGGATGTGCACAGTCACCGGGTACTGTTCATATTAAAATATTGTTTTATTCCCTGTTCGTTCGGTTAATCGAGCCTGATTCCGTGACCATAACTTCGTCGTCGAATCTCCGATTTCGGCATGCCGCCTGTCGTTGGATTCGTATCGACGAGACCTACGTAACGGTCCTTGGCCCTCGTCCATCGGACCTCCCGATCAAAAAGTCAACATTTGGCCCCTACTATGCCAAATTACCAAAATACCCCTCATCATCCGATCATCATAACTTTCACTACGAATGTCGGAATCGAACGTGCCACCTGTTTATGAACTCGTGACGTCCCGAACTACGTCACAGTCATCGGTCAAAGTCCGTTTGACCGCCCGAACTAAAAGTCAACATTTTGCCCACGCTAGGGGCAAAACGGTCATTTTGCACGTTTCGTCCGATTTCACTCAACTAATCCCCGATTAGTCATTCTAAATCATGATTAATTAATATTCAATCCCGATATTCGGGACGGGTCATTACAACCTTCCCTCCTTAAAGAATTTCGTCCCCAAAATTCCAACTACTTGTATTCCACATCTACCTCGTGGAAAACAAATGGGCCTCACAACACGTGTACACCTGTACACCCACTAGCCAATGCAGAACTCGTCTGCACTCAGACGTCACATCACAGATGCACGTCGTACTGACTACACTCGACCACCCCGAGTGAAAATGAATCACCAGAAATTGGCAATGTCGTCACTAAGCTGACTCCTTCAGCTTGACGGCCCCACGTAATCACTAATGTGCCCTGACATCCGCTCTCATAGAGAGTCACCAAAACTCACTTGTCAGCCCATGCTAACACCACAAGCCAAACTGTCACCACCAAGCTTTACCACCCTAGTAAAGCGCCAATCAGTAACAGATCAGTGACAACACATCATACCACCACGTCCGTCAATGTAGCACAAGATCAACAACATGATCTCCCCTCGCAGGGCAAACTCATTCCTGCGACAAATACCAACAGCAGTATCCACAACTGTCACCCCCTCAGCGATCCCAGATGCTGGTAAGGTCACGACAAGGTAACATCTCGCCGCAAAGCAACTTGCGGTCACACTAACCACCAACTCACTCATCCTGAGTATTCGCATACCGTCATCACACTCAAACAGACGGTGTAACTGGAACACATTGAACACCAGCCTAGCAGTGATCGCACAACTCAACACTAGAGTTATACTAGCCAACCATGGCTCGGAGCACCTGCTCAAACAATCACTGAAATCATCAGAATCACTCCGCCCAGTGCATCGTGTTCAATGTCCAGTTCACGTTCACAACCCATCCAATGGTATCAGGATTAAGCCGACTACTAACACGTTCACCAACGCACTACTGGTACAATCCGTATACCGTCACCCGACACCACAAGTCTGCAAAGTATCATACCCCAAACCATAAACAAGGTACACACATCTATCTATTGACAAGACTACAACCACCTAGGTCATAGCCAAACACGTTCCAATAATGGAGTCCATTTGCCCAAACCAACAAGAGACAAACCGAAACTCCACCCATCAACTAGTTCCAATTCCAAATCCGAATCCGCAATTTCGTAAGAAATCCCGAATCCGAACCCACACATCACATTTTTTAATTCATGTCCAAATCCGAATCCGAAATCATTATTCCGTAAGCTAGCATTTGGAATAATCATTCCGCACCCAAATCCAGTATTCCACTTTCAAGTTCCAAAATCGAATCCTGAATTGTCACCCAGAAATTCGATTCCAAAACCCGAAATCTCGTTCACGTCCACTCGGACACACCAAAACCGAACCTATCGGTTACCCATTTATTATACTCGGTTGACTTCATAAGGAAGCCAATCCAACAACCACACGGTTAAGGTTGACAAAGTCCGATCACTTCGGAAACCTACTCACTCGTGTAATATACCACAAAGGGCCCCACTTCGAAAAGAAGTTCAGTCCCGTCATTTACGATTCACATACCGGAGTAAGAGTGACAAACTCTCTACCCAACTGGATCATCAGGATTACGGTCCAGATCCATCACGACGTCAGCTAACCATGAACACCACGATCCTAGATCGTCACAATGCCCAATGTCCATGACATCACAAACCCGATCCACCTAGGGAAAACCAAGGATGATCACAAAACAATAACACCAATATTCATCCCCAGGTCAAGTTAATTCTGGGCCCAACACGCCCATCTACAAACCAAACTGTTAACAAAAACAACCATCCGGACCCACAGTAGTCCGACACACCCAAAACACCTGATACAATATTACAACACAAATGGACAATACAAACCATTTACAAGGTATGACGAAAACATGTATCAATACAATTATTCTGACCTACGGTCAAGTCGATCGGGGCAGTTCCTTCGCAAATGTCCAAGTTTCCTACAAAAGTGACAAGTGGCAGTGCTGAGGCGACTTGCCCCACCACGCCGCTTACTTGTCGACTGGGTTGAAGTTCCACCCGAATGAACGCCCACCGAGGATTGCGACACAAGATTATGAAGGCTAACTCGCTTCGTTGTTTCCTGACTCATCTGTTCAGTATCCTGACGCTCTCGGCGTCGTCCAGAGCCCAAAGATTGTTCTGGCACAGGTAAAATAGTAGCCTCCACTCGGATAGCAGCATCCGATAATTCCCTCAGGGTAGAATACGAGCCAACAGTTACAGCACCTCGTAACTCATTCCTCAATCCCTGCTCAAACCTTCGACATTTATCCTCCTCAGTAGCCACATACAGAGGAGCGAAACTAGATAAGTGCAAAAATTGCTGTTCATAATCGACCACTGACCGATTCCCTTGCTGCAATTGGAGAAATTCAACCTCCTTAGCGTTCCGAAATGAGCGAGGATAAAACTGATCCAAAAATCGCTCTCGGAATGCATCCCATGCCAAGGTACGGGCATCCCAGCCAGTCAACTGCAAACTATGCCACCACCTGTAAGCATAGCCATCCAAAAGAAAAGTGGCTAAGGGTACCATGTCCTCCAGGGGACATATCATAACCTCAAAAATCCTTTCCAATCGAGTAAGCCAATCTTCGGCACCATCCGGGCCCGAATCACCACGAAACACAGTGGCTCCCAACCGTCGAGCTCGCTCAATATCTGGGCCTTTACTAACACTACTCTCGCCCCTCCCATCTTCAGACCGTGTACGGGACGCACGACTCGGAGGCATGACGTATCAACAGAAATCAAGAACCAAATGCTCTGATACCAATTTGACAGGACCCGTCCCAACTGGACGTCAAAAACCGTGCCCGGTCCTGCTCCCGTCTGACAAGTCAACTAAAGGTCCGAAACTCCCCTTCAGTGCTTGCCAGACAAAGGATGTTCGCGCGGATTTCTGCTCCTGTCACTGCCTCACGATCTGTCCCGAGCGTCGTACCACGGCCTGGAGGGTCACAAAACATAAAAGGTGTGAGTGGACAAAAATGACCTCTTATAAAAACATTGAATCAAAATACATTCTTACCCTCCAGTTTTCACAAACTTGCATGCATATCGTAAAACATGAGTGACCGATAAAATCAAAACATATTTTCCCATGGTCCATAAAACTCATGATCACCAATTCAGTTCATGTTATAAAACATCAAATCCCGGCTCTCAGGCCAAAACATGTGAAAACATAATCACTGGCCACAAAGACCAAAAACCCGTACTCAATACCAGTACATCATCACAATCAATACCAATCAGCACTAATCACCAGTGCACAAGAAATATATCAATTCAATCAATCCGCACTACTCACAAGTGCATAAAATATCACAAATCACCTCTGCACTACTCACAAGTGCACGATCAATCAAACTGCACTAATCACAAGTGCTGCACTACGCGTAGGCCAATATCCAGTCACTCTCTCGGGAATAAACACCTCTGGGCTCAACCCCCTCGGGCTCAGTCACCTCTGGCCGAACATATCCCCAGGATCAGACACCTCCGAGTGGTACATCCAGGCTCAGTATCATCCGAGAAGCTGACTACCATAGGATCAACTCCCGATCCTACAATCACATCCCCCAAGCTCCGGTCGTCTGGGTAATCCCCCCAAGCACCGACCGTCTGGGAATATCACAATCACAATGAACACCATCCCGGGAATTACATCCCAAAACATTTCAATCAAATCTTGACTTCATACCAAGTCAAGGTCATTCTCAACTGGGTCTCAAGCCCAAAATACCTTTTACACATAAACCGTTAAAATCACATTTAAATCAATAGAATAATCCGGAAATCATCATTGACTCACCAACCAAGTCAAAACATCATTTTAGAAATCATTTAAACCCCGGGCCTAGCCCAAAACATCAATTGCACGTTCCTCGTAAAACGTGCCCAAAAGACTGATTAAAATAATCATAAAATCCCAATAAATCATTAATTTCACAAATAACTCCAATTCCGAGTCAAAATCACTATTCACTTGGGTTCTCATGCCCAAAATAACATTATCACGCAAATCCATGCGTTGCAACCTCCGTTGCCATTTTCACGTAAATCCACGAAATTGACCCTCGACTCATTCCTGAGTCACCACATCATCTTTCAATCCATGACTCAATAATCCGAGTCCAAACATTATTTTCAATCAATTTCAATCCCGGACTCATTAACCAAGTCCAAACATCATTTTTACCAAATTTCGTAATTTCTCGAAAATCGCCCAAAAATAATAATATAATAATCATAAAACCGAGAAATTACCGGATTGAAACACAAATCATGACCAAGCATATAAAATCATATAATAAGGCATTTAAATCATATATGCATGCATCACGGTTAGAAAACAAAGTCCACTCACACACACCGTCTAAAACGGTCCGTTTCCGAGCTGCACGTTTTTCCGTAAAATCTGGAAATCACAACTCCTGTCCAAAATCATTATAGAGGGTTACTAACATCTCAAAATACTTCATATAATTTTCCCCAATTTTTCCGGAATTTAAATACGTATTTATATCGTAATACAAAACTTCGGATACGCGGAACATTAACGAAACAATATCCGATTTCATCGAAATCAACGTCAAAATGTTCGTTACACTGAGAGGATCAAAAGTCATATTGACCTAACCTTGAGACTAGGCCGGACGCGCCCCCACCCGCCGCCGTGAGTGGCTGCGCGTGAAATCCACGCGCCTGCTACAGTGTCACCGTCCCAACCCGTTTGTCTGTAAAACGGGCCATTTAACCCGCGAGGCGACCCGGTTCGTTTTCTGTCAATTCGACATTGATTCCACCAATTGAACATTCAGTCAGTTTCGATTCAAGTCTAATTAGATTTCTGTGGACTTAATTACAAGAAACATTACCTCTAACCTCACGATCACAGATGATCAATCGAAGAACATCCGGCCACTGTTCATCCTTCGAAAACCATCAAACCTTCTTGATTTCGTTCAATTGATTCAACCAGAAGCATTAGTGGACTCCGTTAAACATTTCCCCCAACTCAATTGCATCAATCCAATGCTCAATCTTCACGACTCAAACTCGAACATCCGTACACTGTGCATCCATGGAGCTTCATCAATCTCCAGTGTTTTCCTTCAATTGATGAACCCAGAAGCATCGTGGGATCCTCAGGAACACAATCCCCACATCAATTTCGTCAATCAGAGCCTCAATTCCCTCGACTCAACCTCGAATTTCATCCTCTGTCACCAAGTGTGTTCAGAGTCAAAACAACACCAATTTCCTTCGTTCTTTCGACGTTTCTGATCGTAATGATCCCAGGAAGCTCGAAGTGAGTTCAATTTCGATCCTCACGGCTCAATTCCCAGTATTTGAATTTCCCCCCAATTTATCTAAATTTTCGATTCTCAGTCTCCAGCCCCCAATCGACCCTCAGTGTTTCCCCAGTTTAATCCTCTCTCACAATCTCACAAATTCCCCTCAAAACTGGATGTGAAAGGGAGCTCAATTCTCCCAATTCTGTTTCCCCCTCCCACGGGTAAGAAAACAAAGAAGAAGAAAAATGGGGAAAAAGATGGAGGAATGGTGGTGTAGGAATGATGATGTAGTAATGATAGTGTTGGGAGGGAAACATGGAGCTGGAATCAAGGGATGGGTGACACTTGTCACTCATCCGGATGTGCACAGTCACCGGGTACTGTTCATATTAAAATATTGTTTTATTCCCTGTTCGTTCGGTTAATCGAGCCTGATTCCGTGACCATAACTTCGTCGTCGAATCTCCGATTTCGGCATGCCGCCTGTCGTTGGATTCGTATCGACGAGACCTACGTAACGGTCCTTGGCCCTCGTCCATCGGACCTCCCGATCAAAAAGTCAACATTTGGCCCCTACTATGCCAAATTACCAAAATACCCCTCATCATCCGATCATCATAACTTTCACTACGAATGTCGGAATCGAACGTGCCACCTGTCTATGAACTCGTGACGTCCCGAACTACGTCACAGTCATCGGTCAAAGTCCGTTTGACCGCCCGAACTAAAAGTCAACATTTTGCCCACGCTAGGGGCAAAACGGTCATTTTGCACGTTTCGTCCGATTTCACTCAACTAATCCCCGATTAGTCATTCTAAATCATGATTAATTAATATTCAATCCCGATATTCGGGACGGGTCATTACAACCTTCCCTCCTTAAAGAATTTCGTCCCCAAAATTCCAACTACTTGTATTCCACATCTACCTCGTGGAAAACAAATGGGCCTCACAACACGTGTACACCTGTACACCCACTAGCCAATGCAGAACTCGTCTGCACTCAGACGTCACATCACAGATGCACGTCGTACTGACTACACTCGACCACCCCGAGTGAAAATGAATCACCAGAAATTGGCAATGTCGTCACTAAGCTGACTCCTTCAGCTTGACGGCCCCACGTAATCACTAATGTGCCCTGACATCCGCTCTCATAGAGAGTCACCAAAACTCACTTGTCAGCCCATGCTAACACCACAAGCCAAACTGTCACCACCAAGCTTTACCACCCTAGTAAAGCGCCAATCAGTAACAGATCAGTGACAACACATCATACCACCACGTCCGTCAATGTAGCACAAGATCAACAACATGATCTCCCCTCGCAGGGCAAACTCATTCCTGCGACAAATACCAACAGCAGTATCCACAACTGTCACCCCCTCAGCGATCCCAGATGCTGGTAAGGTCACGACAAGGTAACATCTCGCCGCAAAGCAACTTGCGGTCACACTAACCACCAACTCACTCATCCTGAGTATTCGCATACCGTCATCACACTCAAACAGACGGTGTAACTGGAACACATTGAACACCAGCCTAGCAGTGATCACACAACTCAACACTAGAGTTATACTAGCCAACCATGGCTCGGAGCACCTGCTCAAACAATCACTGAAATCATCAGAATCACTCCGCCCAGTGCATCGTGTTCAATGTCCAGTTCACGTTCACAACCCATCCAATGGTATCAGGATTAAGCCGACTACTAACACGTTCACCAACGCACTACTGGTACAATCCGTATACCGTCACCCGACACCACAAGTCTGCAAAGTATCATACCCCAAACCATAAACAAGGTACACACATCTATCTATTGACAAGACTACAACCACCTAGGTCATAGCCAAACACGTTCCAATAATGGAGTCCATTTGTCCAAACCAACAAGAGACAAACCGAAACTCCACCCATCAACTAGTTCCAATTCCAAATCCGAATCCGCAATTTCGTAAGAAATCCCGAATCCGAACCCACACATCACATTTTTTAATTCATGTCCAAATCCGAATCCGAAATCATTATTCCGTAAGCTAGCATTTGGAATAATCATTCCGCACCCAAATCCAGTATTCCACTTTCAAGTTCCAAAATCGAATCCTGAATTGTCACCCAGAAATTCGATTCCAAAACCCGAAATCTCGTTCACGTCCACTCGGACACACCAAAACCGAACCTATCGGTTACCCATTTATTATACTCGGTTGACTTCATAAGGAAGCCAATCCAACAACCACACGGTTAAGGTTGACAAAGTCCGATCACTTCGGAAACCTACTCACTCGTGTAATATACCACAAAGGGCCCCACTTCGAAAAGAAGTTCAGTCCCGTCATTTACGATTCACATACCGGAGTAAGAGTGACAAACTCTCTACCCAACTGGATCATCAGGATTATGGTCCAGATCCATCACGACGTCAGCTAACCATGAACACCACGATCCTAGATCGTCACAATGCCCAATGTCCATGACATCACAAACCCGATCCACCTAGGGAAAACCAAGGATGATCCCAAAACAATAACACCAATATTCATCCCCAGGTCAAGTTAATTCTGGGCCCAACACGCCCATCTACAAACCAAACTGTTAACAAAAACAACCATCCGGACCCACAGTAGTCCGACACACCCAAAACACCTGATACAATATTACAACACAAATGGACAATACAAACCATTTACAAGGTATCACGAAAACATGTATCAATACAATTATTCTGACCTACGGTCAAGTCGATCGGGGCAGTTCCTTCGCAAATGTCCAAGTTTCCTACAAAAGTGACAAGTGGCAGTGCTGAGGCGACTTGCCCCACCACGCCGCTTACTTGTCGACTGGGTTGAAGTTCCACCCGAATGAACGCCCACCGAGGATTGCGACACAAGATTATGAAGGCTAACTCGCTTCGTTGTTTCCTGACTCATCTGTTCAGTATCCTGACGCTCTCGGCGTCGTCCAGAGCCCAAAGATTGTTCTGGCACAGGTAAAATAGTAGCCTCCACTCGGATAGCAGCATCCGATAATTCCCTCAGGGTAGAATACGAGCCAACAGTTACAGCACCTCGTAACTCATTCCTCAATCCCTGCTCAAACCTTCGACATTTATCCTCCTCAGTAGCCACATACAGAGGAGCGAAACTAGATAAGTGCAAAAATTGCTGTTCATAATCGACCACTGACCGATTCCCTTGCTGCAATTGGAGAAATTCAACCTCCTTAGCGTTCCGAAATGAGCGAGGATAAAACTGATCCAAAAATCGCTCTCGGAATGCATCCCATGCCAAGGTACGGGCATCCCAGCCAGTCAACTGCAAACTATGCCACCACCTGTAAGCATAGCCATCCAAAAGAAAAGTGGCTAAGGGTACCATGTCCTCCAGGGGACATATCATAACCTCAAAAATCCTTTCCAATCGAGTAAGCCAATCTTCGGCACCATCCGGGCCCGAATCACCACGAAACACAGTGGCTCCCAACCGTCGAGCTCGCTCAATATCTGGGCCTTTACTAACACTACTCTCGCCCCTCCCATCTTCAGACCGTGTACGGGACGCACGACTCGGAGGCATGACGTACCAACAGAAATCAAGAACCAAATGCTCTGATACCAATTTGACAGGACCCGTCCCAACTGGACGTCAAAAACCGTGCCCGGTCCTGCTCCCGTCTGACAAGTCAACTAAAGGTCCGAAACTCCCCTTCAGTGCTTGCCAGACAAGGGATGTTCGCGCGGATTTCTGCTCCTGTCACTGCCTCACGATCAGTCCCGAGCGTCGTACCACGGCCTGGAGGGTCACAAAACATAAAAGGTGTGAGTGGACAAAAATGACCTCTTATAAAAACATTGAATCAAAATACATTCTTACCCTCCAGTTTTCACAAACTTGCATGCATATCGTAAAACATGAGTGACCGATAAAATCAAAACATATTTTCCCATGGTCCATAAAACTCATGATCACCAATTCAGTTCATGTTATAAAACATCAAATCCCGGCTCTCAGGCCAAAACATGTGAAAACATAATCACTGGCCACAAAGACCAAAAACCCGTACTCAATACCAGTACATCATCACAATCAATACCAATCAGCACTAATCACCAGTGCACAAGAAATATATCAATTCAATCAATCCGCACTACTCACAAGTGCATAAAATATCACAAATCACGTCTGCACTACTCACAAGTGCACGATCAATCAAACTGCACTAATCACAAGTGCTGCACTACGCGTAGGCCAATATCCAGTCACTCTCTCGGGAATAAACACCTCTGGGCTCAACCCCCTCGGGCTCAGTCACCTCTGGGCGAACACATCCCCAGGATCAGACACCTCCGAGTGGTACATCCAGGCTCAGTATCATCCGAGAAGCTGACTACCATAGGATCAACTCCCGATCCTACAATCACATCCCCCAAGCTCCGGTCGTCTGGGTAATCCCCCCAAGCACCGACCGTCTGGGAATATCACAATCACAATGAACACCATCCCGGGAATTACATCCCAAAACATTTCAATCAAATCTTGACTTCATACCAAGTCAAGGTCATTCTCAACTGGGTCTCAAGCCCAAAATACCTTTTACACATAAACCGTTAAAATCACATTTAAATCAATAGAATAATCCGGAAATCATCATTGACTCACCAACCAAGTCAAAACATCATTTTAGAAATCATTTAAACCCCGGGCCTAGCCCAAAACATCAATTGCACGTTCCTCGTAAAACGTGCCCAAAAGACTGATTAAAATAATCATAAAATCCCAATAAATCATTAATTTCACAAATAACTCCAATTCCGAGTCAAAATCACTATTCACTTGGGTTCTCATGCCCAAAATAACATTATCACGCAAATCCATGCGTTGCAACCTCCGTTGCCATTTTCACGTAAATCCACGAAATTGACCCTCGACTCATTCCCGAGTCACCACATCATCTTTCAATCCATGACTCAATAATCCGAGTCCAAACATTATTTTCAATCAATTTCAATCCCGGACTCATAAACCAAGTCCAAACATCATTTTTACCAAATTTCGTAATTTCTCGAAAATCGCCCAAAAATAATAATATAATAATCATAAAACCGAGAAATTACCGGATTGAAACACAAATCATGACCAAGCATATAAAATCATATAATAAGGCATTTAAATCATATATGCATGCATCACGGTTAGAAAACAAAGTCCACTCACACACACCGTCCAAAACGGTCCGTTTCCGAGCTGCACGTTTTTCCGTAAAATCTGGAAATCACAACTCCTGTCCAAAATCATTATAGAGGGTTACTAACATCTCAAAATACTTCATATAATTTTCCCCAATTTTTCCGGAATTTAAATACGTATTTATATCGTAATACAAAACTTCGGATACGCGGAACATTAACGAAACAATATCCGATTTCATCGAAATCAACGTCAAAATGTTCGTTACACTGAGAGGATCAAAAGTCATGTTGACCTAACCTTGAGACTAGGCCGGACGCGCCCCCACGCGCCGCCGTGAGTGGCTGCGCGTGAAATCCACGCGCCTGCTACAGTGTCACCGTCCCAACCCGTTTGTCTGTAAAACGGGCCATTTAACCCGCGAGGCGACCCGGTTCGTTTTCTGTCAATTCGACATTGATTCCACCAATTGAACATTCAGTCAGTTTCGATTCAAGTCTAATTAGAGTTCTGTGGACTTAATTACAAGAAACATTACCTCTAACCTCACGATCACAGATGATCAATCGAAGAACATCCGGCCACTGTTCATCATTCGAAAACCATCAAACCTTCTTGATTTCGTTCAATTGATTCAACCAGAAGCATTAGTGGACTCCGTTAAACATTTCCCCCAACTCAATTGCATCAATCCAATGCTCAATCTTCACGACTCAAACTCGAACATCCGTACACTGTGCATCCATGGAGCTTCATCAATCTCCAGTGTTTTCCTTCAATTGATGAACCCAGAAGCATCGTGGGATCCTCAGGAACACAATCCCCACATCAATTTCGTCAATCAGAGCCTCAATTCCCTCGACTCAACCTCGAATTTCATCCTCTGTCACCAAGTGTGTTCAGAGTCAAAACAACACCAATTTCCTTCGTTCTTTCGACGTTTCTGATCGTAATGATCCCAGGAAGCTCGAAGTGAGTTCAATTTCGATCCTCACGGCTCAATTCCCAGTATTTGAATTTCCCCCCAATTTTTCTAAATTTTCGATTCTCAGTCTCCAGCCCCCAATCGACCCTCAGTGTTTCCCCAGTTTAATCCTCTCTCACAATCTCACAAATTCCCCTCAAAACTGGATGTGAAAGGGAGCTCAATTCTCCCAATTCTGTTTCCCCCTCCCACGGGTAAGAAAACAAAGAAGAAGAAAAATGGGGAAAAAGATGGAGGAATGATGGTGTAGGAATGATGATGTAGTAATGATAGTGTTGGGAGGGAAACATGGAGCTGGAATCAAGGGATGGGTGACACTTGTCACTCATCCGGATGTGCACAGTCACCGGGTACTGTTCATATTAAAATATTGTTTTATTCCCTGTTCGTTCGGTTAATCGAGCCTGATTCCGTGACCATAACTTCGTCGTCGAATCTCCGATTTCGGCATGCCGCCTGTCGTTGGATTCGTATCGACGAGACCTACGTAACGGTCCTTGGCCCTCGTCCATCGGACCTCCCGATCAAAAAGTCAACATTTGGCCCCTACTATGCCAAATTACCAAAATACCCCTCATCATCCGATCATCATAACTTTCACTACGAATGTCGGAATCGAACGTGCCACCTGTTTATGAACTCGTGACGTCCCGAACTACGTCACAGTCATCGGTCAAAGTCCGTTTGACCGCCCGAACTAAAAGTCAACATTTTGCCCACGCTAGGGGCAAAACGGTCATTTTGCACGTTTCGTCCGATTTCACTCAACTAATCCCCGATTAGTCATTCTAAATCATGATTAATTAATATTCAATCCCGATATTCGGGACGGGTCATTACAACCTTCCCTCCTTAAAGAATTTCGTCCCCAAAATTCCAACTACTTGTATTCCACATCTACCTCGTGGAAAACAAATGGGCCTCACAACACGTGTACACCTGTACACCCACTAGCCAATGCAGAACTCGTCTGCACTCAGACGTCACATCACAGATGCACGTCGTACTGACTACACTCGACCACCCCGAGTGAAAATGAATCACCAGAAATTGGCAATGTCGTCACTAAGCTGACTCCTTCAGCTTGACGGCCCCACGTAATCACTAATGTGCCCTGACATCCGCTCTCATAGAGAGTCACCAAAACTCACTTGTCAGCCCATGCTAACACCACAAGCCAAACTGTCACCACCAAGCTTTACCACCCTAGTAAAGCGCCAATCAGTAACAGATCAGTGACAACACATCATACCACCACGTCCGTCAATGTAGCACAAGATCAACAACATGATCTCCCCTCGCAGGGCAAACTCATTCCTGCGACAAATACCAACAGCAGTATCCACAACTGTCACCCCCTCAGCGATCCCAGATGCTGGTAAGGTCACGACAAGGTAACATCTCGCCGCAAAGCAACTTGCGGTCACACTAACCACCAACTCACTCATCCTGAGTATTCGCATACCGTCATCACACTCAAACAGACGGTGTAACTGGAACACATTGAACACCAGCCTAGCAGTGATCACACAACTCAACACTAGAGTTATACTAGCCAACCATGGCTCGGAGCACCTGCTCAAACAATCACTGAAATCATCAGAATCACTCCGCCCAGTGCATCGTGTTCAATGTCCAGTTCACGTTCACAACCCATCCAATGGTATCAGGATTAAGCCGACTACTAACACGTTCACCAACGCACTACTGGTACAATCCGTATACCGTCACCCGACACCACAAGTCTGCAAAGTATCATACCCCAAACCATAAACAAGGTACACACATCTATCTATTGACAAGACTACAACCACCTAGGTCATAGCCAAACACGTTCCAATAATGGAGTCCATTTGCCCAAACCAACAAGAGACAAACCGAAACTCCACCCATCAACTAGTTCCAATTCCAAATCCGAATCCGCAATTTCGTAAGAAATCCCGAATCCGAACCCACACATCACATTTTTTAATTCATGTCCAAATCCGAATCCGAAATCATTATTCCGTAAGCTAGCATTTGGAATAATCATTCCGCACCCAAATCCAGTATTCCACTTTCAAGTTCCAAAATCGAATCCTGAATTGTCACCCAGAAATTCGATTCCAAAACCCGAAATCTCGTTCACGTCCACTCGGACACACCAAAACCGAACCTATCGGTTACCCATTTATTATACTCGGTTGACTTCATAAGGAAGCCAATCCAACAACCACACGGTTAAGGTTGACAAAGTCCGATCACTTCGGAAACCTACTCACTCGTGTAATATACCACAAAGGGCCCCACTTCGAAAAGAAGTTCAGTCCCGTCATTTACGATTCACATACCGGAGTAAGAGTGACAAACTCTCTACCCAACTGGATCATCAGGATTACGGTCCAGATCCATCACGACGTCAGCTAACCATGAACACCACGATCCTAGATCGTCACAATGCCCAATGTCCATGACATCACAAACCCGATCCACCTAGGGAAAACCAAGGATGATCCCAAAACAATAACACCAATATTCATCCCCAGGTCAAGTTAATTCTGGGCCCAACACGCCCATCTACAAACCAAACTGTTAACAAAAACAACCATCCGGACCCACAGTAGTCCGACACACCCAAAACACCTGATACAATATTACAACACAAATGGACAATACAAACCA
The DNA here is from genome assembly GCA_032719365.1 of Prinsepia uniflora. NCBI lineage: Eukaryota > Viridiplantae > Streptophyta > Magnoliopsida > Rosales > Rosaceae > Prinsepia > Prinsepia uniflora. The sequence continues at coordinate 8,176,254 of CM064871.1, read as the reverse complement.
TTTACAAGGTATCACGAAAACATGTATCAATACAATTATTCTGACCTACGGTCAAGTCGATCGGGGCAGTTCCTTCGCAAATGTCCAAGTTTCCTACAAAAGTGACAAGTGGCAGTGCTGAGGCGACTTGCCCCACCACGCCGCTTACTTGTCGACTGGGTTGAAGTTCCACCCGAATGAACGCCCACCGAGGATTGCGACACAAGATTATGAAGGCTAACTCGCTTCGTTGTTTCCTGACTCATCTGTTCAGTATCCTGACGCTCTCGGCGTCGTCCAGAGCCCAAAGATTGTTCTGGCACAGGTAAAATAGTAGCCTCCACTCGGATAGCAGCATCCGATAATTCCCTCAGGGTAGAATACGAGCCAACAGTTACAGCACCTCGTAACTCATTCCTCAATCCCTGCTCAAACCTTCGACATTTATCCTCCTCAGTAGCCACATACAGAGGAGCGAAACTAGATAAGTGCAAAAATTGCTGTTCATAATCGACCACTGACCGATTCCCTTGCTGCAATTGGAGAAATTCAACCTCCTTAGCGTTCCGAAATGAGCGAGGATAAAACTGATCCAAAAATCGCTCTCGGAATGCATCCCATGCCAAGGTACGGGCATCCCAGCCAGTCAACTGCAAACTATGCCACCACCTGTAAGCATAGCCATCCAAAAGAAAAGTGGCTAAGGGTACCATGTCCTCCAGGGGACATATCATAACCTCAAAAATCCTTTCCAATCGAGTAAGCCAATCTTCGGCACCATCCGGGCCCGAATCACCACGAAACACAGTGGCTCCCAACCGTCGAGCTCGCTCAATATCTGGGCCTTTACTAACACTACTCTCGCCCCTCCCATCTTCAGACCGTGTACGGGACGCACGACTCGGAGGCATGACGTACCAACAGAAATCAAGAACCAAATGCTCTGATACCAATTTGACAGGACCCGTCCCAACTGGACGTCAAAAACCGTGCCCGGTCCTGCTCCCGTCTGACAAGTCAACTAAAGGTCCGAAACTCCCCTTCAGTGCTTGCCAGACAAGGGATGTTCGCGCGGATTTCTGCTCCTGTCACTGCCTCACGATCAGTCCCGAGCGTCGTACCACGGCCTGGAGGGTCACAAAACATAAAAGGTGTGAGTGGACAAAAATGACCTCTTATAAAAACATTGAATCAAAATACATTCTTACCCTCCAGTTTTCACAAACTTGCATGCATATCGTAAAACATGAGTGACAGATAAAATCAAAACATATTTTCCCATGGTCCATAAAACTCATGATCACCAATTCAGTTCATGTTATAAAACATCAAATCCCGGCTCTCAGGCCAAAACATGTGAAAACATAATCACTGGCCACAAAGACCAAAAACCCGTACTCAATACCAGTACATCATCACAATCAATACCAATCAGCACTAATCACCAGTGCACAAGAAATATATCAATTCAATCAATCCGCACTACTCACAAGTGCATAAAATATCACAAATCACGTCTGCACTACTCACAAGTGCACGATCAATCAAACTGCACTAATCACAAGTGCTGCACTACGCGTAGGCCAATATCCAGTCACTCTCTCGGGAATAAACACCTCTGGGCTCAACCCCCTCGGGCTCAGTCACCTCTGGGCGAACACATCCCCAGGATCAGACACCTCCGAGTGGTACATCCAGGCTCAGTATCATCCGAGAAGCTGACTACCATAGGATCAACTCCCGATCCTACAATCACATCCCCCAAGCTCCGGTCGTCTGGGTAATCCCCCCAAGCACCGACCGTCTGGGAATATCACAATCACAATGAACACCATCCCGGGAATTACATCCCAAAACATTTCAATCAAATCTTGACTTCATACCAAGTCAAGGTCATTCTCAACTGGGTCTCAAGCCCAAAATACCTTTTACACATAAACCGTTAAAATCACATTTAAATCAATAGAATAATCCGGAAATCATCATTGACTCACCAACCAAGTCAAAACATCATTTTAGAAATCATTTAAACCCCGGGCCTAGCCCAAAACATCAATTGCACGTTCCTCGTAAAACGTGCCCAAAAGACTGATTAAAATAATCATAAAATCCCAATAAATCATTAATTTCACAAATAACTCCAATTCCGAGTCAAAATCACTATTCACTTGGGTTCTCATGCCCAAAATAACATTATCACGCAAATCCATGCGTTGCAACCTCCGTTGCCATTTTCACGTAAATCCACGAAATTGACCCTCGACTCATTCCCGAGTCACCACATCATCTTTCAATCCATGACTCAATAATCCGAGTCCAAACATTATTTTCAATCAATTTCAATCCCGGACTCATAAACCAAGTCCAAACATCATTTTTACCAAATTTCGTAATTTCTCGAAAATCGCCCAAAAATAATAATATAATAATCATAAAACCGAGAAATTACCGGATTGAAACACAAATCATGACCAAGCATATAAAATCATATAATAAGGCATTTAAATCATATATGCATGCATCACGGTTAGAAAACAAAGTCCACTCAAACACACCGTCCAAAACGGTCCGTTTCTGAGCTGCACGTTTTTCCGTAAAATCTGGAAATCACAACTCCTGTCCAAAATCATTATAGAGGGTTACTAACATCTCAAAATACTTCATATAATTTTCCCCAATTTTTCCGGAATTTAAATACGTATTTATATCGTAATACAAAACTTCGGATACGTGGAACATTAACGAAACAATATCCGATTTCATCGAAATCAACGTCAAAATGTTCGTTACACTGAGAGGATCAAAAGTCATGTTGACCTAACCTTGAGACTAGGCCGGACGCGCCCCCACGCGCCGCCGTGAGTGGCTGCGCGTGAAATCCACGCGCCTGCTACAGTGTCACCGTCCCAACCCGTTTGTCTGTAAAACGGGCCATTTAACCCGCGAGGCGACCCGGTTCGTTTTCTGTCAATTCGACATTGATTCCACCAATTGAACATTCAGTCAGTTTCGATTCAAGTCTAATTAGAGTTCTGTGGACTTAATTACAAGAAACATTACCTCTAACCTCACGATCACAGATGATCAATCGAAGAACATCCGGCCACTGTTCATCCTTCGAAAACCATCAAACCTTCTTGATTTCGTTCAATTGATTCAACCAGAAGCATTAGTGGACTCCGTTAAACATTTCCCCCAACTCAATTGCATCAATCCAATGCTCAATCTTCACGACTCAAACTCGAACATCCGTACACTGTGCATCCATGGAGCTTCATCAATCTCCAGTGTTTTCCTTCAATTGATGAACCCAGAAGCATCGTGGGATCCTCAGGAACACAATCCCCACATCAATTTCGTCAATCAGAGCCTCAATTCCCTCGACTCAACCTCGAATTTCATCCTCTGTCACCAAGTGTGTTCAGAGTCAAAACAACACCAATTTCCTTCGTTCTTTCGGCGTTTCTGATCGTAATGATCCCAGGAAGCTCGAAGTGAGTTCAATTTCGATCCTCACGGCTCAATTCCCAGTATTTGAATTTCCCCCCAATTTTTCTAAATTTTCGATTCTCAGTCTCCAGCCCCCAATCGACCCTCAGTGTTTCCCCAGTTTAATCCTCTCTCACAATCTCACAAATTCCCCTCAAAACTGGATGTGAAAGGGAGCTCAATTCTCCCAATTCTGTTTCCCCCTCCCACGGGTAAGAAAACAAAGAAGAAGAAAAATGGGGAAAAAGATGGAGGAATGATGGTGTAGGAATGATGATGTAGTAATGATAGTGTTGGGAGGGAAACATGGAGCTGGAATCAAGGGATGGGTGACACTTGTCACTCATCCGGATGTGCACAGTCATCGGGTACTGTTCATATTAAAATATTGTTTTATTCCCTGTTCGTTCGGTTAATCGAGCCTGATTCCGTGACCATAACTTCGTCGTCGAATCTCCGATTTCGGCATGCCGCCTGTCGTTGGATTCGTATCGACGAGACCTACGTAACAGTCCTTGGCCATCGTCCATCGGACCTCCCGATCAAAAAGTCAACATTTGGCCCCTACTATGCCAAATTACCAAAATACCCCTCATCATCCGATCATCATAACTTTCACTACGAATGTCGGAATCGAACGTGCCACCTGTCTATGAACTCGTAACGTCCCGAACTACGTCACAGTCATCGATCAAAGTCCGTTTGACCGCCCGAACTAAAAGTCAACATTTTGCCCACGCTAGGGGCAAAACGGTCATTTTGCACGTTTCGTCCGATTTCACTCAACTAATCCCCGATTAGTCATTCTAAATCATGATTAATTAATATTCAATCCCGATATTCGGGACGGGTCATTACATGGGAAAAGAGAATGTTGTGGCGGATGCACTCAGCAGGAAGTCAGCAGGATCAATTGCTCATCTGAGGATGATCTATCTTCCCTTAATGGTGGAGCTCCGGAAGACCGGAGTTATGCTTGGGATGCATGATAAGGGAGCCTTCTTAGCTAGCTTTCATGTATGACCTGTGCTGGTCGATCGGATTATTAAGGCTCAACTCCAGGATCCGACATTATGTGGTTACATAAATGAGACTGAGGCAGGATAGAGACAGGACTTTTCCATCCGAGGCGATGGACCGCTGGTAAAACTGGGTCATCTGTGTGTACCTGCAGTGGCGGAGGTACGTGAAGCCCACCGTTCGGCATATGCGATGCATTCGGGATGGACAAAGATGTATCGTACCCTTCGGGACCACTATTAGTGGGTAGTTATGAAGAAGGATATAGCAGAGTTCGTCAGTAGATGTTTAACCTATCAACAGGTTAAGGCTGAGCGGTAAAGACCGTACGGAGCCTTGCAACCACTTCCAATTCTCGAGTGGAAATGGGATCACATTACGATGGATTTTGTCTTTAAGTTGCCAAGGACACAGAGTGATTTTGATAGGGTTTGGGTGATTGTGGACCGATTGACCATGTCAGCACACCTCCTACCGATACGTGAGACGTACAAGCCAAATTGATTGGTGCAACTGTTTGTGAATGAGATCATTTGACTACATGGTACACATGAGTCGATAGTTTCTGATCGTGATCCGCCTTTCACTTCCAGATTTTGGCGGAGTTTTCAGAATGCCTTGGGTACGAACTTATACTTCAGTACAGTGTTTCATCCACAGACTGATGGACAGTCTGAGAGGACTATACAGACACTGGAGGACATGACGAGGGCATGTGTACTACAGTTCTAGGATTCGTGGGATGCTCATTTGTCATTGATGGAATTTGCGTACAATAACAGCTATCATGCAAGTATCGGAATGGCATGCTACGAGGCACTGTATGGTCGACAGTACAAGATACCTGTCTGTTGGATGGAGGTGGGAGAGCGAACCACAGTGAGGCCAAATTTGATGAATATGACCCAGGAAACAGTTCGAGTTATCAAGGAGAGATTGAAGGTAGCGCAGGATCATTAGAAGAGCTATGTTGATCGATGGATTCGAGACTTGGAGTTGGCGGTCGGAGATTTTGTATTCTTGAAGTTATCTCCATGAAAAGGAATCCTCTGTTTTGTTCGACTGGGAAATTGAGTCCCCGTTACATTAGACCGTACAAGATTACGGAGAGGATTGGTCTAGTGGCATATCGGTTAGCGTTACCTCCAGAACATGCCAGAGTGCACGATGTGTTTCATGTGTCTATGCTACGAAAGTATCTACGAGACGACTCACATGCTTTTCCAGAACAACCACTGAAACTGAGGACTGACCTGAGCTTTGAAGAGCAACCAGTGCAGATTCTGGATTGGAAGGACAAGGTTTTGAGGAACAAGACAATTCCGCTAGTGAAAGTGCTGTGGAGAAATCATGATGTCGAGGAAGCGACTCTAAGAAACTAGATTAGGACTACAGATGAGTCAGAATACGAGATTAGGACTCTAGATGAGTCAGATACCAGATTAGGATTCTAAAAGAGTCGCGATACAAGATTGGGACTCCAAGCGAGTCAAGATATCAAATCGGGACTTTGGTGTGAGTCAGGATATCGGTTAGGGACTCAAAAGAAGGCAGCAAAGTCGATGGGTTACTTGTTACTCAAAGCTAATAGTCGAGGCAGTTACTGACTGATTTAGTTAATGATATTACCATGGGCTATGACTGAGGTCAGAGTTGTCGTGCCGAGTTTACCTCGTCTTCAGGGTCAGTGTAACTTGTTTTATAAAGGATTATGTGTGCCAAAAAATAATTTGATTATTTCATTACTATTTCAAAATCACATTGATTTTGAAAAATTATTCTGGATGATTAGTTTTATGCGATGAATATCGAGGTTTTGAAAAAAAAAATAAAGATTTGATTGATTCTGGACACATGTTATGTAAAGCAAAGTTTTCCACGATTTTATGAATTGTTTTCCATTGTTGACCGTTTTCAAGGGACATTGTGATTTTCCCGGACTGTCATTACAGAGTGTCTCTGCCAGCTCCTAGGGGTAGTATTTTTATGGACTAGCATTACAGAGTGTGTCTCCGCCAATTCATGCGGGTAGTATTTTTCTGAAATGATATCACGAAGTGTGTCTCCGTCAATTCTTGGGGGCTATACTATTCCCAGATTGGCAGTATAGAGTGTGCTTCCACCAGAACCTAAGGGTTGTTTATGTGTAGTATCGAGATATTGTACTTTTCCAGACTGGCATAATGGAGTGTGTCTCCACCATCTCGAGGGTTGTCTATGCATAACACATGGATTCCAACCAATTAGCTTTCACAATGAGCTACTACTTAGGGGATGTGTCCTGGTCAGGTGGCTCAGATGATGAGTTGCGACTTGGGAGAGTTGAGGATGGTTAGGAGTTGATTTTTGATATTTATGTCAAGGTTTTTCCATATGGTTTTTAAATCGGGGATTTCACAAAAAATTGTGGGCCATGTGCATTTGTTATGCATTGCATGGTTTTGATGGTACATAATTATTTTATTGTGAAATCTAGTTATTTGTGATTCATTTTTATACATGCATTGTTTTATAACTGGTTTCATCCACTCACATTGTACCTCCAAGTCATTTTGAAATTGGAATAGAGAAATGTACACAAGATACGAGAACCATCTGTTAGAGAGTCTAGGTCACCAGAGCTTGTTTTTAGGGTGACCAGGAAGTTCTTCTTTCTGAACTAATATTGGCCTGGGAGGCAAGAGAATTACCGAGAACGGGTTGTGGAGCATTTTTGGCTCACGAGATTGGTACTCATGATGGGTAGCGACTATACTAGTCACGTATTGACTCTCGGATGGTGCTAAAAGACTTATCGGTATTACCACCTCATCGGTAGTTTAAGTCATTACCGAGCTACTCTCAGACTTTACAAGTAATATCACTAACACCCTATGGGATGGTGCGTAATCTAGAACGTGTGCGTAGTGACGTGGAAGCATCCAAGGGGTCGCTTGTTGTTTACTCTTGACCTGTATAGGTAAATTTTGAGGATAATTTTTATTTTTTTTTGTATTGGATTGCCATATCTTGTTCAGTTCCATCCAAGCTCGGTTATATCTAAAGCTTCACGGAATGCGGTTCACCAGCCACTACATAGAGAAAGATTGTAATGGCCCGGACAAAAAATTAGGATCAATTTGGGAATTTATTGGAAAAATGATAATTTTACCCTCGATCTAGGAGAGGTTTATTTGTCAACTTTTCCTTGGAGACACTTTTGGACGTTTTCCTTTAACCATTGCGTAGGTCTCGAACTCACGAATTCATAGACAGGTTGTAACGACCCGTCCCGGAAATTAGGGTAAGACCGTGTTTAAGATGAGATTAGTGAGCTTAATCGGTGGTAAGTTGGTCTCAATAGGGTCGTTAGCGTAGAATGACGATTTTGCCCCTAGTCTGGATAAATAGTTGACTTTTAGTTTGGGCGGTCAATTGGGTATTGACCGATGACCAGGACGTAGCTTAGGACGTCACGAAGCCGTAGACAGGTGGCATGCCCGATTCCGACATCCGAGGAGGAAGTTAGGATGTTCGGACGGTTGAGGGCATTACCGTAATTTGGGTAAAATAGGGGGAAAAGTTGACTTTTCATACGAACGGAATTTTGACACGTTGACCTAGGACCGTTAGGTAGATCTTGTCGTCCTGAGTTCAACGACAGGCGGCACGTGTTTATCGAAGTTAGGATGTGTGAGTTACGGGTCTAGAAAGGTAGTGACACAATTGTAATTTTGGGTTCAAGAAGGGGCATTTTGGTCTTTTGGCTGTGGGGCATGGTGCAACCGGTTTTGGACACTTGTCCAGGGCAGAGAGGAGATTTTTGTGTAAGGCTTGAGGGGATGTTGACACGTGGGGCTTGACTAGAGGGTTCTAGGGTGCACGGTCCAATTATTTTGGGCTGAGTGTTCGTGTGTGCTGGGTGTGGGTGTTCAAAGAACAGAAAACAGAGGGGGAGATTGAGAGAAAATTGAGAGGTGATCGTGAGTGTTGGTGTGTTCTGGTGAGTGAGGAGTGACTCAGAGGTTGAGAGAGAGACAATGAGAAGGTTAGGAGGTGCAGTGGTTGTGTGTGGGTGAGATGTGAGCCACGGGAAAACCAGAGAAAACAAAGAAGAAGTGGGAGATCGTGGTGATGGTGTGGCCGTGTGTTGGTGCAATTGGACACGACAGGGAACAAGGACGACTCTGTGGACTCAGGGAGTGCGGCGGTGAGCACGTCGGTGCTCGACGGCAGGTAATTCCTTCTCCCTGTGTAAGTACTCTGTTTTGCCGTCGAGTTTCAAACTGATAATCGTGGGTTTTGAGTGTGAGTCGAGGGACTTGGTGAGTTGGGTGAGCTTCAATGAAGTCCTAGGAGTCGTCTAGGGTGGTTGCTGTGACGGGGGGTTACCTGGTTGGCCGGAGTGTGAAATAGGGGGCAGTTTAGGTTTTAATTCGAGTTAGGGACGATGATGTAGGGGCTGTATCAAGGTGTTTGAGTGAGGGGAATAAATTTCTTAGGACTGGACGGTGAAGATGGTGAAGAAAGGAAGGAAAACGGAGAAGGGACGGCGGAGAACCGGGAACGCCGGTTCAGTACAGTCGAACTGGTCGACCCGAGGTAGACGATGACACTGTAGCAGGCGCGTGAGGCCCACGCGCAGCCACTTTGGGCGGAACGTGGGGGCACGTGCGGCGGTGTTTGGGGAAGGTGTCAACTAGGTTTTTGGTCCAGGAGTTGTAACGAGTCTAATGGAATTGGTTTCGGGTTGTTCGGACGTCGTTTGAAGTTAGTTCGCGAGGTCGAAGGTTTAGGATTCCGGTTCATTATGGTTAGGATCCGAGGATTTTTGGGGAAAATTAGGCGGACCTTCGTAGACGTGTTAATAACGTTCTTAGGTGATGGTTGACAGGTTCAGGACTTCCCGAGGAAGCTGAGGAACGTACGGGACGTACGGGACATTCGGGACTCGATTGAGGGCTCCGTACTGTGAGTGGATCCCTTCTCTAAACTCGAGCATGCATAACTGTTTTTCTCTAATTGTTTTATGGTTTTATATATGATTTCATGATTGTTGAATATGCTATGTTGGTTTTACATAATTGCACGATTTTCGATAAATAACGCAATTGGCACGTTTTATGAGGAATGTCGATTTCTGAGTATAAAGCCATGGTTTTGGGGTTTTCAAATGATAACTGGTTTTGAATGCTTATAATGGATTTTGAGACGTGATTTCGATGATTAAGGTTTTCGGTTTTAGAATCAGATTCGGGTTTGGATATGGGTTTCGAAAAGGTTTTCAAATGGTTTGGATTGGATTTGTTGGATCTGGATATTGGGTTTAAAGACCCGGATTGAGTTTAAAGACTCGGATATATTGATATTTTCTCTGTAGGTCTGTTGAGTTTAAAGACTCGGGAGTTTAAAGACTCGGATTATTGAGGCCTGGATTAAGTTTAAAGACTCGGGAGTTTAAAGACTCGGATAGATCCAGCAGGTCTGATCGGATATTGATTGGTTGAAACTTATGTTTTATGATACAATTTGTAGTGCTTATGGTATGATTTCTATAACTTTTTTTATGATGATCTTTACGTGATTTATAATTGTTTTTAGTAACTGGGTTATGCATGTGGATTTTAAAACGGAGGGCTAAAACCCTGGTTTTATTATGAAATGGTTTTCGGAAATTATTTTATTATTTATGGTCCACTCATACCTTCTGTTTTTAATTTGCCCTCCAGGTCGTGGAGCTAGAGCGGGGTTCCGGTGTCGAGGCAGCGTCTGAGGCATAGAAGTTGCGAGAGCGACCCCAGAGTGTTTTAAAATTTTTCGTGTGCGTGTATCTAGTTTATCGGTTTTCTTTCTTTTGTCATTGGTACTATGCTCTGTTAAACTTTGACTTCGGGATATGTAACTTTTCTCCAGCGTCTGACTGTATTACTTTAGTCGTTTACATTGGTGTTGTGTCGGGGTGTCAAACGGGAGCAGGATTTACCTCGGTTTTCGGGGTGAAACCGGGGTGGGTCCTGACACAGGTGGCATGCATGAATCGGATTTTGTAAGAGAACGTTTCAAGTATGAAATAGTAAGTGCAAAATGGTAATTTTGAAAAAATACACACACTTTCACTCCTCATAGGATTGGCCAGATATTTTTCTCCCTTTTTGTCTCTTCTCTGTGATATCACTGCACCTTCTCTTTATGGTCGACCCTTTTTGAGGTCGAGTTAAAGGAAACCTAAGCTAGAAATGGAATTCTGATGGCCTCACTAGTCTATTGAGAGAGTTAAAAAAGTTTGAACTTTTAACAATAATAGCTAATTTCTAACAAACAAGACAGCAGTGTGTGGAGGCGCCCGTCATTTTTTCCGATGACGCTGGTCACCTTCTCTAACCATGTTTTTGACTACTCACGGCGCAGACGACTGTGCACGGAGACACCGGTAATCATCTCTAGTGAACCAGATCCAATTTAGCGCTAATGTGGTCGTGATGTGGCAAGCCACGTGGCATCCACATGTTGCAAGGTATTGCCATATGTCATGCCACGTGGGTCTACATGTCATGCCACGGGGCATCTAACAGGCTGGATGTGCAGGCACGTGCACATCATTTGGGGTGGCGCGTGAAGTACTATAATTGATGGGTAGGGGTGCGTGCCATGGCCTCCGAAATTTCACTGGCATGTGGATGCACATGCCAGCTTGTGGGAGCGTTTGTGGGAGCATGTGGGCGTGTTACTATGCATTGGAGCACGTGAGGACGCATATGAGGTCTGCAAGATTTCTACCGACGTGTGACTGTGCATTGGGACGTTCCACGATCCATGGAAGCGTGCACCCTTCTGTTTTTGACATTCTGAATTTGTTGGTGACAATTTCAAGGCATTTGGGCCTATTTAGAGCCTCATTTGAGTAATTCCAAGTTCATTGACCTTGTTTGGTGTGGGTTTTGGACTGGGGGTTAAGGGAGCTGGAGTAACAGTGCAGTTAAAGGTTCCATGGATTTTATGCTTCCTTGATTAGGATGCTCGGATGTAGGATAGGTGGGTTTGGACTTACACCTATAGTTAAGCTATGCGCAACATTCCAGTTGCATTAGTTCTTAACCAGCAGCTGAAAATGGCACTTTTGCCCATGTCTCGTGGGTTTTGACGTACGTTTATACTCCAAAATGAGTATAAACTCCCACTAGTTCGGGCATCTCAAATTACGATTTCGAGGTACTTGATAGATGATTTGGGATACCGGATTAGGACTCTAAATGAGTCGTGATACCAAATTAGGACTTTAGATAAGTTGGGATACCAGATTAGGTCTCCAGATGAGTTGGGATACCGGATTAGGACTCTAGATCAATCAGGATATTTGATTGGGACTCTCGGCGAGTCGGGATATTGGATCGGGACTCTGGTGTTAGTCGGTATATCGATTTGGGGCTCAGAAGGAGGTAGTGAAGCCGATGGGTTACCGGCTAGTCATGGCTGATAGCCGAGGGTTTTACTGGCTAATTGAGATAATGATATTTCTATGGGCTATGACTGAGATCGGGGTTATCGAGCCAGGCTTACCTCGCCTCCAAGGTTAGTGGGTTGATGTGGGTAATGACCCCTGAAGAACATATTTTGTTTGGTTACATATTCGTGGTCTGTCGGATTCTTGTGTTAGGAGTCAAATCCTAGGGTATTTTAGGAACTTAAGTTAGTTTTCAGATGAGTGTAGAATTGGACACGCACAGCTATCAAGCTATTTTTTTGGGTCGGGTCCCATCACCATTGGCCATAGTTGTGACCATCAAGGAGTTTGGATATTAGAATGAGTCCAGGTGCAAATGTGCAATGCATAGTGAGTGGATTAGAATTGTCAATTCCAGATCCTGATGATTTCTGTTCGCTCATTGTTGGTTGTTTGTATGTGTGGTGGTGGTTTTTATGCGTTTTGGAGGTGGCGGAAACTGTTGAACAGAGTCACTGAAGTTTTAATGCTCTAATACCATGAAAAAATATGGTATATTGTAGTGAAAGTAATCGATTTACATTGAGTGCTCTGATACTATGGAAAAAAAATATATGATATGTTGTATTGCAATTAATTGATTTACACAGTACCAATATGAGTACATACATGAGTCCATTGGCTCCATACTAGGTAGCCCTCGACATTGGGCTGGGTCGGGCAAGCCTGGCCCAAATTTTTTGGACTTGGGCCGGGCCGGGCCGAGCTTATTAAATAATTTTTAAATTTACGGGTCGGGTCGGGCGGACTTAATGACATAAAAAAGAGCCCACAGGCTTTTATCGAGCCGGGTTTATATCGGGCTTTCGGATCGGGCCTATTAAGCCCACTTGGATCGGGCCTATTAAGCCCACTTGGATCGGGCTTACGTGTGCTTTTGTAATAAACTATGTTTCAAATTTTAAAATTACAAAAAAAAATATATGCATGAAAAAAAATATTAATAATGAAAAAAAAATACTCAACGGTGTAAAAACGTGGCCTCGTTAAAATAAAATACTCAAGGATGCAAAAACGTTGGGCCTATTAAGTAGGTGGATGAGTGGTTAGGGTTTGTATTGGGTATTGGGTATTGGGCTTTTTAAAATAAATTAGGTGGGCTTGGGGCTGAGATTTGAGTTTGGGTTGAAATATTAGTATTAAGATGGGTTGAGTATTAATTTTTAAATAATAAGTATTTTATATTTTCGGGCTTATGGGCTTGGTTTATTACGGGCGGGTCGGGCTGGGCTTACCAGGCTTTATCGGGTTCGGCCCTATCGGGCCTATCGGATTTGAACACCATAAGCCCAAGCGCAGCCCGCTAACTCTCAGGCTAGGCCGGCCCACGACCCATAGCGGGTCGGGCCGGGCTTTTGTCCATCGGACTTATCGGGCCCCCATAAGCCCATGGGATTTTGGGCCAAATGGTGAGGGCTAATACTAGGTAAAGCTGGACTTTATATCACAGTAGTTACTACCAGAATTATGCTAAGTACTTCATTTACTTTCAGCCGTTTAAGTAAAACTTAAAAGATTAGTTGAGCCTCGAGGGCATGGGATTGATCACTTGATCCTTGAACGGATGGAGGAAGGCTAAGTCAAATGGATGGATGGATGGATGACTGGAGATGGCAAAGACAAGTGTGCAAAGATGCAGCACTTATCCCGACGTGGAATCCCAAGTCCTAGTCAATTTTTATTTTTAATATTTTCATTATTTCACAGCCTTTTTCTTGAAGAAGATCATTTGGTTTCTGGGTTGTATCGTTGTAGCCCCAACCCACCCATGTTTGTTTTCCTTTTTCTCCTTTTGGTTTTGAAGTCGATGTAGCTCTAATCATTTACTTAAACTCACTTCACATTTAGCCTAAGAAACATAATGATCAACCAACACTAATCTCCCTAGTAATTTCATTGGGAAAAGTATATGGTATCCAAAACAGTAAAAAGTAAGAATAATTAATAAATAGAGAACGTGTTGTAAATAGTTAAATAATTATGTCCATTTATATAATAAGTACTACGGGTAGTTTTGTTCTTTTGTATTCATTAATTATCCCTCCTTATATAAGGGATTATTATCTTTGTAAACCCTAATGATCTCATAATAAATCAGATGTACTATTTCCATCTCCCTGCCTCTCCATATTTTCTCTGCAATCCTTTTCTACCAAATTTCTTTCACAACATGTTATCAGCACGATCGTCTCAGAATTGAGGAAGAGAAAGACAGATTCAACCAAGTAGGTTTTCAAATCCCAAATTTATTTTATTTTTAGTTTCTTTAATTATTGATGAACCCTACAAATATGAATTCTAGGATTATTTGAAATCGAATTATGGATTTATTATTTTTGATTAACTGTTTGTATAAATCGTATATAATTGTTGGATCGATTAATTGATTGTTTTGATACTATGCTTGAATTAATTGTAAAGATTCCATGTTTGTTTAAATTTTCTGAAAAACAATTTTAATTCTTGATGAACCCTAGAATTCATGTTAATAGGAATTGTTTAAAATCAATAATTGTGATGTTTGTAATCACATGAATCAATGATTATTGACATGTTGTATTGAATTATTTAAAATAATTTTCATGATTTTCTTGCTTCATGTTTGTTTGTTTTTCTTTAAAATCTGATGATAATCATTAATCCTTTGATGTATTGTGAATTGGGAATTAATTAATGACTTGATATTTGATAATTATTTGGTGTTGTTCTTCCAAATAATTCTGCAAATTCTTGATATAATTACTTGTAGTTTTGTGGTTATGGAAAATACACGGCTTACAGTGTTTTTAATTTTTTTTAAAACAAATATATCAACAATTGGAGTGAATTGCTACTGCAAGTAAGGGTTGATTGGGGGTCAACCCTCAACTTTCGCCACAATTAGTGGCATCAGTTGCAAAATAAATAAATGGCTGCCTCACACATCCAAAAAGAGAAAAAAAAAAAAAAAAACAAAACTGAGCCCTAGCAGGCCTGATACCCAAAGAGCCCGAAAATATCTGAGCCCAAAAAGCCTCGACCCAACCCACAACCAGTAGGCCCGGAAGGTCTCTCCGAAAACAAGGAAAAAACATGGCCTGAAGGTTTCTAGACTGAAAAAAAGCCTGTAAAAGTAGGCTACAACCTCGAAAAAAAAAACTGAAGTAGGCCCAGAAGGCCAAAAAACACAGCCCAGTTGGCCCTATTTTTCTTTTGTCCTAGTAGGCCTGAAGCAGGAAAAATAAAGGCCTAGCAGGACTATTACAAAAAAAAAACAAATAAATAAAAAGGCCCTGCAGGCCTAGCGGAAAAAAACCCCAGCCCAGAAAGCCAGCCCAGCGCTACAGTGCAGCTCGGCTCCCATGTGATTTCCGTCGGCTCGGCTCCGACAAAAGAAAAAAACAGCATCTTCCTTTACATGCCTCGGGCCTAGAACATATCCTCATGCATGCCTGAAGCATTGCACTACACCTCAATTAAGGACTAAAATAGCATTTATTCACAATATATCTTTTCTTTACATAGTATTACATTATCGAATTGTTTTGTATGTTCATTTTATTGTTTAGATATTATTTATAAATGTGATATGTGGTTCATGCCGTATGTATGATGATATGCATGACCTGTTGACATGATAATATATATGATGATATATGTTGATATACATGATATGACATATGGTATGTACAAGATGAATAGATGTTATAATACATGTTGATAATATGAGAGGATGAGATACTATGATGTTATTGATATTAAATTATGGTATGATCATGGTTATGTTAATGCTGAACTATAATGATGATGTTCACTGCCCAGATGGGCACATTTCTTGTCAATTGTTTGTGCAAAAGAGGATATTGGACATGAAACCAAAGGGTTTCTAGTGGGCCAAAAGCCCACTGATGTTAAGGGTACAAGCTTATAAGCCTAGAAGGCTACCAATTTAATCCAAAATAGTGAGCTTAGAAGGTTTACATCTAAGGCTCGATTCAACAATCCTAAACTCAAAATAAGGGCACTTGTAATTATATGTTATAATGCATCACAATTTATCATTACACGTTCAATACCAGAAGTATTTGTTTATATATATCACTATAATGCCAGAAGCATTAATTTAAATTATCCTAACATGTTATTTAATGTTTATTTATTTAGCAAATGTATGTGTTTAAATGAACCAGACGTTCATCAATGAACTAGAAGTCTCATAGTCTCATAAACAAACCAATAATCTATAAATGAACCAATAGTTCATACTAATCACCGAATCCGTAATTTCGGTAATCTCTATGAAAACAAAGGAACCCGAAATTTCCTTCATAAATTCAACAAACATCATAAAACCGTTAGTTTTTATATGTTTACAATCCGATTTATTATATCAAATCATAGAACTCACAGTTCTTATTAGTTACTTATGGACGAGTTTATCCAAAGCACTAATTATGATAATTTGATTATTGCAAGCACTCTGAAAGTGCATGTTAATCATCATTTTCATATCTTGTCCGAAGAAAGAAATGAATGACACACTAACCATTCTAAGGATTTCAAATCCACGCATGAATATAATTCGAAATTGTGGGTTTTCGCTCGAATATGATTTAATTCAATTCAAACACTTATTCTCATGCAAGTGACCCATTGAATTAAATCTATAAATATGTATGTTTTGTGGGGACGTTTATTATCTAGCTGATAATGTTATACTCCGAGAGATATGACAAAATAACGTTGTAGAAGGGTACTGAATTACCATCAATAAGATTTTTATCCTCCAAGTTCCAGAAGAATATTATCAAGATTTACGGATATTCGAGACAACAGTTATCACATTGAAACCACTAATGACAAGAAAGTGGAATACCTTTGCATAACCTCCAATCAGTATAACCAGAAACATACACTGAAGAAAGTAGCCAGAAGCTAGCCCAAAGTTAGCTAGAAGCTAACTAGTACTAGCAATTGCTCATTATGATATGTCCGGTTGGGACACCCAGGTCAGAGTAATGATGCGTCGTATCCTCAATATATTACACGGGCATCCTCTTACTCATAGACACCTTTGTGTTTAATAAGTCATTATGCCAAGTTTGTTTGTTAGCAGAAATCGAATATTAGACCATTATATGCAAAGATGGGTTAAGACTCCACCCTTTTCTTGTACGGAATACAAGGAAAATTTTGTGGACTTTCCAATCAGCATGCGGACCGTTTTTGAAAATGAAAAAAAAAATTCATGGTTCAGGTTGAGATACCGACAAAGTGGTCAAATGCTACACTTTTGTCCACATGCATATCGCGTTTGCTAAACTCTTAGCCCAAATCAATACATTGAGGGCCACGCCACCCAGATTCTCTTATACAGTCTATAAGACTCGATAATACTCGAGAGTTTACATTGAAATCATTCGATGATTATTGCATGCCCCTTGAGATTGATGTTGAACACCCCTAATGGTCTCGTAGAAACACTAATTCACCTTGGTAATCAACACCAAGTTTCTAGTTTCTCGCGGGGGCAATGCAATTTTGCATGCAGTAATATTGGTCTGGTTGAGGTTAACGCCACCCAACGATGTTATGCGTTATAGATGGTGACTGGGTAGGAACCAGCTGCTTCGTACTTACTCTTTTAAAGGTGTGCAGTTACGTGCCAATTGTGTCACCACAACGTACACATATGAGACCTCAGCAAAGAAGGGGCATAGATGTCGGTTATGAATCCCTATCCATTATACGCTCTTTAGAGCCCTTGCCAGGCGATCTTATTATCGCTATATTCGCAGATAGTCACTTTGATGAGACAGTCTTCCCGCCGTTAGGGGGGGATAAGAACGTCAAACGTTCCTGAAAAACAACGTAAATTGACGTGGAACATCCCCACTATGTCTCATATTGATCCCCAAATCGCACAAAGTACGTATGATGTGTGATTTACAAAGTGTAACTAATAATACACTAGACGCTCCCTCTAATCTAGTTAAAGTGACAAGATCACATATACCTGCTATAAATGTGCTTGCAAGGATAGACTTCCCCGTAGGACGCGTTGTCCTAGACGGACGAGGTACGGCTATGGCGGCTAGCTAGTCATATGTCCCTGCCCAGAAGCGAGGTAGAATAATAGGTTCGAAGGATTCTCATCCCCATAAGAGGATAAATTTGGCACAATCGAATCCCTTCTAAATATCAACTGATCCATCTCATGAGATAATTCCGGATTATGGGTCTGCGATGGCGTTGGGGTACGCTCCAATGTCAGAAACCACTCCCGAGAATAAAGAGATATCGGTAAATCATGCATGCTTATGTGAGATAGGGAATCAGAATGATATTATCATCGATGATTTATATGTACGGTAGCTGCCGAAATAATAAATAGAAATGAAATCGAACCTTACTCTATTGATGAATGAGTGTCAACATAGAGAAGACTGACCAAAAATGGAAAGAACCAATCCAGGTCGAATTAGATTCCTTGACAAAAAGGAACTTATTTGGACCTGTAGTTCTCATACCTCCCTATGTTAAACTTACAGAATTTAAATGGGTATTGGTAAGGAAACGTAATGAGAAAAACGAGATTGTGAGATACAAAGCTCGTCTAGTGGCGCAAGGATTTTCTCAACGCCCTGGAATTGATTACGAGGAGATGTATTCTCCCGTAATGGACATTATAACGTTCCGCTACCTTATCAGTTTGGTAGTTTCCGAAAAACTGAGTATGCAGCTTTTGGATGTGGTCATAACTTATCTCTATGGGGATCTAGATACAGATATATATATATATATATATGAATGAAAGTTTCTGAAGGACTTAAGATATTTGATGCAAATAGTTCCAAACCACGAAACATGTTCTCCATTCATTTGAGGCGTTCACTTTATGGATTGAAACAATCCGAACGAATGTTGTATAAACCCGGACATTCGGAAAAAGGAAAATTTGGAAAATTTGAAGAAAATGACGATTTTGCCCCTGGAATTGGGCGAATGGTTGACTTTTGGTTTGAGCGATCAAACGGACTTTGACCGATGACTATGACGTAGTTCAGGACGTCACGAGTTCATAGACAGGTGGCACGTCCGATTCCGACATTCGAGGAGAAAGTTATGATGTTCAGAAGTTCAAAGGTAATTCGGTAATTTGGTTAAAGTGGCAATTTGTTGACTTTTCAAACGACATAGAATTTTCACGTAATTCGAGGACCGTTGGGTAGGTCTCGAGACGCTGAATCCTTAGACAGGCGGCACACGTCAATTGGAGTTTGGACGACCAAGTTACGAACTTCGGAATGTAAAGGGCATTTTGGTAAATTGTTAAAGCAGGGGTAAAACGGTTAATTGGCAAGGCGGTTGGTTATGAGCTGATGCAATCTCAGTTTATCCCTAGAGTGACACCTGTCACTTACAAATGAGAATTAGTGGCAATTGTTGCCACTTGATTTACAAACGGTGCTTACCCATATCCATTCATGTGTGATCAAATTGAGTCCAGGGGAGTGCTTCTGAAAAAAGAGAATTAATCCTGAGTGAAAAACAAAGAGAAACGAGGGAGAATGAGGGAAGAAATGAGAGAATTAGTTGAAGGAACCCGAAACCCAGTCGGTTGAAATTTAAATCTCCCAAAAATCAAAATTGAATTTGTAGGCCATGATGATGCAAACTGAAGTTTAATTAAGACTTCTGGGATCAATTCAAGTCGATCCAGTGCAAAAACGAAAGGAATTGGTGTCCTGTTGGCTATGAACGGATATGGCGGGGGATGAAGAAATTCGAAGATGGGATGTGTAATTGGAGGGAGTTTCAGTTGCAATTGAGGTTGGAAACACGTTTATAAGGCTCCCAGGAAGCTTTCTGATAAATTAATTGGAAGAAAAAAGGTGCAATAGAGCGGAATTGATGGATGAACAGTGTTCGGATGTTCATCAAAAATTTGAGCTCGAATTGACGGATGAAGGTAAGTTCTAATGAAATTGAATTTACGGAACCATAATTAGATTCATAAGGATGCTTTTAACTGAATCAATTAAAGAAATCGATAAAAATTGAGGGGATTGCATGATGAACAGTCATTGAAAGATTTAATTGAGTTGGATAGTTAGAAGTAATTGTAATTGAAATTGAGATGACAGACCTTAAATTCATGTGTCAACGATGCTATAGGACATTTGAATTACAGGAAACGAGTTGGAATTGAACAGAATTGCAACGGGTCAATATGCGGGTTGAATGACCCGTTTAGCAGATGATCGAGTTACAGAGACGATGAACAGTGACTTTACTGTAGCAGCGCGTGAGCTTCACGCGCAGCCACTCACGGCGGCGCGTGGGAGCGCGTGGGACCGAATCTCGAGGTGAGTTCAACATGAAACTTGCTCCTTGTAATGTAACGAACATTTTGGCACTAGTTTCGAGGAAATCAGATATCGTTTCGATAGTATTCAGTGTATCCGAAGTTTCCGTATACGTTTAAAATACGTATTTAAATCCCGGAAAAATTGGGGAAAATTATATGATGTGTATTGGAGTGTTAGTGACCCTCGATATTGATTTTGGACAGGAATTATGATTTCCGGAATTTACGGAAAAACGTTCAGCTCGGAAGCGAGCCGATTGGACGATGTGTGAGTGGACTTTGTTTTCTAAATTTCAATGCATGCATAATCGTTTTTTATGCTTATAGTTATGATTTCTATGATTATGCTTATGCTTATGGTAATTACGATTTTCGTATTTGCACGTATTTCGATATGCAATAATAATTGCACGTACTTCGAGACTATGGTTTCTCCTATGCTTTAATGATGGTTTAATGAATGATTTTATATGATTTGTGCGTATCATATTTTGATTATAATTGAAAGTATGATTTACGATGTTAGCACGTATTTCGAGATTATTACAGATTTGCACGTTTTACGAGATTTCGAGTATATTGTAATTTGACCATGGTTTTGGTGATTTGAAATATGATTTGATTTCAAAGACTTAAAATGGATTTTGGAAAATGGGATTTCGGGCTTGATGCCCAGTTCATAACAGTGGTTTTGATGAACGAGATTTCGGGTTTCGGAAACGTGAAAGTGGATTTCTGGATTTGGGTTCGGAATGGTTGTTCCGGATGCCGGCTTACAGAATGACGGTTCCGGATTCGAATTTGGAAATGGATGATGGATATGACTCTGGATTTGTTATGATTTACAAATGGTTTTGGGTTTAAAGACCCGGAAAAAGAAAAGAAAACCCGCTGGATCTAATTTTGAGTTTAAAGACTTTGTTGATTGACGGGGGAGGGCCCTTAATTGACATATTTAGAGTTTAAAGACTCGGTTATTGTGATATCTGCTATTGATTGTGTTTTGAGTTTAAAGACTCGTTGATATCCCGGGAAGGCTTGATTATGCACATGGTTTTGAGTTTAAAGACTCGGGAGCACTTGAGATCCAGCAAATTGATTGACTTGTGATTTACTGTTGATTTCTGATGTTTTCGGATGTGTTGGGCAATGGCTCGGTTTATATGACTTGATGGACTTTTGGGTTGTGTTTTGTACTAGGATTTTGATTCGTGATTTTGGGCTGAGGCCCTGTGTTTATATTTCCAGGCTAAGACCCAAGGTTTGAGAAAAGGAAAATGATTTTGATTTTCACACACGATTTTCTGGTACTGGAAATGAAATGGATTGTGAATTGGTTTTCGAATGCATGCATTGGTTTTACATGGAGGGTAGAAATGTCTTTTCTATAACATGTTTTATAAACTAATTATTTTCGTCCACTCACAGCTTTTGTGTTTTTATTGACCCTCCAGGTCGTGGCGTGATGATCGAGGTTATTCGGGAGGCGGAGGCATGAGTGGACATAGACACAATTATCCCTCGTTTGACGAGTACTGAGGGCAATTGAGGGAACTTTAGTTGACTTGTCAGACGGGAGCAGGACCGGGCACGGTTATCAATATTACTCAGGGGACGGTCCTGTCAGATGTGGTATAACTGTCTAAGTGAATATTTGATTAGATTGGGATATGTTAATAATGAATTATGCCTATGCGTGTTTATTAAGACAACAAGTTTCGGGTTCGCTATAGTGGCAGTTTATGTCGATGACATGAATTTGATTGGTACTCCTAAAGAGATCCAAGAAACCGCTAAGCACCTGAAATTAGAATTTGAAATGAAGGATCTTGGGAGAACACACTTCTGTCTCAGCCTGGAGCTCGAGCACCGTGCAGATGGAATTTTGGTCCATCAATCGAATTATTCCAGAAGATGTTGAGGCACTTTAATGAGGATAAAGCAAAACCTTCAAGCACGCCCATGATCGTCCGAAGTCTAGATCCTAAGAAGTACCCATTTCGTCCGGTAAATGATAACGAAGAGATATTGACACCAGAAATTCCGTATCTAAGTGCAATAGGCGCATTATTGTACTTGGCTCAAAGCACTAGACCGGATATTGCATTCGCTATGAACTTTCTAGCTAGATTTAGCTCTGTGCCAACACGCCGCCACTAGAATGGCATAAAAGATATCTTCTGATACCTTAGAGGTACAATGGATATGGGCTTATTTTATCCCTATGCATCGAGGAATGAATCAAACCCCCTTGGGTCCTCGAAATGATGCACGCCTAGTTGGGTATAACTTCACGTTGCAAGAGCATTTGATACTACGATAAAAGATTGTCAAGAAAAACACAATGGGAAACCTTGGATTAGCCTTCACCATTTGGCCCAAAAGCCCATGGGCTTATGGGGGCCCGATAAACCCGATGGACAAAAGCCCGGCCCGATCCGCTATGGGCCGTAGGCCAGCCCGGCCCGAGAGTTAGCGGGCTGGGCTTGGGTTTATGGTGTTCAAACCCGATAGGCCCGAGCCCGACAAAGCCCGACAAGCCCAGCCCGACCCGCCCGTAATAAACCCGGCCCATAAGCCCGAAAATATAAAATATTTATTATTTAAAAATTAATACTCAACTCATTCTTAATACTAATATTTCAACCCAAACTCAAATCTCAGCCCCAAGTCCACCTAATTTATTTTAAAAAGCCCAATACCCAATACTCAATACCCAATACCCAATACAAACCCTAACCACTCCACCTACTTAATAAGCCCAACGTTTTTGGACCCTTGAGTATTTTATTTTAACGAGGCCATATTTTTGCACCCTTGTGTATTTTTTTTTCATTATTAATATTTTTTTTGTAATTTTAAAATTTGAGACATAATTTATTACAAAAGCCCACGTAAGCTCGATCCAAGTGGGCTTAATAGGCCCGACCCGAAAAGCCCGATATAAACCCGACCCAATAAAAACCCGTGGACTATTTTTTATGTCATTAAACCCGCTCGGTCCGGCCCGTAAATTTAAAAATTATTTAATAAGTCCGACCCGGCCCGACCCGGCCCAATGCGGAAGCCTACCTTGGATAAAGGGAAAACGAGTACAATGCGTATTGTCGAATGTAGCATGCTTCTTCATACTCTCCAGTCTCTCTAATCACAACAAATGTCACTCTGAATGCTCTCGATTTGTTTGACTTTCCAAAATTTCACCATGTTGAAAAATTACTGATGTGTATAATTCTGTATCACGTGATGAAAATTCCACGATTTGAGCTTAGTCGTGAAGTACAAACACATGTTGGGTCATCCACTTACAAAACATGTGGTAACATATTTTTTTTGAAATCCTGTTTAAACTGAGTATGCAAATTTTGACCCCCACCCCCCAAAAAAAAAACAAAAAACAAAACTGAGTATATGCAAATGACGACTTGGTAGATATGTACATATAAATAGGTAGTGGGGAAAGTAAACCTAGAAAGTCTGTAAGGTTGAACACTTGAACCGAATCTATTGGAGTGGGTTAATAATAAGTTAACACAAACCCAAAAAGGAAAATTTGTCTGAAACTATCAAAGTGTTTGTTTTATTTGTAAACACGAGCCTTTGATCTCTATTATATATTACTTAATTAAATAGCCTTATTTACTTATTAATAACAGGTCAAAAATTAATTTTAGTTTATGTAGTTTGCCTCAATTTTTTTACTTTAGTCTACATAATTTCAATTTAATTTATTTTAACTTTATAATTTTATACTTATAATAATTTAAAAATACATCCAAAATTTCATCAAATTAGTTAATGGAATAAGAATATACTCATCATAAAGGGGTATTTCATTTAGGTTAGAGTTATATATAAATCTATTCTTTATTTTTTTCATACTCGTTTTTCATATTTACATGCTCATGTTACAACGTAAATTACAAAGCGATTTCAAGCATTAAATAGTATGAAAATTAAAAAATAAGGATGTGTAATTGTATTCTGACAAAAAAAAGAAGATAATTAATTGTGATTAATCAGAATAAAATATTTATATAGGAACATTCCAATAAATAATTGGATGAAAGTTTGTTGTGTCCGTATAAATATGAAACTATAAGATTAAAATCGGTCAATTGAAACTACCTAAACTAAATTGAGAAATTGAATGAATTATAGAACCCAAAAGTGACTTTTGGCCTTAATAAAAATGACAGGTACATCAAATTTTATATTAAGTTTGATTTGATTATTTTTTTTCATTTATTAGAAATAAAAATAAATTCAAAAAGGTCATAAGTTAAAATACTATCACGTCACAATTTATATAAAAACTTAATACTTTTATCATTATTGATTAATTAATCACTTGCCATCAATGTAATGTATTAGAGTTATTAATCAGTTCGAAAAAACTCATCGAAACATCAAATTGAATCGGAATCATCTTGAACAAAACCAAATAAAAAAATATATATATAACTAAAATTAAGGAAACTGAAATGAACTAAATCAGAATGAATTCGATTTTAATTTTCAACAACTTTAAATTAGACCAAACCGAACCGAATTAGAATTCTAATCTTGCTTATTCGTTGTTGTTGCATTGCAATTGGTGAATTGGTCCTTTTTTTTGTCCCTGGTTATTTTCCATCATTTGCATGCCAAGCTTTGGCAAGTGAGTAGGTGAGTAGGTGAGGTGATGACATCATGACATGTGAATCTGTCAGTGATTGTGAGTACGTACATGGTTGATGGGACAATGCATTTCAATTTCCTTTTTGTGTTTTCTTCCCATTAGCTTTATGCTTTGTAGCTAAGAAATTGCAAATGATTTTGTACATACTTGTGTATATATTTGCTCAGAAGTTTTAGTCCGTATATGTAGAAATGATGTGAATTTTCATACAAATTATACTCTTCTTTTTCAGCCCAAACTAATTATGTAACATATGAATGAATGATATTTTTAATAAGTGAAATAAACTCATAGAAATATTTACGATGTTATGTATGACTCTAAATCTTTAAATTATTTGGTGAATAAGTATTGTCCAAAACAGCCATACGTATTGTTGTAATAAATTATCAGCTTACAGACATTATCAGCTTCCAGACATTATACATTGTTCGGAGCATTTTATTAATAAGTGATTAGCCTAAAAAGAAAAAAAAAATTAGGGTTTGAAGTTGGTCTGATCTCCTTAGACAAAAACCTTCAAGTTCCAAAGAAGAAAGTGGATCAGATATTTACTGCAAATGTTAGTACTACACTCTTCCTACTACTGCATTAAGCCAGAGAGTCTTTACACACTTCAAATTCCAAAGAGAACCCATCTGTCTCAGTACGTGCCTCTTTTTTTGTTTCTTCACAAACCTGACTGCATACTGAAACTCTCCCCCCTCCCTCCCTCCCTCCCTCCCTACTTGTTTTGACAAATTGTAGTTTGAGCATCCGACAACATTATGAACCCTAGAGATCTTGACACACCCACTCTCGTCCTCTTTGGATACTTCCCTAATTAGCCATCATATTTCAAATCCAACGAGCTACCTCTTTGCATTTTGTAGGTACTAGATGAAATGTGTACTATCGTCATTTTTTTTTTTGAGATCGAAAATTGTTGATATACGCAGCGGCGGAATTAGGAATTATTCTCAGTAGGAGTTAAATAAAAGGAATGAAACAAAATTTAATTTAATTTTTTTTTTGGCTGAGGACAAGTTGCAAACCTTGTTTGGTTGAATATCCTATGCAACTACAACATAAATTGAA
Organism: Prinsepia uniflora; assembly: GCA_032719365.1. NCBI lineage: Eukaryota > Viridiplantae > Streptophyta > Magnoliopsida > Rosales > Rosaceae > Prinsepia > Prinsepia uniflora. The sequence continues at coordinate 8,150,178 of CM064871.1, read as the reverse complement.
ATGCTCAAAAAAAAATTGCAGGCCCACGACCACCCTTGGTTTCTTGCAAGTTCTGCCACTGGATGCATGTGAATTGAAACATGCATATATCTTCATTAACGGTTATTTAGGTGATTGACCCGAAATTGACAGGATTGGAAACTTCAGTTTAGCAATTAGTATGTATCATTAATTTAGTAATCTATTTCTATCATATTCACGTACGTATAATGGGAGGTGAAGTTTCTAGTTTGATTCTGATAAAAAACGAAATCAATACTCTAATCCTCTTTTTGATACTCTGTGTATGATCTCCTTCTTAATACTCTATTTGTTTTAAAGAACGATGGGCTTCCATGTTCCTATGGTTAAACTTTTTCTTTTGGGTCTTAAGAGTGGACGTTTTATGTCTTATGTCATGCGTTTTTACTCCGAAACTCTTTCTAGTTGGTTCATTGCCTCTTATTTTCTTGCTCTGTTTTTATTTCCTTTATTGATTGTTTTTCCCCTCTTTAATGAATTTCACTTTTTGATAAATAAAAAAATGTGTGGGTATAATGGGAGGTAATACACTTTCATCTTCTAAAATGGTACAATCTGATGATCCAATACGAGACATCAAGCATGTTCTTAAGGTTAATTTTAGAATATTAAAAATTGTTTGTAATAATTGATTTTCATTTACCTCGTATGGAGTCAGTTTATGCTCTATAATCATTCAGAACATGTAAAACTATTTCTTCCTACAAGAAATTTTGTTTCAAAAATATCCCGTGTCTCATCAACCGTAAGATACACGCCTCAATACTTCTGGCAAGCCTTGCTAGGATTGATCGTCTCAGTTTCTTGGACTTGTCTTACAACAAATTTTCGTCAAAAATTCAGTCGGCACTCAGCTCCAAGACTTTGATCCCTCAGTTTATGCTGGAAATCCTCTACTCTCTGGATGTCCACTTCAGAAGAGGTGCGACAAGAAGAAACATGGCATGGCCTGATGGCCAGAGCAAACCGGGGTTAATAATGGAGAAGATGGTACGGCCATGGCCTTTACATCGGTATGGCCCGGGCTTGGATTTGCTGCCGGATTTTGGGGTGTTTGCGGGAGCTTCATATTCATCACATCATGGAGATACAAAAACTTCGAACTTCTGAATGTTTTAAATGACTAGTTTTATGTGAGGGTTGCATTGATCAAGCTGTGAGAATAAAAGTATTACTACTTTTCTCTGTAATATATAGTTTGTATGTTGGTTTTTATTTCCATTTTCTATGATTCATTCAATTTCTAAGTCTGAAGAAGAATACATTCTCTAGAAATTATGAAACTAGAACCGTAGTAAAAAAATACATAATACAAAATCATTGGCCGTGTTTTCGCTAAGACGCCGACGACCCTTCATAAACGGGCATAAATGATTATAAGGAATGAAATAAACCTAACGCAGAAATATTTGTCATAGTACAGACCAGGCCATTACTTTTCTTCTCCTATTCATTTCTCATATTTTCCCGGCAAGAAAGCAATGCGCCGGAATTCAATCATGTCTATCCAAAAACTTCTCTATCAGGACCGAAAATGCAGCAAAGCCGGCACAACCAACACAGGCTGCTTGTGGACCAGCTGCAACAGTGCAAACGAAGACTTATAAGAATCATATATCATCATAATAACGAAACCAGAAAGGGTATAAAAATCTAACTGCATACAGGCCAATACTTGTCATGCATATCTTCCAGTGACCGGTCTATGCCAGCAAGGGGAGTGTTTCAATCGTAAAATTACCAACATTCTAACTAGCTTCTGGTTTTCTAGTTACAACTAGTAAGAAACCATAAAACATGATTCAGCAGCTGACTACATACTAGAGGTGAATTACGGTACCAGAGAACTTTTAAAGGTATGCAGCCTGATGATTAAACAAAGAAACCATCTAAAATCTATAGCATTAGCTAACACGAGAATGTCTTGTAGAACAAACATAATGGAAAATCAATGAATTCCTTGAACAGGAGGCAATCGAGTAGAATCCCAAATTTAACGTTAAAGCTGAGCTAAATATCAAACCTAGAACTAAGCACTAACCCCTAAGGCGTCTTCATCGAGATACTCTACCTATCTAATGGTATTAATTTAATAAGTTCGTGCTTGAAGATGTTAAATTTCAGTAACACCATAGATCAGCTACGTCAAAGAGCACTTGACTTGCCTTCCCCATCCCTACGTCCCAATAACATCAGTTCAGACCAGCATCCAAATGAACAAATACTACGAAAATGGGCAAACATAAGATGGACACTATAGAGTCAATGATATTCATTATAGAGTCTATAGACTACAAATGAGTCGAGGTTCAAAACGGCGCTAGGCGCTCTTAGGACGGTCGATAGAGGCCTAGCACCTAGGCGGTTAGGTGGGGCCTAGGCAGGCGCCTAGGCGGTTAGGCGGGGCCTAGGCACTTTTTTTTTTTAAAGAAAAAATTCAACAAATTAATAATATAATGAACACTATCACATAATTTTAGAACAAAAATTAATTATCTAGATAAATAAATTGAGTTGGGAATCATAAATGTTAAAAATGTAATTTTTTTTATTAATTTTATTATACAACATTCTATATTTTTTAATTTATTATCTTTGTTTTAATTAATACTTATATTATTAACTAAGTATTTAATAAATAAAATAACTTATATAACTAAATACATATATAAGAAGTTATATAACTAAATATGTATAAGAATGTACACGCAAATCCACTAAATATGTATAAGGATGTACCAGCAAATCCACCTAGGCGCTTAGTCATTAGGTGGGGCGGTTTCCCACGTTCGAGCGCCTAGGCGCCGCCTAGACGGACTAGGCGGCCACCGTTTTGAACTGGACCTTACATATATGGACTACATTCTCTCTATACTAAAAGGCCAGTAGAAATACACTATTCATGGACAGTGAATTTTCAAAATTGCCCCTGCCTTATGTTCTCCCCCCTTTGATTCTTTGCTTTGTGTATAGTTACTGGACAGAAATGCCCCTGAATTAGTTAAAATGTTGCTGAATTTTGTTCGGGGGGCGAAACGTTTGCTCATTCATAGAGCATGTGTCTTGCGATTTCTTCGACTCCTTACCACTCTCTTTGATTTTATATCTGGGATATTAAATAGCCTAACTACAAGATGAAATTAAATAGCCCGTACTTAGCTAGAATCCAACTGGTTTGACCAGTATTCTCTTAGATTTTAGGATTTAGTATAACAATTTAACTAATTTAAGTACACTTTAACAGTGAATATTGTGGTTTGAAAATTGTATTTACATAAATTGTGCTTCAGGTGATATTTTTCTTCAAGTCAGATTGCAAGGTTCTGGTTGCTCACTTGGTTTTGTTTTCAAATTTTGATCTAAACATGTGTCTCTGAAAAAAAAAATCAATTTTAACTGTATATGCAGAAAATCTGTTTTGCCTTCTTTGTCATCTTAAATTCAGAGTTTGTTTATTGATTTTTATTTCAGAGTTATTTATGACTTTATTCAATTTTTTTTTCAAATTCAATTTTGACATTAATGGGTGCATAATTTTTGGTTTGTAATGATTGTCAATTTTAGATTCTGTTTCAAATTTGTTATTTAATTATGACTGAAGGTCAGTGATTAATGTATACTTTAAAAATTAGAGTCATTGGGGTGTGATAAGAACAAATGAATGTGTCAATATTTTTAATGCTTTTAGGTTTATCTATTTAGCGCACGCATTTTTAAGTTCATTCATTTTTATAGCTAATTAGTGCACTCTCAATTTTGCTTCGCAGTAGGCAGCAAAGAGGGAATATCCAGAGGGCTGTCCGTTGGGTTGAATTTTGACATGCATGTGGTGTGAACATGATCTGAAGCTACAAGTAAGTTTCTTTCTTTTAATTAATTTTAGCTGATATCCTTTTTTTTTTTCTTTCTGTCTAAGCTTTAGACAGCGGTGGTTTTATGTGAAAGTGATGTGATGCTAATTATAAAAATGAAATTAGTTTTGAACATTCATGATGAACAGTTGTCATTTTTTTTCTACTAACTTTTCCTATTATATAAATTCGATTCATTAGATCACCAACAAAGAATCCAGAGAAAAGGAAGCCCGATGCTCAGAAGTTTTGGAGCATTCATGATCAAAACTGACCAGATTCTGGACACCCTATGTTAAAATTTTTGAACGTTAAGATAATTTTTGAACACCCTATGTATGGTAAACAAACAGCTAGCCTTCATGTTTTATAACTTAATCATCCGCTGCACATTTTGTAACATAATAACGGGCTGCATAATTTGTAAGGTAACAAAACATAGGCAGCCAAACAAACTTTAACCTAACTTTGATACATGCTGTATAAAATTATCATCCACAACATGTTTTATAATGTAACATATCTTTGTATGCATCCTATGTGGTATAAGACTCATGTTTATAATCAGTTCAACAGGTGTAATCCCTAGTCTAAAGCTAAATCTCTATCTTGGAAACCACGTATAACACAAATCACAATATTACTTGCATTCAGTAAAAGGGTTCACTGATGGAGAAAATGGTTACCTTTTGCTGACAATGCACCACCAGTTATGCATCCAGCAACGACTGTATTTGTTGTGTCATGTTTAGCTCGTGCCTGCAAACAATAGTCTAAACTTAGTTCCTACAGCAAAGAACAAACCTCAGCAATCAATCAAGAGTATGAATTTTAACATAGTCAGCAATACCTTTTCAACAACACACTCAGCAGCTGAGAAAACTAATCCCATAACTGAAAAAGCTTTTGCAGAACTCCAACTCCTCCCACCCATCTGCTTTGCTTGGTAGATCAATTGCTGCCTGCCCGTCATTTGGTCTTGCATTAGAGGAGTGTCCAAAGCCCCAAGAAGCAAACCCATCATCAATCCAAGCCCACCACCTAATGGATTCCCACAAAATTCTGGAATTAGCCATCAATATAATTAGATTTTAAGATCCTAAAAGTCCATATAACTCAACAACATGGAAAATAAGACGAAATAAATTTGCAGTAGGTTGCAAAAGTATATCCGTTATGTTAATAAAAGTAAATAGAGTATAGTTTTAGATATTCGAAACTTCAATTAAATTACTTTTGACGCCCAAAATCAAAGAACATTCCAATTTAAACGCTGAGAAAAAAGATTAGGTGACGATATCAATGAACTCAAGGCTCATTGTAACTTCTACACATTCTGAATTCTACAGCAATATAATTAGAGACAAAAGACAAAAATACAGCAACTTTCCCACGTTTTCTCGGCAACCAAGAAGATACAAAGGAAAAAAAAAACTCGAAAATCAAAATATAACCAAAGGAAAGAAGCTTAGCCATACCCATAACTCCACTAACAACACTACGCACAGCACAGTTGTTCCAAATGTCTTGGCCGCGAACCTCCTCTACCGAGGGCAACCGTATAGGTTCAATCGGAGGCTTCTCTACTTCTCTTGAGCCTGTAGATTCATTCCCCGTGTTTGCGGCCATTGTTATAGCTTCAGCAGCCAAATCAACGGCGGCCCATACAATATTCTGTTGAAGTGAAAGTTGGGAACGCTAAAGTAGATCAGTCAGAAAGGGTGGGCTTGGAGCTTGGCCGCCATAGAGTCTCTGAAACTAGTCGTGCGTGTAAAGAAAAATTACATCGGAGTTAGTGACGAGGATCGGGTTCGGGCCCTTGAGGAACAACAGGCCTTGGAGATAGGCTTCACCATTTGGCCCAAAATTCTATGGACTTATGAGGGCCCGATAAGTCCGATGGACAAAAGCTCAATCCGACCCGTTATGGGCTGTAGATCAGCCCGGCACGAGAGTTAGCCGGCTGGACTTGGGTTTATAGTGTTTAAATCCGATAGGTCCGAGCCCGATAAAGCCCGATAAGCCCAGTCCGACCCGCCAGTAATAAATCCGGCCCATAAGCCCTAAAATATAAAATATTTATTATTTAAAAATTAATACTCAACTCATTCTTAATACTAATATTTCAACCCAAACACAAATCTCAGCCCCAAGTCCACCTAATTTATTTTTAAAAACCCAATACTCAATACTCAACACCCAATACCTAATACAAACATAACCACTCCTCCACCTACTTAATAAGCCCAACGTTTTTGGACCCTTGAGTATTTTATTTTAACGAGACCACATTTTTGCACCCTTGTGTATTTTTTTTCATTATTAATATTTTTTTGTAATTTTAAAATTTGAGACATAATTTATTGCAAAAGCCCACGTAAGCCCGATCCAAGTGGGCTTAATAGGCCCGACCCGAAAAGCCCGATATAAACCCGGCCCGATAAAAGCCCGTGGGCTCTTTTTTATGTCATTAAGCCCGCCCGACCCGACCCTCAAATTTAAAAATTATTTAATAAGTCCGGCCCGGCCCTGCCCAAACCCAAAAAATTTGGGCCGGGCTTGCTCGGCCCTGCCCAATGCCGAAGCCTATTTGGAGACCAATTTACTCGCGTGCGCTGTTCCACTCTTTTGCTTTGTAAAATCGAGCACCGTTAGATTCCTCTGCTTTTATAGTGATCCAACGATGGTGCTTCCATCTCCAATGTTTTTATTTTAACTTCGACCAAAAAATAAAATTGTGGGTATGATACATTTTTTATTATTGTGATTTGGGTCAAAATTAATTTTAATAACAAATCAAGGCATTTTTTGTATAACTTCTCGCTCTACGGCTTCCATGGCTTCAACCTGATTGTGGAGATTGGGCTGAATGGTTAGGCTACAGCTCATTATTATACCAAGATGATCGGATGCACAGAATGGATTTGGTCCATACAGAAATTACCCAAGTTTAAAAGGTCACTGGGCCAGAGGCCCATGGAAAATATATCATTTGGGCCCGAAACCATTAACAATCAATTAACATTATTAACATATGGCTTGGTGACTAAGAACTAAATCCTATTTTGTGTGTGAAAGTATAAGTCAAAAGCCCTGTCAATGATAACCCTCCCCCGGCGTAGATAAGGTGACAGCGGCTTCTCAGTGACTATATTTTTCAACTTCTAATTATGAGTTTAAACCTCATTATCTTTCGTCGAGTCTTGATTTAAACGTTCACACAGTTGAGAATTCAGTTGTATAAATCTCAGTTTACCTCCCAAGGTTGAATTCGAAGGGCTTGACTTTGTGTGAGTTCTAGGTACCCAAAAAAAAAAAAAAGGCCCTGCCAATGACATACTTAAATTCATTTATGTTATTACCATTGGTAGGGTTCGGCATTGGGCCGGGTCGGGCAAGCCCGGCCCAAATTTTTTGGGTTTGGGCCGGGCCGGGCCGGGCTTATTAAATAATTTTTAAATTTGCGGGCCGGGCCGGGCGGGCTTAATAACATAAAAAAGAGCCCACGGGCTTTTATCGGGCTTTTCGGGTCGGGCCTATTAAGCCCACTTGGATCGGGCTTAAGTGGGCTTTTGTAATAAACTATGTCTCAAATTTTAAAATTACAAAAAATATATATGCATTAAAAAAATATTAATAATGAAAAAAAATACTCAAGGGTGCAAAAACGTGGCCTCATTAAAATAAAATACTCAAATATGCAAAAATGTTGGGTCTATTAAGTAGGTGGAGGGGTGATTAGGGTTTGTATTAGGTATTGGGTATTGCATATTGAGCTTTTTAAAATAAATTAGGTAGGTTTGGGGCTGAGATTTGGGTTTGGATTGAAATATTAGTATTAAGAATGGGTTGAGTATTAATTTTTAAATAATGAGTATTTTATATTTTCGGGCTTATGAGTCGGGTTTATTACGGGCGGGTCGGGTTGGGCTTATCGGGCTTTATCGGGCTCGGGCCTATCGGGTTTGAACACCATAAGCCCAAGCCCAGCCCGCTAACTCTCGGGCCGGGCCGGCCCACGGCCCATAGCAGGTCGGGCCGGGCTTTTGTCCATCGGGCTTATCGGGCCCCCATAAGCCCATGAGTTTTTGAGCCAAATGGTGAAGCCTAACCATGTACATTTCTGATTATATAATACATGTGAAGATAAATTAGGAACTTGCAGAGAAAAAAGAATATCAAAAGTTAATCTCCTAATTTAAAACTTACTCTTACTTCAACTTTCAACGAATTCAGTTATGCTTTAAAAAAATATTGGATTTTGTTTGTTTGCTGAACTTTCAATTAGGAACATGTAATTTTGATTGTTTGTTGAACTTTTTGTTCCTAAATTGTCAAATATTGGCTTGTGTTCTTGATTATTAAGAACGGTAAACATTTCCTTGTGTGTAAAAAAATAAAAAAGGGTTGTCACTAGTAGTATCTTTTAATGATATTAGTCACTACTACGTAATAGGAGACTTTCAAATTCTACTCTCCTAAAGAACAAGATTGATACCTAGTTAATCCTATAATTCACCTCTACTAATATCATTATATATATCTTGTTACCTAGTTAATCCTATAATTCACCTCTACTAATATCAGTATATATATATATATATATATATCTAAAAGAAAATTCGCATTGAATAATTAAAGTGAAGGCCATTTGGTGACAACGGAGGTCCAACGTGGAGCCTTTCGTATCCAAATCACACCACAAAATGGCTATCCTAGAAACCATCGCACTATCCAAATGAAGAGGAATGAGTGGTTCTCCATCTCCAAACTTTGAGAGAATACCATCTCTACTGTCCGTTGCAAAAAAAGGAAAACTAAAAAAGATCAAATCCTCCAAAATCACAAACCAAGAAGAAGAATAACTAGCTTAAGAAGATAACTTCAAACTCAATATCAAATCCAGTGGCCTATCTCAGAATATCTCTCATAGGTCTTAAATAGCCTGTTGGAGCTTCAGTAGCCATGGCCGCCAGCTCCTCTACACTTTCCATCTCCTCCTCATCCACAATCGTTGACACCAAGGCTCCTCGCCACTCGGCCGCCTCATCCCCACAATGTGTCACCCTCCCGACACTTCCTCCACCGCCGGTTCACTCTCACAACCGCCCCGGGAAGGCCACTGCCTATTGTAATGCCTATTACATTTTTTCTATATATACAAAGTATCTAGTATCTCGTATTGTGAAATTTTATTTAAATATATGTGGCTTTAAATCGAAAGTATATATGGTAACATAACATGAGCATTTAATTTTCTTTTTAGGCCGTAAGATTGCGCGCAATGTCATGGCCATGGCGACAGGGGAAGCACCTGCAGAAGTGGCAACAACTGAGCTGCCAGAGATTTTGAAGACGGCTCAAGAAGCTGTAAGCTTTTCATAGCATGCACTCATTATATATACATATATATTATATATAGAGTGAAATAGTTGATATGATTTGTTCTTGGTGTACATGTAGTGGGAGAAAGTTGAAGATAAGTATGCAGTGTCTTCACTTGCAGTGGCTGTGGCTGTGGCACTGTGGGGCTCCACTGGCTTGATCTCGGTCTGCTTTACTCATATATTTTAATTTCTCATGGTTTTTTATTTTTATTTTTATTAAATCTGTTTATATATAACAGGCAATCGATAGGCTTCCATTAGTCCCTGGTGTTCTTGAGCTTGTAGGCATTGGCTACACTGGGGTAATAAATAATTAACTTGCATTCATTTAGTAACTTAATTCTTGTTGAATGTACTCTATTAATTTTGTGCTCGAAACTGAAAAATAGAATCGAATTCATTACCATATATACCGGCCTGTTGTTCTTGAACTGATAAAATTAAATACCTTAATTCGTTTTATTTATGTTTGCAGTGGTTTGCGTACAAGAACCTGGTCTTCAAACCAGACAGGTTAGTCTGAACAACGTCATGCCTTGTAGTTTCATCCGAATGCCAATATGCATGTCATCCGAATTAAATCAATAAACTATATATTTGTGATGGGAACATATATACATATATGTTGGTGCGTGCGTGTCTGAAATTTCAGGGAAGCTTTGGCACAGAAGATCAAGGCTACATACAAAGACATAGTCGGAAGCAACAGCTAGAGGTTGAATATATATGAATAGTAATGCTGCTGGCTGACAAGATACGAGAGATGATGAGATCCATGAAGTTTTTGAAGCATAAACATAAATATATGTATATATCTCGCAGTCGCAGCTAGCACCATTGTTGATAATTAAGTATGCATGTGAACATTCATCATTTTGTTTGCATAATTAATTAAGCTTAATTATGACCTACCTGAAAATTAAGCTTGATTATGATACATGTAACTACCTATAGCTATCTACGCTAATCCATCTATTTCCCTTTAATTACTTAATTAATTACAACCCTATCCTGCTCTCTCTCTCTCTCTCTCGCTAATAAATAATTAAATGCAAAAATGAATTCCCAACGCATGAAAGAATCTGTTAGTTAGAAGTTAACTTAAGCCACAACACAAGTAATATGAAAAACCAACACTCTTATATTTATAATCACCGTTCGATGTTAATAGTACCTAATAGTACTGGCTGGCTTATACAACAGACAAATAAAAGGCTGTGGGGATTTCTCATTAAGCTGGAGAGCCTTTTTTTTTTTTTTTTTCTATTGCCTGGGGTACAAACTAGGAAACACGCATAAAAGGCTTTGGGGATTTCTTATTAAGCTGGAGAGCTTTATTATTATTATTTTGGTCGACGGGAGCGCAAACTAGGAAACGTAAACTTCCAGTTTCAACGAGTGTTGTTCTTAAAGAACTCCATGACCCAATAGTTGCAGACAAAACATTCAAATCTGATGCCACTAAATCCAGCAGCAGTTGCCAAGTCCATGAATTCTTCTTGGCTTCTCTCCTTCCCTCCTTGGCAATGAGATATCATGAGCACATCAAGTTGGGAAGTGCTCTTCACAACATTGCTACTCTCTGGCATAGCTGGAAAAAGTGGTTCCACAACTATCACTTTTCCATTCTCTGGAATAGCCTTGTAGCAATTTTTCAACAGCTTTTTTCACTGCTCGTCACTCCAATTGTTAAGTATATCCCCACAATTTTATAAAGAAAAAAGTTAAAAATTATATATATATATATATATATATATTTCATATCAATTCACGGGATACTAATGCTTGAGACATTCACAATTTTACCTTCATAAAAATGGCATCACCACTTGGGACAGTTGTGAACATGTCTCCTCCAACATGTTCCACACCTGAGAAAAAAATTATTAATTAAGGTAATGCTAGTCGACAAGCCTTTTTAATATCGATTTTCTGAAATCTTTGATTCTTTGAAAATTCAACTTATAAAACAATAAATTGAACTTGACATTAACGTTGCTCCCAATGTATACATAATTCTTTTGTTGTGATTATATATATGTACTGTATAGCCTGTGGTATAAAAACTGAATGAATCCAATATCATAATTATTGGCTTTTAGCTTCTCAGATTCTAATCGGTTTCCTCTCTATCATGCAGGTAGCACAATCGATCAATGGAACAGTGTTTCGCAGCAGATGAAACATAAGCAGCAATAGTGTAGGTTGAGCTGAAATGCAGAAGGTAATGTCCTAAACATTGATCATTGAACCGATTGGGAGTAGAATTAGGATTAGATAGGTTGTAGATTGTATTTTGAATGATGATGATGGATGATTATGGAGATGATTGTTTGGGAGAAGAATGGTTTTGAATGTAATGCACACAAGGTGTTTGATGAATTGCCTGTGAGCAATTCTCACTGTTTTCTCTGAACTTTTCTCCTTTCTTTCTCTATGATTTTCATGATTACAATCACACACACATTCAATGATTCTAGCCTAGATTACATAGGAAAAACAGTTACAAAGATGATACCACCATGATGACACTCAACCAATGGGATTTAAGCTAGGACTAGACAAATGAGAAGAGGACACCTAGTCTTCTTGCTCTCTAAGCAATCCGAATTAGTTACAAAATAGATTCCCACACTCTTCTTGAGTGCCACCTCATAGTGGTGCTTGCACTATGATGCACACACACACACACACACACACACACACACACACACACACACACACACACACACACACACACACACACACACACACACACACACACACACACACACACACACACACACACACACACACACACACACACACACTAAATGCAAATAGTGATTGCTCAGGAACCAACACTTCCCTCTGAGCAATTCACTGATTTCACACCAAGCATTTCCCTTAGATATGTAAACCTTTCTTTAGCTAGGGCCTTAGTGAAAACATCTGTAAGTTGTTCTTCTTATCCGTAGTAGATCAGATCAATCTCCCTTGTTTGTATTGCTTCCTTGATGAAGTGATACTTCCTCTTGATGTGCTTGGACCTCTGATGGAAAATAGGGTTCTTGGACATGGCTATAGTTGCTGTATTGCCACAGTAGATAGTGGTAGGTTCAGTCACTTCCTCTCCAAAGTCTTCCAATACAAACCTAATCCATTTGGCCAGTGCAGTAGCTTCAGAAGCACTCACATATTCAGTGTAACGACCCGTCCCGGAAATCAGGATTTGATTAGTGGTTAATGACAGATTAGTAAACTTAAACGGTGATTAGTTGGATGCTTTCAGACGGACGGTGCGAAATGACGATTTTGCCACTAGAATTGGGCAAACGGTTGACTTTTGGTTCGAGAGGTCAACCGGATTTTAACCGATGACTGTGACGTAGTTCGGCACGCTATTGGTCTGTTAGTGGAATTTTCTTTCGAACTTATGATGCATGCATATATGTTTTTATATGTTTTCTATACGTAATTTCTATGTTGTGATTTGATATTGATGATTTACGATTTTGCACGTATTTCGAGATAATTACGTATTTGCACGTTTTACGAGCTTACGATTTATACTGTGATTTGACTATGGTTTTGATGATTTTATTTTGGGATTTGAAATATGATTTGATTTCAATGATTTAAAATGGATTTTGGAAAAGTGATTTCGGGCTTGAAGCCTAGTTCATAAAAGTGGTTTTGATAAACGTGATTTCGGGTTTTGGAAACGAATTTCAGGATGACGATTCTGGATTTGGAAATGGATGATGGATATGATTCTGGATTTGGATTCGGAATGCTGATTTCGGATTCGGGTTGGAATTCGAAATGCTGATTTCGAATTCGGATTTGGACATGGATTTGGAAATGGTTTTAAAAATGGTTTTGGATTGGATTTTCTGGATCTGGTTATTGGGTTTAAAGACCCGGATATGATTATGACGGGAGTTTAAAGATTCGGATATTGTGATTTCCTCCGTAGGCCTATTGAGTTTAAAGACTCGGATTATATTGAGGCCTGGATTGAGTTTAAAAACTCGGATAGATCCAGCAGGTTCGATGGATGGAAATGTGTTTTTAAAATGTGTTATGGATTTCGATGAGAACTTGATAATGATGGTTTCAAATAATGGTTTTTCGATGTTTTGGGCTGTGGCCCGGGTGATATGGATTTCGATGGTTTTGGGCTTAGGCCAGGGATTTGAGAAAAGGAAATGGGATCGGTTTTCTTAAACAGTTTGAATAACTTGAATATAATGTGGTTTTATGACCTGGATTTTATATGCATGCATTGGTTTTTGAATGGAGGGTATAAATGATTTTTCAATAACCTGTTTTCAAAACGTATTTTTTTTTTGTCCACTCACAGTCTTTTGTGTTTTCGATACCCTCCAGGTTGTTACGGTGCGAGATGTTGGTCGAGAGAGACGGAGACATCACACACGCGATCCACAGTAGAGTCTACGCACTCTGGGAAGTCCGGCAGTTTAAACGATTCGTTTGGAAATCCCTTATCCGACTGACGTGTCACACGGAGGTTGGGCGTCGATTTAGCCTTCGTGTAACGCGTAAGTTAGACGGGAGCATGACTTAGCCCTTAATCCCGTGGGATTGAGGGTGGGTTATGTCAAATTGGTATCAGAGCAGGTTTTGTGCGCTCTGCGTGATGTTTGTCTTCCAGAGCAGGTGGTTTGTCGACTTGGGTGTTGTGATGCTATTGTGGATTGTGATGTCTTGATCCGGAACAGCCCGACATCAACCTGAATACGTGAATAATAGTGTGTAATTGTACGCTAGTTAGTGACGAGAGTACGAGCGATTGGGTGATGCGTTGCCATATACGCTACTGGATATGGTACTTGCCGGCCTTGGGTCGGAAAGGATAGCGTGTTCAACACTAGATATGTTCGATAGTCGGTTGGCCTTTAGGGTCTGATGGGGTGACCGATAGATGGTCGGCTGTGTGCTAGGGTGCTTCACTCGGATGGTGAGATACGATTACGAGTAGACTGGTCGGTCTGTGGGGCCCGATAGTAGCCTGTTGAGCTGGTAGTACTTGTGGGCCGAGGATGCCGGTTGACGATGGCTTGTCAGGTCGGGTTAGGCCGGATGACGATAGTATGGATTGGTGACCTTTTGGTCGATTTGGTTAAGATTGGATTTGTGCGGCTATGAGTAGCCGGAGGCCTCGCGTGGCGAGGGTATAGGAAACGACTCTGAGGATCTACTGGATTCCCTCTAGCATTGGTTACTAGTTGATGTTGGTGTGAAGACTTTCTGTTAAGCCGGGTGTGACGACCCGAGTAGTAAGGTTATTGTGAGCTAGTGGTTACCGCGGGGTTGGATAACCAGAGTGAGGATAAGGATTTGAGGAACCATGTTGGGATGACTGGTGTGGGATGATTAGTTGGGACTGTAAATATCTTTGTGAGAAACCCCAGAGTAAGTGCTGAGTTTGGAAACCGTGAGGTTGGGGTTTGTGGTTGTTGTGGTTGGACCGATTTACAGCCGGATTGGAGATAGTGCTGCTAGGTGCAGCCGAGGTAGTGAATGGTTGGTGGACGATTTTGGATAAGTCCAGTGTTGGGTTGCTCTGAGTATTGAACTACGAGGGAGGTTAGTTCTCCCGACCCGAGCGTAGATTGAGGGTTTTGGCTGGGTAAGAGCAGAGGCTCGGGACTGGTGTGCTATGAGCACTAGATCGGAATGGTGTGCCACAAGTTAGGATGCTTGTAAATGGTCGGATGGGCACATCGAGTAGAGGTTGTGGCCAGTTGTGAGGTGACGGTGTCTGGTAGAAACCACTAACCGAGCGGGGATATATGATGACCATTGGTAGGTCATGTTTCGGGACGAATGGTCAGGATGTCGTTAGTTGATCAGAGTAGCGCAGTGGAAGCGCGGTGGACCTATGCTTCGTGTTGGAGCAGACTAGGTTGGTATGGTCGGGTTGACCATGAGTGAGATTGGTTTTCGTGGACTCATCCTGTTGTGTTGGAGATGTCGAGTGTGTTGCACTATGTCGGCACATGCCGAGGTTGGCATTTGGGTGATGTCGAGGCCAGTGATTGTGGATTGAGGATTCCGAGAGTTGGTGACCCAGAAAGGAACCTCGGGAAGATTGAAACACGATGACTGACATCCTTTTGGATGTACAGAAACAGTGATAACCGACATGCAAATTGGTCGGTGAGTTGGTTTGGTTACGAATACATGGTCGTGATCCGTAGGAGTTGAGGATCGCCTAAGTATAGCGGAGTTGACGTTTGGACGGTTTGTCTAATGGTGGTATTCGTGTTGTGGATTGAGATCCATGGTTGGAAAAGGTGGACATATTTCCAATATGGTTGGAATCTCGAAATCAGGAAATGTTGAGATTGAGACGATGAGATACTGTGTTTGGTTCCATGTTGGTGATTAGGTTGTGTGGTGGATACTCTGGAGTTGAGTTGGGAGACTCGTTGTTGGGATGTCAGGATTTATGACCCCCCTTGATCGTGGACACTGGTGGATGTGTTCAGGAACTTGGTGACGCCATCGTTGTCCTATGTGGTGAGCATCAGGGGATGATGTTAAGATGAATTAAGGAAAAATGACTTGTGATCACATGGTTGGGGACCATTTTGTGTTCCGTTGAAGGATGACGGAAGGAAACGGAAATGGAGTGACTATAACTGAGCGATATGAAGTTATTGAAGAGAACCCACAATCTAGACGTGTTTTTAGACGTGTTGAGTACTTTATCGATTTGATCGGATGTGGTGGTCTGATCATTTGTGGGAATTGAAGGCGAAGTAATGAGCCAGTAGGTGGGATCCATTTAAGAGCGAGTGGATCGGGATTGGCTCGTTTCTGGCTCCGGGTTGAGCTGTTGAGGATCAAGAGGATCGTATGTGAGACATAGATTGGATATCTTGACCATCTTGGAGTTGTTTAGGACGTGTGTGGTCCGTCTCGCATACGTGTGGGTTTTGGTTTTGAAATTAGTGCTGGGTCTGCCCTGTGTACGTAATTGAGATGTGCTTGGAGTTCATATTGGTCGGGAGACCCAGGAGACCTGGAGACTCGGAAGGGACTTGAGTCGGATTTCCCCAGAAGACGTGTAGTTCAGCCTAGTGGTAAGATTGGACCGATGGACTACACAAGAAAAGCGTGATCGGCTTGTAGGCAGGTGTTAATCGGTCTGGTTACGAGGAGATTTCATGTGCCCTGGAGATATACTGTGAGGGTGACGAGTGCACTATGTTGTTGTTGGTTGGACTTTGGATGTCGTACTGCGTGGCTGATGCCGCTGTGGTTGGTTAGTGGACGTACCGTAAGATGACGTTAGAAGTACGTGAGGATATACTCTGCGAGCTGTGTTAGAGGTATTCTAAAATCTCTTTGTTTTATTTAAAGTTCGTAGTTTGCGTGTGTTTGGTGGTGTGTACCGTGGTTCTGGTTGGTGATTATTGGTGCATGTACTTGAAATGTGTACGTACTGATTCTGCAGTGGTCGGCACCATAACGATGTAATTGGATGTGCAACGTGATGTTCGGGTAGAAGTTTTAGTGATCGGCTTAGTGCCGAGGTATGTGGTGGATAGATGGACGATCGGCGTAATTCCGACATGATGGATTTTGAAGGAACATGTAGGCTGGATCAGGGTGATCCTGAGTGGTTGATTGGTTATTGCAGGCTTCAGTGTTGATTTGAGCTGGATGCTCCAAGTCATGAGTGGATGGTGGGACCCTGATAATGAGATGTGTGATCACGGTTTGACAGGTACGTGACAAGGTCTAGTTGTAGACTGGTGGTGTAGGACGTGGATGAAGTTTCCACAGGTTGACATTGTTGGTGGTTAATGGAACCACTGGTGAGATGGTTGGTTGAGTTAGTAGTGTGAGCGAGTATGTTGCTGTTATTGAACCGTGAGTGTCGGCTGGTGCGATGATAGAAATATACAAGTACGAGTTGAAATGTGTTAACCTCGATGAGAATGGGATGATCCGTCAGATGGACTGAACCTGATAGATGGTTCGCTTGGCCGAGTTGGGGTGACAGTTTGAGAACTATCTAGTTAAGTTGGATTGGGAGGTGCTGAACACCGGGTAGGAAACCCAGGTGTGAGATCAGTCGGATTTCCCCCAGTTAGTTACGTAAGTACGAGATTCGAAATTTCGGGGACGAAATTCTTTAAGGGGGGTAGATTGTAACGACCCGTCCAAGAAATCGGGATTTGATTAGTAGTTAATGACATATTAGTAAAGTTAATCGGTGATTAGTTGGATGCTTTCGGACGGACGGTGTAAAATGAAGATTTTGCCCTTGGAATTGGGCAAACGGTTGACTTTTGGTTTGAGCGGTCAACCAGACTTTGATCGATGACTGTGATGTAGTTTGGGACGTCACAAGTTCATAGACAGGTGGCATGTCCGATTCCGATATCCGAGGAGAAAATTATGATGTTCGGAAGTTTAAGGGTAATTTGGTAATTTGGTTAAAAAGGGGCAATTCGTTGACTTTTCACATGTCATGGCATTATCACGTATTTCAAGGATCGTTAGGTAGGTCTTGATGCCCTGAGTACAACCAGAGGTGGCATGCTGTCATCGGACTTCGGATGAAGTAATTATTGCTCTAAATGTACTAGGGGTAAAATGGTAATTTGTGAAATAAGGGTAAAATGGTCATTGTGATTCCTTGGGATCTGTGCCCAGTTAGTGTTTGACAAGTGGCTGCCTTGGGGTAGTGAATCCATAGAGAATGGGACACCTGGCCCAATCCAGAGGTGTGTGGAACCTCCATGCCGCCTCACTGCTTTGTTTTTAAAAAACAAAAGTGCAATTCATGCATGGTTGAAAAACAGAAAACAGAGGAAACAATTAGACCAACCCACCCTACCTCCTTCAATCTTCTTTGTTTCTACTTCTTCTATGAATGAAAAACAAAGGCTATAAGGTGGGGATTGTGATGGTGCTGTCACGACAAGCCGTCGTGGACGGTGGTTTGAGGACTGGGGAAAACAGAGAGGCTCGTGCACCCTGTTTCATTTAAAAGGGAATTGAACTTTTGAGGCTGAGATGATCGTATTGGTTACCAGGAGGATGCTCAAGAAGGTCAGGCAAGTCAATTGGGACCAAGTTCGAGGCTTGCCATGGACGGCGGCCGTGGAACTCGAAAATGGGTATGTGTCCTTCACAAATGGTAACTGGTGTTTTAGACGGTTTCAACCGATAGTGATCATGGGAAGTTGTTTCTGGAGGTTCTAAGGACTGTTGGGATCAAAATGAGAAGAGGAGATGGCCGGAATCGTGACAACTCGATGACAGATAGCAACCAGTCTAACCTTAGATTTGGGAGGTAGTTTCGAGACCTTAACCTCATGGTTTACCATTGTAGATCGAGTCTAAACAATAATACGTAGCTAAAGGACTAAATAGGATTAAAAACGGATGAAAAAGGAACTGAAATTGGATAAAACCGCTCACGCCGGTTCACGGTTGGACCGGATTTGCAGAACCGGTCGAAACCGGTTGAACACGGGTTGAAGACGATGAATAGTACCAACGCGTGGCTCCCACGCGCAGCCCCTTTGGGCAGCCCGTGAGGGCACGTGGTGCCTCTGATGCGGAAGTGTTCAACATGTGAAATGATGTAATCGATATAACGAACATTCTGGCACTAGTTTCGAGTCAATCAGACATCGTCTCGATATGTTTCGGGATATCCGAAGGTTTTAGGGCTCGTTTAAAAATAGTTAAAAATTTGGAAAAATTACGGGGATTTAGTATGAACATTGTGAAATACTTAGTGACCTTATTATGGGATTTGGACAGGTTCGGGAAAGCCGATGATAGTGGATTAGCCGGGAAAGCATAATTGCCCGTGTATCGAGGCGACGACGCTAATGGTCTGTGAGTGGACTTTGCTTTCGAACTTATGATGCATGCATATATGTTTTTATATGTTTTCTATACATAATTTCTATGTTGTGATTTGATATTGATGATTTACGGTTTTGCACGTATTTCGAGATAAGTATGTATTTGCACGTTTTACGAGCTTACGATTTATACTATGATTTGACCATGGTTTTGATGATTTGATTTTGGGATTTGAAATATGATTTGATTTCAATAATTTAAAACGGATTTTGTAAAAGTTATTTCGGGCTTGAAGCCCAGTTCATAAAAGTGGTTTTGATAAACGTGATTTCGGGTTTTGGAAACAGATTTCAGGATGACGATTCTGGATTCGGTTTTGGAACTTGAAAGTGGATTTCCGGATTCGGGTTCGGAATGATTATTCCGGATGCCAGTTTACGAAATGATGGTTTAAAGACTCGGATTGAGTTTAAAGACTCGGATATTGTGATTTCCCCCGTAGGCCTATTGAGTTTAAAGACTCGGATTATATTAAGGCCTGGATTGAGTTTAAAGACTCGGGAGTTTAAAGGCTCGGATAGATCCAGCATGTTCGATGGATGGAAATGTGTTTTTAAAATGTGTTATGGATTTCGATGAGAACTTGATAATGATGGTTTCAAATAATAATTTTTCGATGTTTTGGGCTGTGGCCCGGGTGATATGGATTTCGATGGTTTTGGGCTAAGGCCCAGGATTTGAGAAAAGGAAATGGGATCGGTTTTCTTAAACAGTTTGAATAACTTGAATATAATGTGGTTTTATGACCTGGATTTTATATGCATGCATTGGTTTTTGAATGGAGGGTATAAATGAATTTTCTATAACCTGTTTTCAAAAAGTATTATTTATTTTTTTTGTCCACTCACAGTCTTTTGTGTTTTCGATACCCTCCAGGTTGTTGCGGTGTGGGCTGTTGGTTGAGAGAGACAGGGACATCACACACGCGATCCATAGTAGAGTCTGCGCGCTCTGGGAAGTCCGGGAGTTTAAACTGTTTGTTTGGAAATCCCTTGTCCGACTGACGTGTTACACGGACATTGAGCATCGGTTTAGCCTTCCTATAACGCGTAAGTTAGACGGGAGCATGACTTTGCCCTTAATCCCGAGGGATTGAGGTGGGCCGTGTCATTCAGCCTCTACTATGGACAATGCCACACTATGCTGCTTGACAGAAGCCCAAGAAAAAATACCACTTCCAAATGAGAATGCATACCCTGATGTACTTCTCATGTCATCAATACTCCCACTCCAATCAGAATCACATAATCCAATTAGAGTAGTTTCCTTTCCCTTTTGATACTCAATCCCATGAGCAATGGTACCTGAAATGTACCTTAGAACCCTCTTTGAAGTCCCTAAGTGTTTCTTAGAGGGATTATGCATGAATCATGATAAGAGGCTAGCAGCAAACATAAAGATGCAGCCTCTGCACCATCTTCTCTGCATATTCTATCATTTGCGACAAGAGGAGTACTAACAGACTTACAACCCTTCAAGCCAAATTTACTCAAAAGAGTTCAAGCATATTTCTTCTAGTGTATGAAGATGCAATCCATGGTTTGGACAACTCCCATACCAAGGAAATGATGCAGAAGTCCCAAGTCTGTCATCTCTATTTGTTCATCATTTCTCTTTTGAACTCTTCCTTCAAAAACTCATAGTTACTCATGTAGATAATGTCATCTACATATATAGACACTATTAGTGTCTTCCCTTCCTTTGTGGTCTTGATGTACAAAGTGGCTTCACTAAGACTTCTCTCATAACCACATTTGAGTAGATGAGCATCAATTTCACTATACCAGGCCCTAGGTGCCTGTTTCAACCTATAAAGAGCCTTGTGTAGTTTATATACCCTCATTTCTTCTGTTTCTGTGAAAAAACCTTCAGGCTGCTCCACAAACACTTCTTCCTCTAGAACCCCATTTAAGAAGGCAGATTTAACATCTAGCTGGTACAAACTGCAGCTTTTCTATGCTGCCAAAGTTATAAGAGTTCTAATAGTGTCTAACCTTGCCACTGGTGCAAAGGTTTCATTGAAGTCTATCCCAGGCTTTTGAGCATAGCCTTTAGCTACCAATATAGCTTTGTGTTTCTGCACAGATGCATCCAGGTTCAACTTGATTTTGTAAATCCATTTCACACCAATGACAGACTTGTCATTTGGTCTCTCAACTAGTTCCCAAGTTGAGTTTTTCTCAATCATTTCCAGCTCAGTCTCCATGGCATGTCTCTAGACTTGATCTTTAGATGCTTCTTGATAGGTTTCAAGTTCAATGATGGTCGTGTGACACCTAACATATACATTTATCAAACTCCTCATCTTTACTGGTGTGTTGCTAGGAGTTGAAGAATCTGAACTTTCAGATTCTTGAGCTTGAGGTTCTACAACCACTTCTGTGGGATTTTCAGCAGGTTCCCCTTCTTCTTCTCTTTCTTATTCTCTTTCAAAAACACCAGGAAGAACTATCCTGACTTCCTTATCTTCTTTCCAATCCTAGCAGGTCCATTCATTAAACACAACACTCATTGACACCATGATCTTTCTAGTCTTCAGGTTATACAGCCTATAACCTTTTTCACAAGTACCATATCCAACAAACACACACTTCACAGATGAGTCATAACTTTTGTCTTAGTTGACTATGACAAGACCCATCCAGATTATCCCTTGATAGTCGTGATGAATCCTGCTCCCGTCTGACAATAACTAAAAATACCAAAAGTAACCAAACTTATATACATACACCACACAACAAATCCCAAAAACATTGTCAGACAAGGGATAGTTAAGTTTTACAGACCAATGACGTCACAAGCTTGACTAGTCAAAGACAATACAGAGCATAGGTACTATTACAGATAGGGATCAAATTCCTACTCTGTAGAGTGTCTGAGTGCGCAACGGTCTACTTATTCTTTTGCCTCGCTTGCCTCGTTTCTAGCCCTTGTACCTGTGCACTTGAGCTCCCAAAAGGCCTAGTGCTAGATAGGTGTGTGCCTACCCCTTTAAGACACACCACCATCCTCTCCCAGACCATCCCCCTCGCAGGAATGTGGGATTGTTCACCGTTCTCTCCAGGAAACGGGTCTTACAATCCACCTCCCTTAGGACCCAGCGTCCTCGCTGGCACACTTCCCGGTCGGGGTCTGGCTCTGATACCAAATTGTCAGGACCCGACTCTCCTCGGCCAGGAACCGACTCATCTAGCACCATATTGTCCGCTTTGGGCCTCGCCATCACGGTTTTGTTTTCGGAAGCTCATGGTGCAACTTCCCAGGGGGTCACCCATCATGGAATTGTACCAGCCTCAACTCGCTTAACTTTGGGGTTCCAATCCCCCCCAAAGCCACTTGAGCTCCCAAAAGGCCAAGTGCTAGATAGGTGTGTGCCTACACCTTTAAGGCACACCACCATCCTCTCCCAGACCATCCCCCCTCGCAGGAATGTGGGATTGTTCACCGTTCCCTCCAGGACACGGGTCTTACAAAATTTCCTAACAAGCTCCTTCTAACTAAACCCAATAGCAACTTCTGTGGGCTTTTCTACGGATAAAATTTTCTTATTTTTTTGGCAATCGTATTAAGGGGATATTTAGGACATTTCTGAAGGTGAATAATCAAGGCCCTAGTTCCATTTCTAATAGAATCAGCAGCATACCTATTAGGGCAATAATTACATCTAGCCCTAGTGAAACCATTATCATCTTTGTACCTTTCAAAATGATCTCATATGCTTGCACGCTGCCTTTTCTTCGCATGCTTCATTCTTCGCATGCTCCAAAAATTGTGCATTACTTTCAGTGCTGGTTAGGAGTTTACCATCCCTATTTACCTCTTCATCGAATTCATCTACTTGTGATTGTAAACCATGAACATTGTCCACCTACAAAACATAAAACAGCAAGCATGAATAAGCATGAAAATAGCAACCATAAACCAAACTCATCATAATCTATAATTCCGTATTATTCTACAATATTTTCCGAGAATAAATACCTCTTCAGGCAACTCTGATGAGGTTGCAGACGCAGCACCAGCAGCATTCCCAAAGGTAAGCACCATTCTTATTTCTTAGGGGGTTGGTTTTGATCTGTATCAATAAAGGCTCGTGAAGGGTGGTGTTGGAGTCTGATTGATAACGGATAATAATACAATATAATAAAATATAAACACTTAAATTGCAACAAGTTTATCTTTTATGTAAACAATATATTATACGATTTCGAATTATTAATTAATCTCTTATTTTAGTGTAGAAAAGATTAATGAGGTATGCTATATAAATTAAATTTTGTCTATTTATAATTGAAATGCCACACAAAGTAACATGCTAAATATAAAAATTATAAATACATATAATCCATTTTTAGATAGTTTAGTAGTTAAAACAAACGTACGTGTAAAGATGATGAGTTTGATTGTCCTTAGGGTCATATCAAGATTAAGTATGAAGTTGTGGGTGTTGGTTGTCCTTAGGATCATATCAAAATCTACATTGGCTAACATCTCATGAAAGAACTCAATATGATTGATACCCTTCTCACATACCCAAGTTGGACAAATGCCATAGAAATTTCAGAAAAGAAAAGAAAAATCTTTTTCGAACTAGTACGTGTACCGAACTCAATCTTACCTTAGAATCAAACAGGTCCCTAAAATACTTGTGAAGATACAAAATCCTCATGTTTCATCATAAGCCTTGATTATGCAACTAGACGGAATACACTCTAGCCAAGTAAAAGGTTCTTCCCACCTCTCCACAAGGTCACCATGCCTCTACAAGTGCAAAAGTTAACCTAATGAATCACTAAGGGCCCATTTTATACTTTGATACTTTGATAGCAGGAAGGAGAAGAAATAAAGAGGAAACTATGAAAACAAAATCTACGAAGTGAACACAACTTTGAAATGGTTTTCATATTTTGTACCTTCTACATGTCCTCAACATCTCTCTTACCCTTCTTCATCGGCCTATCTCAAGCATAAAAAGTGAAAACAAAAAACCAAGACTATATCAAACAGCCCCTAAACATATTATTAGAGACAAATTAGTCTCATAGTAGACCCCGTGGATAAAAATGAAGGTACCTAAAGGCATATTGACTGAATGGGATTTGATATCCCACGAAATCAAACGTACACGTACAAATTATGCATTCTATTTTCTTAATTTCCATCTAATATCTATATGCTTGATCACTTCATGAATAACTAGCTTATGCGTTAACATCAACGTTAACCAATCACATTAATTATTATGCACCAAATTATGTCCTACCATGTCAGGACTGGTCCCAAATCCCCCGGGATTAACGTGGGACTCGCCTGATCCCGTCTAACACGAAGTGTCAGACCAGGGAAAATTCCATCTCTAGCCTTCGCGGGGGCTATCAGACTGCGTCAGGATCGTAGGAGGAGGGGAGTGATGTCTCGTCTCTGCTACAGCCCGCATCCGCGATCAACTTGAAGGACATTAAAACAAGAAAAATGTGAGTGGACAATTTAAAATTTTCATTAAAAACCTTTTCGCATAAAGACATTTATGCCCTTGATAAATACATACGCGTGCATTCGAAAACCGTTTAGTAAAACATTCATAAAATCATTCAATTTATCAAACATATTCTTGAAATCATTCAAGGGTTCATGCCCGGTTCCCATAAACCGACATGAACCATAAATCCATTTGGGTCCTCGACCCGAAATCACAATCTAAAACCCGTAGGTCAAATCAATAGGGACTCAGCCCAAATCACATCAAGTGGGTCTCAGCCCAAAACCATTCTCAAAATATCACAAACGGGGTCTCCACCCCAAATCACTTTCACAATTTCAAATACGGGGGTCTCCGCCCCAAATCACTTTCTGAAACATAAAACACAGGGTCTCTGCCCTCAAATCTCATATACGGGGTCGCAGCCCTAAACCACTTTCTAATCATAAAACATAGGGTCTCCGCCCTCAACTCACTTTTCCATAAAATCTCATACGTACTGTCATACGTATAACCCATCCGCGGCACTTCCGAGAAGATGCCAACTCGGGGCACACAGCCCCTAGGGAACATATCCCTGAAATAGTCACGATGTCAAATCTATACTAGTGTGCACACTACTCGGGGTCTCACTCCGAGTCTTCTCCCAGGAATCTCCATCTGGGAGGCTCAATCTCTGGATCTAGTCCGATCTCTCTCTCTGGATCTAGTCCACATATCTCTCCGGAATCTGGTCCGAGACCACAACAATATAAGTAACCACCACTCCTGGAACGGGATCCCTATGGGGATACCCACTCTGGTCTGTGGATCGTGACTCTCCAGGTCGACGTCTAGAGGAGACCATATAATCATATGGAGGGTTCATTCATTTCAAATACTTTTCTTTCTTTCTCAAATCCTTTTTCAACTGGGTCTCATACCTGATTCATTTCAACAGGATTCTTCGAATCCGATTCAAATCATTTTGACAAGCCTCAGCCTAAATCCATATTTCAATAGGGTCTCATGCCCGAATTCTCATTTCACATAAATCAAACTGGGACTCAAGCCCGATTTCACAATCAACAGGGCCTCAAGCCCGATATCACGACTAACTGGGCCCTTAGCCATAAACCATAACCCAACAAGACCTCGCGTCCGATTTCACAACCAACGGGGCCTTAAGCCCAATATCTCAACTAAATGGGTCTCAGGCCCAATATCATAAATCAACGGGGCCTCAAGCCCGATAGTACACCTAATTGGGCTTCAAACCCGAATCGTAAACCAACTGGGCCCCCGGCCCGATCATATAACTCAAATGAACCCTAGGTCTGATTCCTCGTCAAATCAAATGGACTCTAAGTCCGAGAGTTTGTAAATCAATTGGGTCTCGTGCCCGATTTCATATTTCTAAATCCGAAATCCATTTATTAAATCCTCGTTGAAAATGTGATATGCAAAGGTACGACATAAAGCCGAAAACCTCAAAATACGTGCCATTATGTCGATCCTAAGCTACCACAACCAATTGCACTCAAGCCAACATAAAATACGTATTAAAATAATTTATAAACATTTATGCATGCATCAATTTCGAAAGAAAGGTCCACTCACAGATCGTCCGAAGCTGCGTCTCGATTTGCGTGCCATAGGCTCTTCCGAGCCGATCACTATCACCGGGACTTCCAAACCTGTCCATATTTTAATAGAAGGTTACTAAATACTTACTTAACCTCCTACCAAAGCCCCATAATTTTTCCGAACTTTTAACTATTTTTAAACCGACCCGAAACCTTCCGATGCCCCGAAACATATCGAGACGGTGTACGATTGACACGAGACCAGTCCCAAAATGTTCGTTACATTGAATAGAAGATTTCACGTGTTGAACACTTTCCCAAATTACTGTTCACGCACCCTCACCCACCCCAGGAAAGTCCAAAATACTGTTTATCGTCCCTAACCTCCAGCTGAACCGGTTCACTGTTCAAGGCACTGTTCCGAATCGGCGTGACCGGTTCAGTGGTTATCTCCCTCTATTTTGGTCCGATTTCAACTCTAATTAATCCTATAATTCCTATTTCTTCATTCCCTATCATTTCCAATCATTAAAACAACCTAAAACCATCAAAATCTCATGGTTTAATTATGAACCATACGGTTCAAAGTTTCCAAAACGCACCGATGGCTTCACAGCCGTCCAACACCTCCCAAAATCATCTTAATAGCTTCCTTATAACCCCCTAAGCTCATCCTAATCATCTAATAGCAACCATAAGGTCCAAATCGAAAAATAGAAGAAAAAGGGCCTTACCGAGCTCTTGGTTTTCTCTTGGTCTCCACCGCCGTTCACGGCGGCTCAGCCCGTCCCTCAGCCACCATCTTCATCACCTCCCGTCCCTATCTCAATTCCCTTCACACTCCAGCCATAGATGATGAGGTTTGGAAAGATGGGGAATTGGTTTGCACGGTTAAAGGGGGGGGGGCCAGTAGATGAGTGACACTTGTCACTCATCCATTGGTTTCTGAAAAGCAACTGGGCCCACTAAAGTCCAAAAGCTCCTCGTAAAACGCATCATCGTGAAAAGTACCTCGGAACTTCCGTGAACCGTAACTTCCCCGTCGAACATCCGAATTCGACGTGCCACCTGTCTACGGATTCGTATCGTCCTTATCTACGTAACGGTCATTGGCCCTCGGCCATCAGACATCCCGGGTCAAAAGTCAATTATTCGCTCCAAACTACCAAAATGCCCTCGAACTTCCGAACGTCATAACTTCCTCCTCGAGCGTCGGAATCGAGCGTGCCACCTGTCTATGAACTCGTGACGTCACGAACTACGTTACAGTCATTGGCCAAAGTTCATTTGACCATCTGAACGAAAAGTCAACGATTTACCCAAACCAGGGGCAAAATCGTCAATTCGCCCGAACGTCTGCTAATCCTCGTCTAAACTCCGATTAGCCTTGCTAATCCGTAATTAATCCTTAATTAATCGCGTTAATTTGGGACGGGTAGTCACATACCATGCATGGACGGATATGATCAAATCAAAACAATTCCAACACCCCCATCTCATGATCATATAATTATATAATTATATATATATATATATATGCATAAACCATGTGAAGTACATGGATCTCTAAATTGACAAGTAAATTAAGAAACCTACAAGCCTTCTAAACCGAGAATAAACACAATTATCAAAATCCAGCAAGATGATCAAGCTTTCTCACCTACTTATTGCTTAACTTTCAATGTAGTTTCAATTCGTTCCACAAGCTAATCAACAGTCAAAGAACCCTCCTGCAAGTAATTTAATCAAGTTGTGATAGATATTCAAAATCCAGAAACCAGAGTAAATTGGAAACACTAATTCCTATATAAACATTAATCATTAAGAAAAGTAAAACAAGAAGACCCTCCCCAATGAAACAAAAAAGAAATATCCATACCCACATTAAGTGTAAAGCATACCAAGGGCACAAGAAACATGAGATCACGAAAAAAAAATAGTAAAGCAAGCAAACCTTGGTGGAGCGTTAGTTTGATTGGTTGAGTTGCTCGGCTCACAAAATTGTATCTCTAAAGGCCAACGGACAAATTTCTTTGCAGCTGCCTTGATTCGGTAAGTCCTGAATCAAGCAATCATGAGCTATCACAAATTTGACAATGTAAACATCAGCATTTAAGGGCACAGTAGCCTTTATCGAATCTCCAACTCGAAGTATAGGAAACGTGACATTCAGGAACGTACCATTGTAGGATGTGAGGAAAGGCTCATTCCCAACTGCTACATACCTATACAAAGATGAAACCAAATAATAAGAAGAAAAGAAGAGCTTGTACAAAAATCTCTTTTCAGCAAAGCCACAACCTTGAAATAAAAGCCCAAATACATACAAAAAGGATTCTCCATCTAAGTTGGAACCAAACAAACATAATTGATAGACCTTCAAAAATAAAAAACACACAAGATTTAGGTTGAGATTACCATATGACATTTCTCATTCAGCTCCAATACAACTAATAACTTATCCAAGTATTCTTTGGACATCTTTATTTTCTCATTCGTTTCTTATTATTGATCAATGGTGAATCGATTATCTTACTTCTCTGCTTCACAACACACAAACTTATCCGTAAACTCCCAGCAGCTACTTATAAGATTTGTACAAGAGGAAGTGACTATAATGACTACATAAAGCAGATGCAAAATAAATGAATATAATTAAACTAGACTGGAATAGAGAGTTGAACAAAATCATCTGACTACATATCCGGTACGATTCTAGAGAAACTTATGAGGCGTAATGAAAACACAGAAGATTCAATGCACATAAGCTATAGATTCATCAAGTTCTAACTTCTAACCGGTCTCTTTAAACAATTTCAGGAATTCACTCAACCAATAAGCAATCCATATTCTAAACTTGTAATGGCTCACAACCTATTATCTAGTTAGTCAGGCACTTAACTGAAGCATAAATAAAACATACAAAGCAAAGAATATGCTAAACATTTCTCAAATATAAGCAAATCAGTATCAGAAATCATAGCAAACAGCAATAACAATCAAATTTGTATCTAAAAAGGTTTTAAAATGGACATACTTGATGTTAACTCCTCCATTGAAATTATAGAGGGTTACGTTGATCTGAACCTATTCTTTGGCCCGTTTATAGTTGGTCATTAGTTGACATATCAATTATCCACCAAAAAAAAGCCTTACAAATAAACATAGCAGAAATCGACATCGATTGATGTTACATACCAGATCAGTCAAGACAAATGGAAGAATATGTCCAATGAGAGGCGAGCGGAATCGACTTCGACTTCGATTCCAATGAGTGGCGAGCGGCTGCAATCGACGGAGACGGTTCGAAGTTTGAAGTCTGTCGCGGTGTCATCGTTTGAGGACTGGAGACGGCCGTCGTTTAGGTCTGAACGAGAGGGAGCAACTGAGCCAGGGACTCAGGGAGGGTAAGTGGCAGTGGTGGGGGGTTGGGACTTCAACCGCGGTGAGGGGTTGTGACAGGATCCATCCCCGAAGGACATAGATAACCATGCCCGGTCCTGCTCCCGTCTGACAAGTCAACTGAAGTTCCGAAATTACCATCAGCACTTGCCAAACAAGGGATAACCGCACCGGTGCCTACTCATGCCTCCACCTCTCGAATTGCCACGATTATCGCGCCACGACCTGGAGGGTCAATAAATCAGAAAAGGTGTGAATGGAAAAAACAAAGCTTTTGAAATACATTTATCAAAATACATTTTTACCCTCCAGTTTCAAAAACATGCATGCATATCATAAAACATGAGTAATAGTGTGAAATCAATCAAGTATAAACAGTGGACCGAAAATATCAAAACATGTTTTCCCCTAGTCCATAAAACTCATGTTCATCAAATCGGTTCATGATATAAAGTACCTAGACACAAATATCAATAAATCACAAGTACCACCAATCCTCAATATCCAATCTCAATATCCAAGTAACCGTCACGATATCAAAGCAACGCGTGCAAACTCGGGTGTCTCATGTCCGAGTACCTCCCCAGGATCTACGAAGTCTAGGGTGATATCATCTCCAGGATCTATGACGTCTGGAGGATATCATCATAATCTCACACTCCTGAGATTGAGCCTCCCTCGGAGCTACTCATCTCCATGCAGTGGATCGTGACTATTCCAGGATCTACGACGTCTGGACGAGACTATCAAATCACAGAGGATGGTATATGTGGAACAGTCATCAAATCCAGTAATCTCATTTTAAAACCATTCCTGTCTCAAATCAAGTAAAAAACATTTCAACAGGGCCTCTGCCCGAAACATAGCTTTTACAAAGCAAGTTCCACAAATCCATCATAAAACAGTATCCAGAATTCACTTTATAAATCAAATCATCAATTTAATCATATTCACATGTGACTCCAAATCCAAGTCAAAATCACTATCCAATTGGGTCTCAAGCCCAAAATATCATTTTCACGCAAATCCGTGCAATTGCAACCTCAGTTACCATTTTCACATAAATCCATAAAATATAGCCAAACATCATGACAAATCCATCAAATCAATCCCTGACTCATAATCCGAGTCAAAATCAATCTTAAATCCCGGGCCTTCGTCCAAAACAGCAATTACACAGTTTTCTCGAAAATCGTGCCCAAAAACAATATTATAATCCAGAAAATCGATAAATCATCATATCGAAATATTAATCATGCCAAATAATTTCAAATCATATCATAAAGCATTTAAGACATATATGCATGGATTTTGGGTAGAAAACAAAAGTCCACTCACACACCGTCCAGATTGTTCAGTCTCGAGCTGTTCGTTCTCTTCCGACGTCCTGGGAATATTCCGGCCAGTCAAACAAAGTAAGTTTAGGTTACTAAGTTATCACATAACCTCACATAACCACTCTTTAATCGTTGGAATTTAGTAAGATTAATTAAACGCGAATCATACATTTCGGACACTCAAAAGTACCCCGAGACCGTGTCCGATTAACCCGAAACGTGTACCATTAGAGTCGTATCACCGCCGCAAGAGGCTGCGCGTGAAAGCCACGCGCGTGAACAGTGGTGCTACTGTGTCATCCCTTCAGTCTGATTTTCTGTTAAACGGGTCTTGAATTCGCGATCAGACCCGGTACAATCTTCCTCAATTCGACCTCAATTTCTTTCATTCCTTCATCCTACTTCATTTAATCAATCCTAATTACGGTTCTGTATCCTTAGATTAAGCCAATTCTAACTCAAACTAATCGATTCCCAATCTTAGTCACGATACTCAAAATTTCCAATCGGTCGATATTCAAGATTATTCTTCAAATTAATCAAACTAGAAGTATAGGAGAACTATTATAAGAACTATTTCGAAATCAATTTCAACTTTCCTTACCTCCAAGCTCACAAACTCAAGCTCGATTTTTCATCGAAATTGGGACTTCCGTTCTTGCTCAAAACGGCATCAATTTCCTTCGTTTTGGTTGTGTATTGGTTCAAAATTGTCTCAGAGAGCTTAATCAATCCTAAATTTGGATCCTTGCTGCACAAAACTCGAAAATCGAATTCTCCCTTGATTTTCAAACTTTTCGAATTTGGGTTTTCAAGTCTCCTCTCAGTCCCTCGTTATTGCCCTTCGATTTTGTTGTTCTAAATCTCACAAATACACAAGTTTCCTCAAAGGATGTTGACTGGTTACAATTAAATCGAATGAAGGATCAAGGTTTGGGTCCTCTATTTTTGTTTCGTTGTTTTCAGTTTGATTTGTTTGAGAATTGAGGTGTTAATTGAAAATGAGTAATTGAAGTGGAAACCGTGGCAACTCCAGCCACCCAACATCAAATTAAAGTGACAAATGTCACTGGTGGGTTGCCTGAGTCAGTAACTGAAATGACTCAGCCAATTTCATCCATTTGACCATTTTTCCCCTCACGTGACAAATTACCATTTTGCCTCTTAACTTCACAGACCTGTAACTTTTTCATCTGAACTCCGATCGACGCATACCACTTGTCTATGGATTCGGCGTCTCAAGACCTATCCAATGGTACTTACGGAAAGTCCAAACAAGGTCCCGATTAAAAAGTCAACTTTTGACCCTTATAACTAGGGGCAAAATCGTCATTTCTTTCCAATTTTTCAAAATTTTCCTTTTTCGAATTTTCGAGTCGTTAAAACCTACCCCCCTTAAAGAATTTCATCCTCGAAATTTCAATCAGTAAATACCATAATAGTTCTCCCGAGGAATATGTATGTGAACCAGAAACATAATCAATCCCATACCCTTCTTGTTCAACCAGATATAAAGCATAATCAAACTTATAGAAACCAGACAAATCAGTCCTCATCCTTGGGTCAATGATGGGAAAATCTTCTTTGTAAACCCTTGCCCCATTGGCAGTCACATCCATGCTTACTCGGAATATGGAGCCATGCTCAACGTCCGAGTATACACAATCTAGAACTCACAAGTATCAGTATCATTATCCCAATCACATGTTATCTACTCATGACATGGTACAATGGCTTAAATCACCACTCATAGGCCATCAGGCCAATAACCTCATAAGGTCCAATAAATCGGGAACTCATTCCTCTCATTAAGTCAATCACTACATACCCCTTTTTCCAGGGTCACTCAATCTCATAAATTGAACCTTTCTTCCCGTTGTGTTTATCATCACAGGCCTTACTGATGCCTACCTCCTTCCAATAACTGGAACTCAATATAAAAGCATATACAGTCCTTGGCCTCGACTTCATCCAACATCATACACCAAGTATAATCCTACAGTTGGACTCAAGTAGTCCAAATGATCAAAAATCATGTACTACTCCAATCCTATGGAGTTCCATCAATAACATGATTTCACCTATCCTTACATTATTAAACATGTAAATTCTCGACCGGCTATCTTATTAGCCTCCCCACGAATGATACCTTACCCGACAATGCGGTCATAATCTCAATGTATCCGGACCATCGCCTCATCACACATTAGGCCTTTCTATTTATCAATCACTTCTAATCTCGATGGTCGATACAGTACTCGTACATTCTTTCCCAGAGGTATGACCTCTGCATACTCGACCCATGGATCACTATGGTCGATCCCAAATCATGTAAGGAAAGTAAAACTCTTGAGGGTTTAGCTAGCATCGGCAATCCCAGC
Organism: Prinsepia uniflora; assembly: GCA_032719365.1. Taxonomy (NCBI): domain Eukaryota; kingdom Viridiplantae; phylum Streptophyta; class Magnoliopsida; order Rosales; family Rosaceae; genus Prinsepia; species Prinsepia uniflora. Next base: position 8,116,852 of record CM064871.1, on the reverse strand, counting down.
CCTATGCTACCAAATCACACCTCACCAACTCCCGAATTTCATAGTGACATATCACCATGCATATGGAAAGGGTCACATCGAACATAAGTCACGGTTTCTCCACTTTGTAATTATTCTATTTCCGTTCTCATTTCCAATAACTCTGACCTCCTTCAGGGTCAATCATCATAACTGGAAAAACATTGTAGAGAATCCCTCTACAATCCTCTGTGATATCCATCCAATCTTAAAACAGCTCATGTTTCCCCGTAACAGTTTCCATTGGCCAATACATCTGTTTCTCTTGGGATTCACACTAATCCCGACCATTATTAGTATATGTTCTACAAACCGACTCTGGTCAACCAGACCTAACACTTATTCAACCATATATTTTTCTCTCGGAGGGCATTCAATACATCTGTTCAGTAGATCACACCCGTTCAGTATATCACATGCCCATCTGTACATGTGAGTATATCAACCAATCATCAATCATGGTGCCATACATCATCCAAACTTGGTCAGAATACCTGACTCATCAACTCACCAACATAATCGGTTCATTTGCCCATCTAAGGCATCACCATTTACTAACCTTAGCCACATCAAACTTTACTCATGACTGTTAATCATCACCATGTTGGCCACTCTCACTAGGCCCAATAATCACATGGTTCCAACAGAACCACAAATCATTAGCTCGTGATAAAGGATACTTATCCCATACCGTTACCTTGTTAAGTTGTCCATAATTGACATGTAAGCTCGGACCATCATCCCTTTTTTCTCTTTAACACCACTGAGTTCCCCACGGTGACACCCGGCCGAAAGAACCCGTATCCATTAAGTCCTGTACTTGCACCTTCAGTCCTTATGACTCCCTAGGAGCCACATACCAAAGTGTTAGAGAAACAACTCGTATACTCGACATGATCTCCATCATAAACTCAATCTCTCATCCTGGCCAAATCTCAGGAAACATATTGAAAAATCCATACCTCTTCAGCCATCACTAGGCATCTCATACACTAATCACATATGCCACACATCTGACCAGTGAACTTGATTACCTCATACCAACAGTCCATCGATTGTGAGGTTCAATATCATTCTAGAGGGTAACATCCTCAAGTCTGGCAATCTTGGACTCCACATATCGCTCTCTAATCAACATACTCGATAGAGGCTTCAAGAGTCATCAACCAATCCATCCCAAGGATTACATCCAAATCATCCAAGTTCAGGAAAACCCCAAGTCAGCCACTAGGCGAATAACACCTGTCATCTTGGGTAGCCTTACGTCGATAGGTCTACCCCCTTAAGTCTTACCAATTTTACCATATATAATTACCAAGGTTACCACATAGTATCATCAATTTTATCACATCCGTAGCTCTAGTCGGCTCACCGACTTCCATACCTTAACCAATCTCAGACATCTCCATATCCGTCCAATATACAATCTCAAGACATGGAAGAGTGGATAGCCCGGGACCTACCAAATACATACGTCATGACCACAAGTAATAGGTATCCAGGTTATCACTCCAGGGGCTACTCGGACCTCCTGCTAGTAACTGCAATCCTTGGGCATGTGGTCCCAATCCTGACCACGTCCCCTACGGTCCACCATGGGCCCCACCAACTCTTCCCTCGCCTGTCACATCAACAATCACTGCAGGAGCCAATCCTTGCTTCATTGCACCCCAATTGGTGCCTCTATCACTTTGTCAATCGATATACCCTTTTCTTTATGATGTGACCAGACGACCCACAATCATGAGCAATTTAACCTTAACATTTTATCACTCAGTGGACCCAACTGGCATCCCACTGCACTGGACCATCTCCTAAATTCAAAAAATCTGTGTACTCCGAGTCTCTGCCAGCACCTTCAATCACTAAGTGAAATTGACACGACCTATCCAAATCCATAAGTCTAGTAAACATGGTTAAACAATACCAATCCATAAATTCATAACCCATCAGTATTTGCCCCATCCCAATCCTTGGCATCCCAGGTGCCAAACATTCCTCAATCAAAGGGTCGATCGTGTCAGAACGATTTCTATCTTTCAACCTTTACGGCTCATTCCGAGCCCTGATACATTACCATGACTTATCTTGAGTCCTAACCGATTTCCTGACTTACTTTGAGTCCAATTTTTTTGTCTCGACTCCTTTCGAGTCCAATCTTGACTCCTTTTGAGTCCAATCTCATAACAATCATCCATGCCATCATTGGCATACTCGGTTACCGAGCAAATTCCACTGGTGAGTCACATCTTATACGACCTATAAGGCCTAAGGGATATCCCATCACATTCTAGACTCGTTAAACACACATTCCACTTAAGGACTTCATTGAGAATAATCTCATCCCGGGTCCACTCTGCCCAATTGTGCTACCTTTCTAGCCTTAGGGCTCATTCATTCTAGGGACCCACACAAATCCGTGTTTAACAGTTAGTATTTCACAGCGTACATTGATTAACATCTGACCCCTAACTAGGGTCAATCTCATTCCGAGATCAATCTTGAGGTCTCATATTCCCTCGTATACCCGTCTCACAACCAGGTCGCACACGAGGCTTACGTTTCGGAGGCATGCCGTGGCAACAGAATTAGCAACCTAGTGTTCTGATATCTATTTGACAGGACTCGTCCCCGAAGGACATAGATAACCGTGCCGGTCCTACTCCTGTCTGACAAGTCAACTGAAGTTCCGAAATTACCCTCAGCACTTGCCAAACAAAGGATAACCGCACCTATGCCTACACATGCCTCCACCTAACGAATAGCCTCGATCATCGCGCCACGACCTGGAGGGTCAATAAAACAGAAAAGGTGTGAGTGGACAAAACAAAGTTTTTGAAATACATTTATCAAAATACATTCTTACCCTCCAGTTTCACAAACATGCATGCATATCATAAAACATGAGTAATAGTGTGAAATCAATCAAGTATGAACAGTGGACAGTTAATATCAAAACATGTTTTCCCCTGGTCCATAAAACTCATGTTCATCTAATCAGTTCATGATATAAAGTACCTGCACACAAATATCAATAAATCACAAGTACCACCAATCCTCAATATCCAATCTCAATATCCAAGTAACCATCACGATATCAAAGCAACGCGTGCAAACTCGGGTGTCTCATGTCCGAGTACCTCCCCAGGATCTACGAAGTCTAGGGTGATATCATCTCCAGGATCTATGACGTCTGGAGGATATCATCATAATCTCACACTCCTGAGATTGAGCCTCCCTTGGAGCTACTCATCTCCATGCAGTGGATCGTGACTACTCCAGGATCTACGACGTTTGGACGAGACTATCAAATCACAGAGGATGATATATGTGGAACAGTCATCAAATCCAGTAATCTCATTTTAAAACCATTCCTGTCTCACTTTATAAATCAAATCATCAATTTAATCATATTCACATGTGACTCCAAATCCAAGTCACTACCCAGATCATAAAACAGTAATAATGATTTACTCTATTTTTAATCTCTCATTGCTTAAACATTTTTTTTCATATTTCTTGTGTCCCAACTTAAATTTGATAAGATCTTCACTACCCAGATCAACCCGATGAACCACCGATCTGATTTAACCATCAAGGCCTCCATTAGAGCAGTGATGTCTCATACAAAGATTCATCATGGCCTTAGGCTGTTTAGTCACATTCTGCTAAAGCATGATAATTTAATGCGATTTATTGGTTTCCTGTGACCTAGGTTGCATTGAAACGAATACGGATACGAGGATACGATACGACACAATACTCTGATACACAAAAATCAAAAAATACGATACAAGGATGATATAGAAAATAAATAATACATTAAAATTCAAATATAGTTAAAAAAGAAGAAGATAAGTTTGGCTAATTCACTTGGTGTTGATGTGCCAGATGAGTTGGACTCTTTTTGAGTCTTGGAAACAAAAGGAATCTCTTCCCTTTTGTTGGATTTCAGATGAATGCGCACAGAGATGAAAGAGTATGCTTGATCGTAATGGCACAGGTTTTCTTCTTTACTTGAGGTAACAACCCATTTCCATCCTCTTAGCTGAATGCATAGAACTCTTCTCACTGATTTAGGAAGCTAAGATTGGATTGATTGTAATGATGAATGTGGTGCTTTTACTACAGCATTCAGTGATGCACTCTAGGTGTTTGTTAAAATGGTCAATGAAAATTTTTCTGTAATTCTTTTGTGCTCTCACCATTTAGAGAGAGTCACAGTACTTCTCATTGGTTCATTCATTGAATTACATTATATTCACTCACACACATCCATGGAAACAGTTAGGGAGAGAATGATGTCATCACACACACATAGTTCATGCTTTCTTGCTCTCTAAGTTACTCACACCTCACTCACACTTTAGTAACAAACACATAGATGTCACTAACAGATTAGTACAGGTGTCCTTAAGTCATTTAGAGGCTTAGGTCAGCTGCATTGTAGTATGATCAAGGCTGCTCCAGTGACAGCTTATATTTCAACACCTTTTCCTAAATTGCAGCCATTGAGTTAGACAAACACAGCTTCAAATTTTTCTGAACACAACCTCTGCACACGTCTTTCTTTCAACACAAATTGGAACTTTTTCTTTTTGTTTACATCAATGGTCTATGAGTCTACTTCTTAATTTTCAATTTTTCACTATAAATGATCTTATTTGTTTGCAAAGCATCAACAGATATCTAAACCGTGAATTATCTTTCTGTTCTAACTTCTAAGAATCTATTTGGACTCTTATCTACTACACCATCAACAAGCACTCAAGCAAAGAAACATCCAGCACAAAGCTCCTGAACTCCAAAAACCATGGCAGAAAAACATCAATCACGACACAAAAAACGACCCAGTCCAAGAAGGCAAAAACGCATACAATTAACATAGCTTGGGGATTACATCAAAGTCGAACACAACATACCTGCGAACTCCCGATGGATTGTGTCCTTGATAGGTCCTGTCCTAACTGGACTTTGATAACCGTGCCCTATCCTACTCCCGTCTGACAAATCAACTGTAGTCCCAAATCTACCCCTCAGCACCTGTCAGACAAGGGATAACTGCACTCATTTCCGTTCATGCCTCCGCCTTTCGATCAGCCCCGAACGTCGTGCCACGGCCTGGAGGGTCATAAAAACATAAAAGGTGTGAGTGGACAAAAATAATATCCTTTGAAAATATATTTCAAATAGACCATTTTCCCCTCTAGTTTATCAAACCATGCATGCATAGGGTAAAACATATGAAAAACCATCACCGGTTTTCCAGCCAAATCACATGAAAACACTAACCTGCCCACAAAGACCAAAACCTGTACTCATTACCAGTACGTAAAGAATCAAAATCAAATCAAGATCAAACAGCACTACTCACAAGTGCACAATCAATCACACAATCACATCCGCACTACGCGTAGGCAATATCTCGTGCCTCAGTCGTCTGGGAATCCACCCCCTAGCTTCAACTGTCCAGGCACGCATAACCCCGAGAAACAGTTGTCTGGAAACCACCCCGAGCTCCGACTGCCTAGGCCCCGAGTGTCAGCCGCCTGGGAATGCTCCCTAGTATCGGCTGCTTGGGAACAATCACAATCATATCCCCCGAGCTCCGGTCGTCTAGGTAATACCCCTAGCCTCGACTATCTGGGCACTCACAATCACAATGAAAAACATCTCGGGATTACATCCCAAAACATTTCATCACATCCTTGACTTCAAACCAAGTCAAAATCATTCCTGATAGGGTCTTAAGCCCAGATGCCATTTACATGTAAATCCGTAAAATCTCATTTGAAAACATTAAAATAATCTAGAAATCATCTTTGACTCACCAACTAGGTCAAAATATCCTTTTTAAAATCTTTTTTACTCCAGGCCTAGCCCAAAACATCGATTGCACATTCCTCGTAAAACGTGCCTGAAAGACCGATTAAAATAATCATTAATCACAATTAATCATGCCAAATCACCATGACATCATTGCAAACCAAATCATGCAATCAATCATGTAAAACATTTAACTATGCACGTATAACAGTTTATAAAACAAACGTCCACGCACACACCGTCCAAACCGCTCAATTCTGAGTTGCACGCTTTTCTGTAATTTCTGACATTTTCCAAGAATCATGAATCATGTCCAAAATCATCATTAAGGGTCACTGATGACTTAATAATATATTAATTTTCCATAATTTTTCGAGAATTAATTACGAATTAAAAATGTAATATAAGCCTTCGGACCCTCGAAACAATATCGAAACGATGTCCGATTGACTTGAAATCAACGTTAAAATGTTTGTTACATTGCATAGAATAAAAGTCATGTTGATATCACCTCGAGAATCCCACTCACGCGCCCCCATGCGCCGCTGCAAGCGGCTACGCATGATGTCCACGCGCCTGCTACAGTATCCGGTTACTGTTCATCGTCTCTTCTACCCGTTTCCCCTGTAAACGGGTCCTGCGGTGCAACCCGGTTCAATCCCTGTCAATTCTCAGTTGATTTCCATAATTGATCAAGCCAATAGCATCGTTTTAGGTCTAATTATTGTTATGTAATCTCATTACATAAACACTTACCTCGAACAATCAAATTCAACTTCACGACTTCCTCTCTGTCGCGGGCACTGTTCATCCCTCAATCTCAATCAATTCTCATTTTTTTTCTTGCAATTGATTCATCAAGAAGCATCTTAGCATCATTCTAAACAGTCTTACAACTTCAATTTCATCATTCAATGCTTCCCATAACTCGAACTCAATCTCGAATTTTCGAGAGGCTTGAGGGTCCTATTCTTGACAAAACCACCATCGATTTCCTTCGTTTTTGATTGGGTTCAACTCTCCTTGATCCCAGAAAACTCAATTCAACCCCAATTTCAGTGATCAAGGTCCATAATTTCGAATTTGAAATTCCAACTTTGTTCCTCCATTTTGACGCCTGGGTTTCGGGTTTGGGGTTTAATTTCCCTCAATTCTCCTTTAATTCTCACTCGTTTTCCTCTCTGGATTTGTCCCACCATCTCACGTTTCATAATTGGCCTTACCCCTCAATCAATTAAGCCTAAGATATGGTTTGAAATGTTCAAATATATAACGGTATCAATGCCACTAATAACACGACCCATCCCAATCCCCCCGGGATTACCGTGGGATGTGTCATGCTCCCGTCTGACACGAAGTGTCAGACAAGGGATAACCGAAAGCCACTGCCCCGACGGGCATCCAGAGTGCTCAAGGATCGATGGAGGAGGCATGCAATGTCCCAGTCTCTGCTGCAGTTGCATCCGTGATCAACCTGAAGTGCATTAAAAACAATAAAGGCTGTGAGTAGACAAAAATAAATAAGTTCATAAAACACATTTCATAAGACATTTATGCCCTTCATTAAAACGTATGCATGCATCGAAAACCAGTAAGTAACTATCTACTAAAAATAACCGTTAGGGCCTTAGCCCAGAAACCGTACAACCAAATCATGTGGGTCTCTACCCAAAACCATGAGTACCGAAAACCAAACATATATGATATAAATCCGACATACAAAATACCAATTCCAATTCCAAGTGGGCCATCGCCCAAAACCATAACCATAAATACCATTTCTAGGAAAACATGTTTAAACCATCCTAGGCATCCCAGATGCCTAGCGTCCCAAACGCTCGACGTCCCAGACGTCATATCTCACGGTATCATAATAAGCAACGCGTGCTGCCCGGGGTCTCTCCGGGTCAATATCTCTGACATCCCAGATGTCTAACGTCCCAGACGTCTAATCATAGCAATCCTGCTCCTGAGTCACTATACAGTTCAGTAGCTCCATATAATGACCCCTCGCATGCAATGCACCGTGACTTCCCCAGTGTCCCAGACACCTGGAGGAGACCATCACATATCCTCGTATCAAGATGGTTTATGGAAAATAGTTTATCAAATCATTTCAAACATCTCAAGGGCCCTGCCCGGAATTTCCATAAAACCATCACCAGTCTAACATCTGATTTATCAAATCCAAAACCATTTATTTAAATCCAATTAGGGTCCCTGACCCGAAATCACATTTATAAACCAATTGGGCCTCATGCCCGATTTCGTAAACCAACAGGGCCCACGGCCCGATTTCGTAAATAACTAGGGCCATGGCTCGATTTCATAAGCAATTGGACCCCCGGCCCGATTACGTAACTCAATTGGACTCAAAGTCCGAGATTTCCAAAAAAATTGGGCCTCATGCCTGAGTTTTTCATTCCAATTTCAAAACCGTCTCATGAAATCATATCCAAAACCATAAGTATGGAAAATCAGTGTAAAACCGGAAAAACCTCGATTTACGTGTAAGCACATAAATCGCCTCGAAATCCGTGAAACCATATAATTCACCAATACTCAAATCAACACCATATAATCACAATCATAATCTATACAAAACAGTTATGCATGCATAGAATTTATAAAACCAAAGTCCACTCACAGACCGTCCTACGATGCGCCTCGATACGCGTGCCATAGGCCTTCCTGGGCCTCGTCACTATCACTGGGACTTCCAAACCTGTCCAAATTACATTAGAGGGTCACTAACCTCTTCATTAATGTAGCAACCCGTACCTACGGGAAGGGTAAAAATGTAATTTTTGTGAAGTTTTGTAAAAAAGGACGATTTTGCCCTTGTGAATAGTAAACGAAAAGTTGACTTTTTGTACTATCGATTGGATGAGTGTTAGCCCTTGACCGTGACGTAGGTTAGGACGTCACGAGTCCGTAGACAGGCGGCAGGTTCGATTCGGACAACCGGAGGAAAAGTTATGATGTACGGAAGGTTGGGGGCGTTACCGTAATTTGGAGTCAATAAGGGAAATGTTGACTTTTTGGAGGATTTGTGATTTTCACGTAGACCGAGGACCGTTGGATAGGTCTCGACGTCCTGAGTTCAACGACAGGCGGCACGCTGTCATCGGACGTCGGACGGAAAAGATACGGGTCTGGAAAGTCTGAGGGCAAAATGGTAATTTTGTGCAGGAGGGGCATTTTGGTCATTTTCCCTCAGCCCAATCAGATAAGGGCAGGTGGCAGAGATTTTTTGGCCTAGCCTATGGTTAGTGGACACGTGCAGGGGACTGGATGGTTCCACTACGTTCTCAAGTGTGCACGGCCACACGTTATCCCCATTTGAACCGTGCACACCTTCGAAGGAAACAGAAAACAGAGAGAAGTGTTGGGTGAGGCGGTGATCGATTTTGATGCTAGGGAGAGTGAAGTGTGAGTTGACAGAGAGACAGTGAGGCAAGGAGAAGCTGGTGATCGTGGTTTGGAGTTGCAACCGTGCACGGAGGCGACGTGGTGGACGGCTGGATATTTGGAAGAAACAGAGGAGGCAGTGGACGGTGGTGGTTGTTGTGTTGTGTGGTGGACCGATTTAAGCCATTAGAAGACTCAGGAGGCTACGGGGAGTCCCACGAGCACCGTGGTGAGTGACGGTTCTCACGGCGGCGCCGGAATCGAAGGTAACCTCTTTTGCTCTGTTTTTTCGTGGATTTTCATTTCAAAAGTCGTGGACCTAGAGCTAGAATCGAAGGGTTTGGTGAGTGAAGTGTGGTTTAGGGAGGTCCTAGGAGTCGTTTGTGGTGGTTTCCGTGACGGGAAGTTCACGGTGGGAGGTGGTTCGACGGCGGGTACTCTGTACCCTGTTTAGCCGTGATTTTCAAACGGAAAATCGTGAAGTTGGAGGGTGAGTCGAGGGATTTCGTGAGTTGTGTGTGGTTCAGTGAAGTCGTGGGAGGAGTTTGGAATGACCACCGTGAAGGGGGAAGTGCGGAGTGGCCGGAAAGAAAAACAGAGGATTGGTTGGTTTTTCTTTCGAGCTTCAGTTGTGAAGCTATGGGTTGAATCGAGCTAAGAGAGTGAGGGGGATGGATTCTTTGAGAGTGGACGAAGCTTTAGGTGAAGGTAGGAAGGGAAATGGTGGCCGGACGGCGGAGAACGGTTCTCACCGGTCCGGGTTGCCGTCTGGTGCGAACCGGGTTCGAGCAAGGAAGACGGTGGCACTGTAGCAGGCGCGTGAGGCCCACGCGCAACCACTTTGGGCGGCGCGTGGAGGCGCGTGAGGAGGAATCCGGCCAAGCTTCCAACATGAGTTTAGTCCTAAATGTTCTAACGAATCCAATGGTATAGTTTTCGGGTTAATCGGACGGTGTTACGGGATGGTTCGGGAATCCGTACGGTTTAGGGTTTAGGATTAAAATATTATTAAATTCCCGAAAAATTGGGGAAAATAGGGAAGGTGTCCGTGATATAATTGTGACCCTATTTGGTATCTATTGACATGACGGGAGACACCAGAGACGGTTGAGGAGCGCACGGGGCGCGAGTGACGTGTTGTGAACTGTGAGTGGACTCTTTCTTACTTCCGAGCATGCCTAACTGTTTTTATTACTGTTTTATGATTTTTATGTGTGTTTTTATGTCCTGATGATGATTATATGTGATTGAGATGTTTGCACGTTTTTCGAGACGTTTTTGGGATTTTGCACGTTTTTCGAGGAAAAGCGGGTTTTCAGATTTCCTATGGTTTTGTTATGAACATGGATCTTTTTTCGGATTTGGGTTCAGAATGTCGGTTCTGAACGCCGGAAGGGCTTCAAACCGGGGATTTCGAATTCGAATTTGGCGATGGATTTTGAATTGGTTTTACACTGGATATGGATTGGATTTGCTGGATCTGGATATTGGGTTTAAAGACCCGGATATTGATTGACGGGGGCGGGCCCGGATTGTGTTTAAAGACTCGGGAGTTTAAAGACTCGGATATTTACGATATTACCCCCATAGGCCTATTGAGTTTAAAGACTCGGGAGTTTAAAGACTCGGATTTATATGTGAGGCCTGGTTGAGTTTAAAGACTCGGATAGGTCCAGCAGGTTTGATCGGAAAAAGTGGTTTGATGTTTATGCTCTGGTTTCTATATCAGTTTTATAGTGTATCTGTTTCTTATGATGTTTATAGTGTTTCTGTTTCTTATGATGTTTCGTATTATGATTTTTCAAATACTTCGTTGGGCATGCCTGGTTTTAAACCGGAGGGAACAAATGATTATATTTCTTTACTTTGACTTGATGGTAAACGGTTTTAAAATTTTTATTCCTTTCGGTCCACTCACACCTTTTTTCTTCAAATTCCCTCCATGTCGTGGTGATAGCGCTGGGGTGAACGTTGAGGCAGATATCGAGGCATAGAGCTTCCGACGTTCTTCCGTTGCGGACTTAGACTTGTAGGACTTTTGGTGCCCATTTTGTAGAACTATGCTCTGGCTTACTGTTGTATATATTTACTCCTTCGTCTGATAGTTATGCTTATAGTTGTATTAAGGTCATGTTTTAGTACTGTAAGTGTGATTGTCAGACGGGAGCAGGATTCTTCCCGGGTATCGAGGTGATATTTGGGACGGGTCCTGACAATTGGTATCAGAGCATAGGTTGTGTCAATTTGTGTTGGGTCTAGGTTGTTATACTAACTCTATGCCTCTTTCAGCGTACGATTGATCATGCCTCCGAGACGTGAACCCCCTCCACGACCTGAAGATGAAGCGGCGAGAGGGACTGAGAGCGCTTCGATCGAGAGAGCCCAGAGGCTTGGGGCTACTACGTTCAGCGGTGGGGCTGATCCCGAGGAAGCTCACCGATGGATCACCCGACTAGAACGTATTTTTGGGGTGATGCACTGTCCTCCCGAGGATCGGGTATTGTTAGCTACTTTTCTGTTGGATGGAGCTGCCTACGAGTGGTGGTACACGCTGGAACTGTCCGGCTGGGATGCACATACCGTGACTTGGGAGACTTTCCGGGAGCGGTTTCTAGATCAGTACTATCCCCGTTCTTTCAGGGATGCGAAGGAAGCGGAATTCCTTCACTTGAAGCAAGGGAACTTGACAGCTGCTGAGTATGAGCAGAGGTTCCAGATGTTATCTCGTTTTGCTCCTGCATTTGTGGCGACTGAGGCGGAGAAGTGCCGCTGGTTTGAGTTGGGCCTCCGGGAGAGATCAGGGCCATAGTGACAGCCGGCTCTTTTTCTACATTCCGAGAGTTGTCTGATGCTGCTGTCAGGGTGGAGGCCAGTTTACCTGCTCGACCACAGTATTCGGGTAGTGTTCGACGCCGAGAGCAGTCATTTCCAGGAGCATCGAGTCAGAGGCCCCCGAAACGGGGTAATTTTGGTGGATCATTATCGGCTGGTGGAGCCCGGTATGGCAGACCAGGCAGTTTTCAGGGCTCGGGATTTCGAGGAGCTAGGTCACAGCCGACTCCTCAGGCGAGTGCGACTTCAGTGGCTTCTACAGGGAGGCATACCGGTGGACCCGGTAGGGACACTTGCTTCTATTGTGGAGAGCGAGGACATTTCCGTCGGGAGTGCCCATTGTTAGCTCCGGAGGGTGGAGCAGGCAGAGGTGCAGCAGAACCCGGGCGGAGTACTGCTTCAGTGTCAGGGGCGGCAGGCCCTAGGGGTGGCGGTGGTGCCACGAGCAGTTCCAGAGGGCGCGGTAGGTCATCGGGACCTCAGGCGCGAGTTTTTGCGATGACTCAGCAGGAGGCTAGGTCAGCACCGGGAGTGGTGACAGGTACACTCACCATACTTGGTCACACTGTTTTTACTTTGATAGATCCCGGGGCTACCCATTCATTTATAGCTCGGAGTTGTAGTTTGGTTAAGGAGAGGGAGGTGTCTACTTTGGATTGTGCGTTAGGCGTGAGTACACCTACTGGGGAGATGTTGGTAGTGACTCAGGTTTTGAGAGAGTGTCCGGTGATGGTAGGCCAGGTGGAGTTACTGGCAGATTTGTTACTCTTGGATTTACGGGACTTTGATGTGATCTTGGGTATGGACTGGTTGACGAGACATCATGCTTCTATCGAATGTTTCGATAGGAGAGTGACTTTTCGGAGTCCCGGATTATCAGAGACTACGTTTCAGGGGGATCAGCGTGCACTTCCTACGGGAGTTTCCCGATGTTTTTCCCGAGGAGTTGCCAGGACTACCCCCACACCGAGATCTTGAGTTTACGATTGAGCTTCTACCAGGTACACAGCCTATTTCCCAGACTCCTTATCGTATGGCACCTGCAGAATTGAGGGAACTTAAGGCCCAGTTGCAAGAGTTGGTCGATATAGGATTTATTCGACCGAGTATGTCACCTTGGGGAGCACCTGTTTTGTTTGTTAAGAAAAAGGACGGAGGATTGAGATTGTGTGTGGATTACAGGCAACTGAATAAGGTAACTATTCGGAATAAGTACCCCCTACCCCGGATTGATGATTTGTTTGACCAGCTCAGGGGAGCACAGTATTTCTCGAAGATTGATCTTCGCTCCGGTTATCACCAGTTAAGGGTTAAAGAGGAGGATATACCGAAGACAGCTTTCCGGACCAGGTACGGTCACTATGAGTTTGTGGTGATGCCTTTTGGTTTGACTAATGCCCCAGCAGCTTTTATGGACCTTATGAACCGAGTGTTCCGGCCCTACTTGGATCGTTTTGTGATTGTCTTCATTGATGATATTTTGGTGTATTCGAAGAGTGCGAAGGCGCATGAGAAACACCTGAGGATCGTGCTTAAAACGTTGAGGGAGCATCAGTTGTATGCGAAGCTCAGTAAGTGTCAGTTCTGGTTCACCAGTGTCGGATTTCTTGGCCATGTGATTTCGGCCGAGGGCATTCGTGTGGATCCTCAGAAAGTTGAGGCGGTAGCCAATTGGGAACAGCTTAAGACGGTGACGGAAATTCGGAGTTTTCTGGGTTTGGCAGGGTATTACCGGCGTTTTATTGAGGGCTTTTCTATTCTTGCAGCACCGTTGACGAGGTTGACACGGAAGGGAGTTCGGTTTGAGTGGGACGATAAATGTGAACAGAGTTTCCAGGAGCTTAAAAGGCGGTTGACAACTGCTCCTGTGTTGGCCCTTCCAGATGATAGTGGGGAGTTCGAGGTGTACAGTGACGCTTCTTTACAAGGTTTGGGTTGTGTCTTGATGCAGCACGGGAAAGTGATTGCTTATGCTTCCCGGCAATTAAAACCCCATGAGGTGAACTACCCTACACATGACTTGGAACTGGCTGTGGTGGTTCATGCATTGAAGATTTGGCGACATTACTTGTACGGTGAGAAGTGCAGGATCTTCACGGACCATAAGAGCTTGAAGTATTTATTCACTCAAAAGGAATTGAACCTCAGACAGCGCCGTTGGTTGGAGTTACTTAAGGACTACGACTATACTATTGAGTATCATCCAGGGAAGGCTAATGTGGTAGCCGATGCTTTGAGCAGCAAGTCAGCTGGTTCTTTGTCGCATCTGAGGACAGTACGATTACCTTTGCTGGTTGAGTTCCGTAGGTTGGGAGTAGAGTTGACTGTGGATGATCAGGGAGCACTCCTAGCGAGTTTCCATGTCCGACCTGTTTTGATTGATCAGGTGATTGATGCTCAGTTTGAGGACCCTATTCTGGGTATCATTCGGATTGAGGTCGAGGCTGGAGAAAGACAGGATTTTGAGATCCGTGAGGATGGAGCCTTGGTTAAGAATGGACGGTTGTGTGTACCTGAAGATGAATCTTTGAAGAAGGTGATACTGGATGAGGCTCACTGTTCAGCTTATGCGATGCATCCTGGTGGGACCAAGATGTATCGTACACTTCGAGAGCATTACTGGTGGTCAGGGATGAAACGTGAGATTGCCGAATATGTCAGTCGATGCTTGATTTGTCAACAGGTAAAAGCCGAGCGGCAGAGACCTTATGGAGCAATGCAACCTTTGCCGATCCCCGAGTGGAAATGGGATCACCTGACTATGGATTTTGTGTTCAAGCTTCCGAGAACACCGAAGGGACACGATGGTGTGTGGGTTATTGTGGATCGACTTACGAAGTCTGCTCATTTCTTGCCAGTACGGGAGAACTTCAGGTTGGAACAGTTTGCACAGTTGTTTATAAATGAGATTATTCGGTTACATGGGACTCCGGAGTCGATAGTATCTGATAGAGATCCGAGATTCACTTCTCGATTTTGGCAGAGCTTACAGGAAGCTTTTGGGACTAAATTACACTTCAGTACTGCTTTTCATCCTCAGACAGATGGGCAGTCTGAGCGGACTATCCAGATTCTCGAGGACATGATGCGAGCTTGTGTGCTTCAGTTTCAGGGTACTTGGGAATCACATCTGCCTTTGATGGAGTTCGCCTACAATAACAGTTATCAGGAGAGCATTGGGATGGCTCCTTACGAGGCCTTGTATGGGCGGCAGTGTCGGACTCCATTGTGTTGGACTGAGGTTGGTGAGAGGAGGTTGACTACTTCTGAGCTGGTGGAGCTTACTCAGGAAAAAGTGGCACTGATTAGGGATCGATTGAAGGCAGCGCAGGACCGCCAAAAGAGCTACGCTGACCGTAGGATCAGGGATTTGGAGTTTGCTGTTGGAGACTGGGTTTTCCTGAAGCTATCTCCTTGGAAAGGAATTGTACGATTTGGCAGACGAGGGAAGTTGAGTCCTCGTTACATTGGACCGTATGAGATCTTGGAGCGGATTGGTCCTGTAGCTTATCGATTGGCCTTACCAGCAGATTTGGAAAAGGTACATAATGTCTTTCATGTTTCTATGCTTCGGAAATACATTCGAGATGATTCGCATGTTTTGGAAGCACAACCAGTGGAACTGAGGGAAGACTTGAGTTTCGAAGAGCAACCTGTTGCAATCTTGGATCGGAAGGATAAAGTTTTGCGAAGGAAGACGGTTCCCTTAGTGAAGGTATTGTGGAGAAATCATCAGGTCGAAGAAGCTACTTGGGAACCCGAGGCCTTGATGCGGGAACAGTACCCTTACTTATTTCACTGAATTTCGGGGGACGAAATTCTTTTTAGGGGGGTAGATTGTAACAACCCGTACCTACGGGAAGGGTAAAAATGTAATTTTTGTGAAGTTTTTTAAAAAAGGACGATTTTGCCCTTGTGAATATTAAACGAAAAGTTGACTTTTTGTACTATCGATTGGATGAGTGTTAGCCCTTGACCGTGACGTAGGTTAGGACGTCACGAGTCCGTAGACAGGCGGCAGGTTCGATTCGGACAACCGGAGGAAAAGTTATGATGTACGGAAGGTTGGGGGCGTTACCGTAATTTGGAGTCAATAAGGGAAATGTTGACTTTTTGGAGGATTTGTGATTTTCACGTAGACCGAGGACCGTTGGATAGGTCTCGACGTCCTGAGTTCAACGACAGGCGGCACGCTGTCATCGGACGTCGGACGGAAAAGATACGGGTCTGGAAAGTCTGAGGGCAAAATGGTAATTTTGTGCAGGAGGGGCATTTTGGTCATTTTCCCTCAGCCCAATCAGATAAGGGCAGGTGGCAGAGATTTTTTGGGCTAGCCTATGGTTAGTGGACACGTGCAGGGGACTGGATGGTTCCACTACGTTCTCAAGTGTGCACGGCCACACGTTATCCCCATTTGAACCGTGCACACCTTCGAAGGAAACAGAAAACAGAGAGAAGTGTTGGGTGAGGCGGTGATCGATTTTGATGCTAGGGAGAGTGAAGTGTGAGTTGACAGAGAGACAGTGAGGCAAGGAGAAGCTGGTGATCGTGGTTTGGAGTTGCAACCGTGCACGGAGGCGACGTGGTGGACGGCTGGATATTTGGAAGAAACAGAGGAGGCAGTGGACGGTGGTGGTTGTTGTGTTGTGTGGTGGACCGATTTAAGCCATTAGAAGACTCAGGAGGCTACGGGGAGTCCCACGAGCACCGTGGTGAGTGACGGTTCTCACGGCGGCGCCGGAATCGAAGGTAACCTCTTTTGCTCTGTTTTTTCGTGGATTTTCATTTCAAAAGTCGTGGACCTAGAGCTAGAATCGAAGGGTTTGGTGAGTGAAGTGTGGTTTAGGGAGGTCCTAGGAGTCGTTTGTGGTGGTTGCCGTGACGGGAAGTTCACGGTGGGAGGTGGTTCGACGGCGGGTACTCTGTACCCTGTTTAGCCGTGATTTTCAAACGGAAAATCGTGAAGTTGGAGGGTGAGTCGAGGGATTTCGTGAGTTGTGTGTGGTTCAGTGAAGTCGTGGGAGGAGTTTGGAATGACCACCGTGAAGGGGGAAGTGCGGAGTGGCCGGAAAGAAAAAAAGAGGATTGGTTGGTTTTTCTTTCGAGCTTCAGTTGTGAAGCTATGGGTTGAATCGAGCTAAGAGAGTGAGGGGGATGGATTCTTTGAGAGTGGACGAAGCTTTAGGTGAAGGTAGGAAGGGAAATGGTGGCCGGACGGCGGAGAACGGTTCTCACCGGTCCGGGTTGCCGTCTGGTGCGAACCGGGTTCGAGCAAGGAAGACGGTGGCACTGTAGCAGGCGCGTGAGGCCCACGCGCAACCACTTTGGGCGGCGCGTGGAGGCGCGTGAGGAGGAATCCGGCCAAGCTTCCAACATGAGTTTAGTCCTAAATGTTCTAACGAATCCAATGGTATAGTTTTCGGGTTAATCGGACGGTGTTACGGGATGGTTCGGGAATCCGTACGGTTTAGGGTTTAGGATTAAAATATTATTAAATTCCCGAAAAATTGGGGAAAATAGGGAAGGTGTCCGTGATATAATTGTGACCCTATTTGGTATCTATTGACATGACGGGAGACACCAGAGACGGTTGAGGAGCGCACGGGGCGCGAGTGACGTGTTGTGAACTGTGAGTGGACTCTTTCTTACTTCCGAGCATGCCTAACTGTTTTTATTACTGTTTTATGATTTTTATGTGTGTTTTTATGTCCTGATGATGATTATATGTGATTGAGATGTTTGCACATTTTTCGAGACGTTTTTGGGATTTTGCACGTTTTTCGAGGAAAAGCGGGTTTTCAGATTTCCTATGGTTTTGTTATGAACATGGATCTTTTTTCGGATTTGGGTTCGGAATGTCGGTTCTGAACGCCGGAAGGGCTTCAAACCGGGGATTTCGAATTCGAATTTGGCGATGGATTTTGAATTGGTTTTACACTGGATATGGATTGGATTTGCTGGATCTGGATATTGGGTTTAAAGACCCGGATATTGATTGACGGGGGCGGGCCCGGATTGTGTTTAAAGACTCGGGAGTTTAAAGACTCGGATATTTACGATATTACCCCCATAGGCCTATTGAGTTTAAAGACTCGGGAGTTTAAAGACTCGGATTTATATGTGAGGCCTGGTTGAGTTTAAAGACTCGGATAGGTCCAGCAGGTTTGATCGGAAAAAGTGGTTTGATGTTTATGCTCTGGTTTCTATTTCTGTTTCTTATGATGTTTCATATTATGATTTTTCAAATACTTCGTTGGGCATGCCTGGTTTTAAACCGGAGGGAACAAATGATTATATTTCTTTACTTTGACTTGATGGTAAACGGTTTTAAAATTTTTATTCCTTTCGGTCCACTCACACCTTTTTTCTTCAAATTCCCTCCAGGTCGTGGTGATAGCGCTGGGGTGAACGTTGAGGCAGATATCGAGGCATAGAGCTTCCGACGTTCTTCCGTTGCGGACTTAGACTTGTAGGACTTTTGGTGCCCATTTTGTAGAACTATGCTCTGGCTTACTGTTGTATATATTTACTCCTTCGTCTGATAGTTATGCTTATAGTTGTATTAAGGTCATGTTTTAGTACTGTAAGTGTGATTGTCAGACGGGAGCAGGATTCTTCCCGGGTATCGAGGTGATATTTGGGATGGGTCCTGACAATTAACCTCCTATCAAAGTTCCGTAATTTTCCCAAATTTGTAACTATTTTTAAACTCGATTCAAAACCTTCGGACGTCCCGAACAATATCGAAACAGTGTCTGATTGACACGAAACCAATCCCAAAATGTTCGTTACATCGAATAGATTAAAACTCTTGTTGGAAGTTTCCCCAAAATACCCTCCACGCGCCGTCACGCGCCACCCAAAGGGGCTGCACGTGAAGCCCATGCGCGATGAACGGTGTCATCGTCTACCTCTGGTGAACCGGGTTCACTGGTTCGAACCGGTTTAGCTGAACCGCTGAACCGACCCTGCCAGTTCTCAGCCATTTCTCAACCATTTCCTACGAGGTTTCTTCCTACGTGTTTGTTTAGGTCCAAATAAGTGGTTTATGAAATCAAAAACAAGAGAGCACGTCTAGATCTTTACCTCTGAACAAAAATCTGAAACCCAGAATTTTCAATCGTCCTTCCTCTTGATCCAGCCCTCATCGAGCCTCGAAATCAGGTCCATGGTGTTCGTCTCTGTCCCTAGGTCTTATTAGAATCAACCAAGAGTTTAAAATCACAACCAAGATTTGACTCTCAAAACTTGAACACAAAGGAGCTCTCGGTCAACTTACCTGCCGTGAACCACCGTGCCGCCGCCGTCGTCTTTTCTGTCTCTCAGTCCCTCACTATCTCAGTCACACTCACAAGGCTGTGCACACACAACAGAGATGGTGAGGTGAGGGATATGGGTGTTTGTATGGGAGAAAGAAAATGAGGCATCGGGTGGTGTTATAGCAGAGGTGGTGGAATCCGTTCAGAATGGGAGGGGGGAAGATGGACGGTCTGGATTGAAAGCAGGGGTCAGATGAAGGGCCAAGATTAAAAGTGAGTTAAGTGGGAATTTTTAAACAATTAAAATCCTAATATTTTAATCCAATCTCACCAATCAAGGCATAAGTCCATATTTTAAGGTTATTGGTCCATTGGCCCCACTGAGAATGTCTGACCCAATCAGAATAAGCCACGTGTCCTCGCCTCGTAATGCGCGCATCATGAAATCGAACTTCCGTGACCCATAACTTTCCCGTTCGAAGTCCGATTTTAGCGTGCCACCTGTCTATGGACTCGTGTCATCCCGATCTACGTAACGGTCCTCGGCCCTCGGCCATCGGACCTCCCGGTTAAAAAGTCAACATTTTGCTCCTATCAACCAAAATTACCAAAATGCCCCTTTACTTCCGAACGTCATAACTTCATCCTCGAATGTCGGAATCGAACGTGCCACCTGTCTATGAACTCGTGACGTCCCAAACTACGTCACGGTCTCCGGTCAAAGTCCATTTGACCGCTCGAATTAAAAGTCAACGTTTTACCGACGACTAGGGGCAAAACGGTCATTTTGCATCGTTCGTCCGATTTCGTCCAACTTATCACCGATTAACCCCACTAATCATGATTAGTAGCTAATCTAATCCCGGAATTCGGGACGGGTCGTTACAACTAACCTTGCCCACAAAGTGACAAATGTCACTCACAAGGAGACATGACTCACCACAATGGCCGACTCACCTAATCTCAGCCCCCAAAATTACCTTTTTGCCCTTTTCTTGTATAATTACACAAATGCCCTTCATCGTTCGAGACCCGTAACTTTCACGTCCAAACTCCGATTGATGCATGTCACCTGTCTACGGACTCAGCGTCTCACTACCTACACAACAGTCCTTACGAAAAGTCCAAAAAAGGTCCCGAACAAAAAGTCAACTTTTGCCCCCATAACTAAGGGCAAAATCGTCCTTTCCTACCAATTTTTCAAATTTTTCCTTTTTCGAATTTCCGGGTGGTCACAGTCCTGGCCTGGGATGATGCGAGCAGAGATAGAGTCGAGAGACGGTGCCGAGACGGTATAGGTTTCCTGATTTTTCAGTTTTACTGAATTTCACAAATGAAAATTTCATTTATGCCCTCCGGTATCTACTAAATGTACAAAATCTGTACCCGAATTTGAAACGTAAGTATCCAAAACTTATCCAAAATTTGATACCGTATTAGTGGTGTATCAGGCGTATCCCCGACGTATCGTACTAGTATCGGTATCCGAAACGCGATACCAGTTCTTAGGGGAGTATCGGTGCTTCCTAATTTGTCCTTGGGGGAGTATCGGTGCTTCCTAATTTGTGACTTATGTATTTAAAGAAATTTCTCATGTGAAAATGATTTCCCTTGTTGTAGTCTTATTATGAAAAAATGGATATTGAATTTGCAACTAGTTTCGACAATTCTCTTACAAAAAAAGTAGGAAAAATCACAAAATTCCAAAACCATGTTGAGGAGAAAAAAATGGAAAAAAAAACATAATAAGAATTAAAGAAATTTACAAACTGGATGGAAGAATAACAATATAAGGGTAAGGTTTGTTAGTGTTGTCAAGAGCACTTTCCCGTTAATGATTAACATGGAGGCAAGGTAAGGTTTGATATATAGACGACACAGTTTCTCAATTTAATGCGTTAGGATTTATGTGTTTTTTTTTTCTAGTTTATTAAGATTTTTAAGTATGGAGGGTATTTGAGTATATTTTTGTTGGATTTTTGCTATAATTAAATTTTTATTTTATTTTTTTAAGTGACATTTTTAGATTGAAGGCTAACTTTTGTCTATTTTAAATAAATTATTGTGCCCATTCCTAATAGTCTTATATAAAATTCATATTGTTAAATTCAAGGATTGAAATATCGATATCGACGGATATATCACTACTCAAATTTACGGATATCTCGCCCCAAATATCGATATCGATATCAATAGTCAACAAAAATGACGGAAATTCGGTCTTAAAGTTGAAAATTTGGAATAAAATTTTGGAAAAAACTTAAGTACCCAATAATTGTTATATTTGACTAATAAAAATGATAAAATAACTTTACTATAATAAATATATGATAGAATATAGGTCTGATGACAACTAACAGTATAAAACCTTAAAGATAAAATTTAATTAAAACATAATTTTATTGATAATGTTACACTAAG
The DNA here is from genome assembly GCA_032719365.1 of Prinsepia uniflora. NCBI lineage: Eukaryota > Viridiplantae > Streptophyta > Magnoliopsida > Rosales > Rosaceae > Prinsepia > Prinsepia uniflora. Next base: position 8,095,085 of record CM064871.1, on the reverse strand, counting down.
AATATTTTGCACATTGAATTTCATTAAAAACAAGTAGAGTGTCTACCCGATTGAAAATTAGATTGGTCTCCATCTACCAAGACACAAAAGATTGGTCTTCACTAGCCATTTTATGAAATCTAAGTTACATGAAAAATAATTAGAATTTGATAATGACAAATAATAATAAAATTATTTCAATTAGAACATATATTCTAAGTTAGACTTTGATGATGATAAAATATTAAGGAGCAAAAACACATATATTCATAATTTTAATATATATTCTAAAATAAAACATATATTCTAAATTTAAAAAAATATTACCAAATATATGAATTAAGCCATATTTTATATTAAAACATAAATTACTAAAACATATTTTAGTAATAAATGATTACCAAATATATGAATTAAGCCATATTATTTACCTAATAATAAATTTTTAATTTTGAAAAAAAAAGTTTAAGGCTTAATCTATTTTTGATATTTGGGGTTAAAAAAAAGTTAATAATAAATTATATAATTTATTATCACAAATAATTAAATAATATATGTAAATAATTTTTTAAAAAAGGTTAGCATTTCGTTTCAATTTCTTCTTTACTCAACAGAGATCGATCGAAATATAAATTGGGGAAAATCCAAAAATGTGAGGGGCGTGAGGGGTGACTGGCAAGGCGGCTGAGAGATCTCTCTCGTCGTCCCCGGTGAGTGAGGTGAGGCGACTGTGACGGTGAGGGCGAGACGGCGCGAGCAACAGAGAACCGGAGAACAAGTAAAGGAGGAGTGGAGCGAAGCGGAGAACCGGAGATCTCTCTCTCTCAAAATGGTTGGAGCTGTCGTCGAGGGTCGAGTTAGCCGTCGAGGAGGAGTGGAGCGAAGCGGAGAACCGGAGATGCAGCGGTGCTTCGGCGTCGGCGTCGATAGATCGGGAGTGGGCTGGGTTTTATGCTTGCGAAAGTGGTGATTGGTGAGTCCGTGAATAATTTTTTTTTGTTTTTTCCCAAATTTTGTTCGTCCGTGGAAATTGAATCATTACCTTTTTGAATTTGTGAATCCTTGTGTGTATGATTGATTGAAATTGAATCAATTGAGTTGCCCAAATTCTGTTCAGTCCGTGATTTCCATCGCTCTTGTGTATGATTTTCATTTTTTTTTCGGTCCTTTGCTGCCAAACTTCACTCGTGGGTTCGTTAGGTTGGTCCAAAATCGGGGCTTTCCTTCCAATATCCGGAAATTCAGACAATATCGACCGAAATCGTCGATATGTATCGATATTGGATGAAATCGCCGATATTGGGGGAAGACAAACCTTCACCCCCCCCCCCCCCCCCCCCTCTTATATATCAGTGGCCGGAAATCCCAATATATCAAGCCATACATCGGCGATTCCAACGATATTTCAATCACTGGTTAAAGTAGAGTAGAATATCGTTATTAATTACTAATGTGATTAATTTTTTTTATGTTCTTATATAAAACATATCGTCAAAATAGAGTAGAATATCGTTATATATAAAAAATAGCGGGAGGCGACAAGAAGCGGAGATTAGACAACATACCAGGCATTAATGAAGTCCTTGTCTTGATTCAATGCCATGATGGGACCAAAAGAGACACCATCTTCATTTTTGACAAAGTACTTGGACACGAGTGAGGCTGTACAGCCTCTGAAATTTGTTACTGTTTGAGCCCTCATCAGCAAGAGAGCAACTGAGAAGAGAGTCACTAGTGAGGAGCCTGAGAATCCGATCCAGCATATCTGGTGCAGCAGGGTTCCTGGTGCCAATCTGAGCTGCAAGCTCTAACAAAGAGAGCTTGGCGCTTGGACCCGCCTTGGAGATGATATCAAAGACACCAAGCTCGACTAATGCTGATTTCATTGACATGGACAGCGGAGTAAAAAAACACCAGCTGCATTCATGCCCTAAACTTTCTTCTTCTTGCTTTCTAACTTCATCATCATTCACACCTGCCATTAGGCTGCTTGGCTTTGATGATGTATGATTTGTTGGAATGTAAGCTATACACTGATGTGACATGGCAGTGTTCCTGCTGCCAACTCGAAGAGGACAGGTGTCAAAAGAAAAGAAAAAGAGTGAAATTAGAAATTGAGTGAGGTGGATTCTGTTAGAGAGTGTGTGACATGTTAGTGTGATGCATAAATTAAGGAAATGTCACTGTCACTTGTAACTGTCATGCAGTGTGTGTGAGCAAGTGAGTGAGTGAGTGATATATGCATTGTAATCGTCCATTTTATGAATTAATAAGAATGAGGAAAGTGGTACAGTGAGACCAGAGAGAGATTCTGGGCACTGTGATACCAAGAACAATCCATTTACTTTCATCTTGCATTTTATCAAACACCTAGAGTGCATATTTCAATTCTGTAAATCTAAGCAGAATTGCTTGATCAATTCAAACTAGAATTGAGATAAAGAGAGAGAGAGAGAGAGAGAGAGAGAGAGAGAGAGAGAGAGAGAGAGAGAGAGAGAGAGAGAGAGAGAGAGATACCTATCCTAACCCACACAATCTAATCCTGTTCAATTCAGCTAAGAAGCTCGAGTTTAGAAATGTACCTGAGAAATCAATGGAGCAGTGCACCTGGAGCTGTCGACTGTTTCCTCTCTTTGCCTGAGATCCAATATGGTATCAGAGCATGTGGATCTGCTTATGGGGCGTCTGATTGTGTTGATGTTTCTGTGATTTGAAATCGGTTGAGCACGAGAAGAAATCTTTGTGACAGTCTAGTTTTCTTCGAGACCAAGAAACTAATGGCAGGTGCAAGAGATCCCAAGTTACTTGTATTCAAAGGAGAGAACTTTGACTTTTGGAGCATCAAAATGAGGACAGCATTGAAGGCTTGTGATATGTGGAAGATTGTTACTCAAGGGCTGCCTGAGCCTGAGTATGATAGTGAAGATGAGGAAATTGAACAAGATGTAAGTCATGCAGATTTGATCAAGAATGCTAAGGCTCTGAATCTGATTCAGAACTCAGTATCAGAGGAGCGCTTTCCAAGGATCTCAAACATTGAGATTGCTAAGCAAGCATGGGATGTTCTTAAGAAGGAGTTCAGACGGGATCCTAAGGTAAGGGCTGTAAAACTTTAAGCTCTTAGAAGGGATTTTGAATATGCTCGTATGTGACAGGATGAAAGTTTTTCTGCTTATCTTTCTAGACTGTTGGTTATTGTAAATCAAATGAAGACTTATAGAGAAGTAATCACTAAGAAAAGAGTTACACAAAAGATACTGATTCGCCTAACTAAAACATATGATTTCATAGTTTCAATTCTAGAGGAAATTAGGTATTTAGACTTGGTTAGTGTTGAGAGCATTTCTGCTCCCATCAGAGCCTTTGATCAAAGGCTAGAAATGCACAATGACAGTGAGATTGAGAAATCTTTCATAAGCATGAACGTTTCTAGAAAGTCTCAGGGACAATCCAGGACTAGTTCCTAGAAAACTAAGAAGTTTCAGGGTAGACCAGGGCCTAGATCTTGGAATTCTAATAAATCTTAAGAAAATGTGAATGGTGAAGCAGGAAAGACCTGCAGAAACTCAGAGAGGAGAATTTATGAGGGTTTTCTGCAAGGATTGCAACAAGTATCACTGCGGTGAGTGCTGGTTTAAGCATGGCAAAGTGAAGTGTTTCAAATGCTCAAGGTTTGGTCACATGGCAAAGAACGGCCCAGGGAAACAATCTGCTGCAGTTTTTGCTCAGAAAGCTGAAGAGGCTGAGGGGAGTATGTTTTATGCTTGTCACTCAGCATCAATAGAACATGATGAAGCTGTTTGGTATCTGGATAGTGGGTGTAGAAACCATATGACTGGTCATGAGTCCTTGCTAACCAACATTGATAGAAACCTAAATGTAAAGGTAAAAATGGGTATTGGAGATCATGTTCAAGTGGCAGGAAAAGGTTCCTTGCTTGTTCACACTAATCAAGGGGATAAATACATCAAGTCATGCTTGTGCCTGGATTAGATGAAAATCTATTAAGTGTAGGGAAGATGGTAGAACATGGGTACAGTTTGGTGTTTGGAAACAGATTTGCTGAAATCTTTGAAGATGGGACTTTGAGACAAAGAGTGGCTAGAGTTCCTATGACAGGAAGTAGGTGTTTTAAGCTTTCCTTGAACTATGTGAATTTCAGAACCAAGGAATCTGAAACAGTTGAGGGTCTAAAGGCTAGTACTGAAATAGGTTCAGAAGTGTGGCACCTGAGGTTTGGTCACTTAAACCTTGCAAGTCTGAGACAACTCAAACAGAAAGATATGGTGATTGGATTACCTAGTCTACATGGAGAAAAGAATGTGTGTGAAGGATGCATAGCTGAAAAACACCATGTCAGTTCCTTTGATACTCAAGGGGCTTAGAGGGCATCCTCACCATTGGAACTCATACACACAAATGTGTGTGGTCCGATGCAGACAGAAACAATAGGAGGAAATCTGTATTTCCTAACATTCATTGATGATCATTCAAGAATGTACTGGGTGTATTTCTTAAGACACAAGTTAGGGGTTCTGAATGTGTTTAAAAAATTCAAGGCTATGATAGAATTGCAAAGTGGATTCAAGATCAAGAGACTGAGAAGTGACAACGGTGGAGAGTACTTGTCTAATGAATTTCAGAAGGTCCTTGATGAAGCAGGAATTGAAAGGCAACTAACTGTAGCCTATTCTCCTCAACAGAATGGGGTAGCTGAAAGAAAGAACAAAACTATAGTTGAAATGGCTAAGTCAATGCTTCATTGCAAGCATTTACCCTATGAGTTTTGGGGAAAAGCAGTCAATACTGCAGTATATCTTCTGCATCGATGTCCTACAAAGGCTGTACTGAACAAGACCCCATTTGAAGTGTTTTCAAGAAGAAGACCAGGGGTGACTCATCTAAGATTTTTGGATCTTTATACTACATGCATGTTCCTAAACAGACCAGGTAGAAGCTAGATGAATCCAGCAGCAAGGGGATTTTTGTTGGCTATGGGAGCTGTGAAAAGGGTTACAAAGTTTACAGTTTGGAAAGCAGAAAGGTTCTTGAGTCCAGGAGTGTGATTTTCAATGAGAAAAGTCACTGGAATTGGGAGAAGCTTGAAGAAGTTTCAAGTGGCATTCCTCTAAGCTTCACTGCTGGAGATTCTCAGATAGAACCAGCAGCATCACCTCACCTTCTTGACATGACAAGTCCAAGTCTAAGTGAAGATGATCAGCCTAGTCACAGTCCTGATTCATCACCTAACACTACTGCAAGTAGTTCCACAGAGCAGACCAGTAATACCCCTGTGAAACTAAGAAGCTTAAGTGACATCTACGCTAGATGTCACATGAGCATGATAGAACCAAAATGTTTCAAGGAAGCAGTCAAGGAATCTTCTTGGAGAAAAGAAATGGAAGCTCAAATAGAGATGATTGAAAAGAATGGAACATGTGAACTTATGGAGAGGCCTATAGCTAAACCTGTGATAGGTGTCAAATGGGTGTTCAAAACTAAGTTGAATCAGGATGGATCTGTACAGAAACACAAAGCTAGGTTGGTTGCAAAAGGTTATGTACAAAAACCTGGTGTGGACTTCAATGAGACTTTTGCTCCAGTTGCAAGGCTAGCACAATAAGAGTTTTGATTGCTTTAGCAGCATAGAGAAGATGGGAATTGTTTCATCTAGATGTGAAGTCTGCTTTTCTAAATGGTGTTCTAGAGGAGGAGGTGTACATTGACCAACCTGAAGGGTTTGTGATTCAAGGGAATGAATCTAAGGTCTATAAGTTGCATAAAGCCCTCAATGGTTTGAAACAAGCACCAAGGGCTTGGTATGGTGAGATAAACTCTTATCTACTAAGCTGTGATTTTGAAAGAAGTACTAGTGAGCCTACTTTGTACTTGAAAGAAAAACAAGGTGTGGGAACTTTGATTGTGTCTATCTATGTGGATGACATAATTTACACAGGTGATAGCACAAGGATGATGACTGAATTCAAGCAGGATGTGATGAAGAAGTATGAAATGTCAGATTTGGGGCTTCTACATCATTTCCTAAGGATGGGAATCCTTCAGTCTAGTGAAGGGATCTATATCCACCAAAGAAAGTATGCTGAAACTCTTCTTGAGAAGTTTGGACTCAAGGACTGCAAACCTGTCAGCATACTAGTGGCTACTAGTGACAGATTACAAAAGGAAGATGGAAGTGGGACAACAGATGAAGAAGTGTATAGGCAGATTGTAGGAAGTCTGCTCTCTATCTTATAGCTACTAGACCAGATGTGATGTTTGCAGCAAGTTTACTGTTAAGATTTATGCACAATCCCACCAAGAAGCATCTTGGGACTGCCAAAAGAGTTCTAAGATATGTTCAAGGAACCCTAAACTATAGGATTGGATACAAGAAAGGGAAGGCTGCTATCCTAGTAGGTTTTTGTGATAGTGATTGGGAAGGCTCTATTGATGACATGAAGAGTACCTCTGGTTATGCTTTCACACTAGGCAGTGGTGTATTCTCATGGGCTTCTGTAAAATAGTCCAGTGTGGCCCTCTCAATACCAGAAGCTGAATATGTGAGTGCCTCTGAGGCAACTACACATGCTATTTGGTTAAGATTTGTCCTAGGTGATCTAGGAGAAGTGCTGATAGAAGCTACTCCTCTCATGTGTGATAACATATCTGCAATTGCTATGGCCAGGAACCCTGTGTTCCATCAGAAGACCAAGCATATTCATAGGAGATGGCATTATATAAGAGATGCAATACATAATGGTGAAGTTTCCATTCAGTATTGCAAGTCTGAGGATCAGTTGGCAGACATATTCACTAAGGCTCTTCCTAAGGAACGATTCTACTACCTAAGGGATCTACTAGGAGTAATACCAGTGAACACCTTAGGAGGGGCTGTTGGAATGTAAGCCGTACACTGGTGTGACTTGGCAGTGTTCCTGCTGCCAACTCGAAAAGGACAGGTGTCAAAAGCAAAGAAAAAAAGTGCAAATGAGAAATTAAGTAAGGTGGATTCTGTTAGAGAGTGTGTGACGTGTTAGTGTGATGCATAAGTTAAGGAAATGTCACTGTCACTTGTAACTGTCATGCAATGTGTGTGAGCAAGTGAGTGAGTGAGTGAAATATATGCATTGTAATCGTTCATTTTATGAATTAATGAGAATGAGGAAAGTGGTATAGTGAGACCAGAGAGAGATTCTGGGCACTGTGTACCAAGAACAATCCATTCACATTCATCTTGCATTTTATCAAACACCTAGAGTGCATACTTCAATGCATATTTCAATTCTGTAAATCTAAGCAGAATTGCTTGATCAATTCAATCCAGAATTTTGAGAGAGAGAGAGAGAGAGAGAGAGAGAGAGAGAGAGAGAGAGAGAGAGAGACCTATCCTAACCCACACAGGCTAATCCTGTTCAATTCAACTAAGGAGCTCGAGTTTAGAAACGTACCTGAGAAATCAATGAAACAGTGCACCTGGAGCTGTCGACTGTTTCCTGTTTGCCTGAGATCCAATATGATTTTGGTACATTTTCTAACATGATAGACTTGTTTATTTATAGGCAAGTATAATTATGTGAGGTAACCGATTACAACCAAACTTCCTAATAAAGGTTAGGCCTCTATTTCTTCTTTTTCGTATCTATTTAATGCTCGATCTCTTTCAAGAAAAAAAAATGCCCGACCTCTTCTCGTATCGAATTCGAATCTAAAAATTCTATATTTTTTGGAAACATATAACTCTGCACTTATAAAGAACCACGTAGTGCCGAGGACGAGCAGACGACTTCGTTCGTGACCTAAATTGGTGCATTTTCGGTGGTGGGGGTGGTGAGGGAAGTGGAGGTTTGTTTTGGAATCAGATGATAATTTCCAAAAATTTATTTAGGTCGTCTTCATTGATATTTTGAAAGTGAGTTGCTTGTGCCTGAGCCCAAACCAGCAAAACTCAGATTCCAAAATCATCTTTGGTTTCGAAGAATCTCCGCCGACATTGAGCATGATACGGTCGTCGGTGCCAGGGGCAGTACCAGAATTTCTGCTGTCCATTAATGAAATTCTAGGCTGCTGGACGTTGAAGATGATTTTACAATCTTCAACTTCATAGGAATTAGGACGAGAAACGCATGAGGTCTGGGGAGCTATGGAGTGCGTGGAGGCCATGGCCGCCAGGGCTGAGTTAGCAAAGATGGAGATGAATGGTGTGGGTTTTTTTAATAATAATTTTGTTTTATAATTTTTTTAATAATTTTTAATATATATTCAATTATAATTATTTTCTATTCACATGGAATCCAACTCTCAACACGAAAAAGGCCTCATAAATGTCATTTAACATATTTTTTAAAAAATTTACTAATGATAAATACTTTTTTTTCGTGATTACATGAAAGAAACATGAACACAAAGAGAGAACTTAACCAACAGCTCTAGATATGCTAACTCTTGACTAGTCCGCTAGTAAAAGATCCAACATCTCCCCAGGTGGGAGTAAGAAAGAAAGCAAACTAGTATTAGCTCTATGTCCCAGGTTTGCCATACGGTCAGCCACTGCATTGCATTCACGGTACACATGTCGCAACACACACACACACACACACACACACACTTCCAATTACAGTTCAAGAGGTCCTTGTAGCTAGGTAGCAGAGAAGCCAATAGGTGTAACTCACCAAAATATGTGGCTAGAAGTTGCACCGCAACTACAGAATCTGTCTCCAACTCTACATCCCGCAACCCAAGCTCCAAGAAGCACTTAAGCCATAGTAAATGACCCAGACCTCGGCCAACAACAGTTCACCGAAATCCAATTTCATCGCAAAGCTAGAGAGCCAATCCCCATTACAGTCGCGCAACACCCCACCAGTCGCAATACGACCACTAGAACTGATCCTGGAACCATCAGAATTGATTTTCACAACCCCAACATGAGGTTTCTTCCACAAAGCATCATTTCAAGCCTAGGGGGTTTAGAACTACACCTTTCATTTGCCTTACTCCACAACGCATATGCCACCACCACCTGACACGGATTGCTAGGATGACAACACCCATCCCGATTATCCTTCGATAGTCGTGATGAATCCTGCTCCCGTCTGACAATAACAAAAAATACCAAAAGTAACCAAACTTATATACATACACCACACAACAAATCCCGAAAACATTTTCAGACAAGGGATAATTAAGTTTTACAGACCAATGACGTCACAAGTTTGACTAGTCAAAGACAATACAGAGCATAGGTACTATTACAGATAGAGATCAAATTCCTACTCTGTAGAGTGTCTGGGTGCACAACGGTCTACTTATTCTTTTGCCTAGCTTGCCTCGTTTCTAGCCCCCGTACCTGTGCACTGGCCTGGAGGGTGCATAAAACAGTAAAGGTGTGAGTGGACAAAAATAAAGTTTGATAAGTACATTGACCAAAACACATTTCTTACCCTCCAGTTTTCACAAACGTGCATGCATAACAGAAAACATGAGTAATAATATGAAATCAATCAAATATGTTCAGTGGACTAATAAAATCAAAACATCTTCCACAAAATCACAGGACTTATTTCCATATCCTGTTTCTTAGAGTCACGTTTATCCCTGCAACGCGTGCATATCAATAGGCTCAAGGACCGCTCAAAATCCGAGCATCCGCCGCTGTGAACACATCACCGGCTGGCAATCCAGATCTAGTGAACACATCACTTACCGATCTATGTATATCCAGCACATCTGATCTGAGTCAAGCCTCCCTCGGCTGCTCAACAAAGATCGTGCTACGTGACCTCTTTGGGGTAAACACTTCCATCCCGAAGGCGAGCGTCATCTCCAGGGTGCACTTCGGGGAAAAACATATTTTCACCCGAAAGCCTTAAATATCCGCAACATATCATCATCACAAAAACCAGTGAAAAACAGTTGCATTGAAATCAAAATCATTTAACAACATAGGGTCGCAGCCCCAAAATATAGTGTCCTCAAATCCGGAAAAGCCAAAGTCCCGATTTACATTATACTTCCGCAAATCATTAATATCATCATAATATCACATGGAAATACGAACCCAACCAAAATCACAATTTCATTGGGTCTCAAGCCCAAAATCTCATTTTCACGCAAATTCGTGCAACCGTAAACTGGAGTTTCCACGATCACGTTAATCCATAAAATCAATTACTGACTCATAATCCGAGTCAAAACATCATTTTCAATCCGGGCCTAGCCCAAAACATCAATTTCATCATTTCTCGAAAATCGTGCCAAAATATAATATAATAATCATAAAACCGAGAAAATCAAGAAATCACCGGATTGAAACATCAATCATAACAAATCATATCAAATCATATAATAAAGCATTTTAAAGCATATATGCATGCATCACGGTTAGACAACCAAAAGTCCACTCACACACACCGTCCCGATTGTTCAGCCTCGAGCTGTTCGCTTTCTTCCGACGTCCCGGGAATATTCCAGCCTGTCAAACAAAGTGATTTAAGGTTACTAGACTATCATATGATCCTCATATAAGAATCCCTTAATGGTCGAAATTTTATAATATTATTTAAATATAAATTAAACGTGACGGGTACTCGGAACTACTCTGAAACCATATTCGATTGACCCGAAACCAACGCGGATAGGTTCGTATCATCGAGAACATCAAGTTTCATGTTGACCACTTCGCCGGAATCCCTTCCACGCGCCGTCACGCGCTGCCGCAAGCGGCTGCGCGTGAAAGCTACGTGCGTAGCACAGTGTTGCTACAGTGCATCGTTCTCACCCGAACGTCTGATAAACGGGTTGAAATACCCGCGATAGAATCTAATTCAAACTCCATCAATTCGCCCTCAAATCGATCCCTTCTTTCAACTGATCCCATCTAATACAACTGAATTCAAGTTCTGTAAGTTCAATTACCTCAATGAATGTCTAAAACCTCACGACTCACGATCAAACTTTGACGGGTCTCCTATTCGGGTTCGTCGATTCCGTCCCTGGTTTTCAAATTAATTCACACGGTTAGTTTCGTGAGAGTGTAAGGAACATCTTTTCAAGATCAATTCGAGAATTCCTTACCTCCAACTGGTAGAACTCAAGCTCGATTTTCAGCAGCCATGGAAGCTTCTGTTCTTCCTCAATTCGACGGCAATTCTCTTCGTTTTTGTTGCAGGGAGCTTCGTTTTGATCCCAGAAGCTTAAGTCAATCCTCAATTTCCCTTCTCCTAGCTCACAAATTCGAATTCGAATTTCCCCTAAATTTCTGAATTTTCGAACTTTGTACTCCCGTCACCTCTCAGTCTCTCGAGTCCCTTTTCTCTCAATTCGGTTTCTCAATTACACAAATACACAATGAGGCTGAGACAATTGGAGTTATCAGTTGTTAATTTGTTAATTTGATAATGATTAAGACAACCCATAATTTAGGGGTTAATGTCCATATGATTATGTTTCCCTTAAGATCCGATTCCATGTTTTTTGGGGCAAGAATAAGACAAAGGACAGGTGTCATGGTCTGATCAAGGTTAAAAGACCATTTTGCCCCTGGTTCGACAAATTACCATTTTGCCCCTAGGCTTCCGTGACCCGTAACGTTCGTATCCGAACTCCGTTTTCGACGTGCCACCTGTCGTTGTACTCAGGGCATCGAGACCTACCTAACGGTCCTCGAATCGTGTGAAAATTAGTTGTCAATCAAAAAGTCAACATTTTCCCCCTTTTCTTCCAAATTACGAAAATGCCCTCGAACTTCCGAACGTCATAACTTTTTCCCTGATCGTCGGAATTGGGCGTGCCACCTGTCTATGGACTCGTGACGTCCCGAACTACGTCACGGTCTTCGGTCAACGTCCGTTTGATTCACCAATCAAAAAGTCAACAAATTGACCATACTATTCATAAGGGTAAAAACGTCATTTATTCATTATTTTACAAAATTACATTTTCCGAATTTCCGGGGCGTTACATAGGAAATCTGAAGAGTGGGTCAAAAGTCTATTATTTCTTCATATCCACGAGAAACAACAAGTAAAAAACAAACAAGCAGGGCCAAGTAAGCCCATGCACCATCCTCGACAAACATCTCAGATTCTTGAGAAGGCAAGGGATAAGATTCTCATCCCAACCTATTTGAAGATGCACCAGAGTCATGGACACGTTCCAAACAGCACTTGCTGCTATGCACCCTTTTAAAATGTGCTCTGTATTTTCAACATCACTGCCATAACTCTCACATTTTCGACATCACCGCCACAACTCTCACATACTGGGCTGTCAGTTAGGGAGTGAATGTACCTTTGGGCATTAGAAAGAAGCCGATCTTGGAAGGCAAGCCAAAGGAAAAACTTCATCTTCGGTGGGCAGTGAACCTTCCAAATAGTCGACCATTGCACTTGATCAACATCCTCATAAAAAACAATAACCTCATAGGCACTTTTTACAAAGAAGTCCCCATTTGCCATGAGAGCCCAGATCATCTGATCCTTTTTACTTCCGAGAAGCCCAACACGAGTTTTAATCAAATGCTAAATGCTTTCCAGTGGAAAATCTCCTAGAAGACTTTCTACATCCCAAACACCATCAACCACATAGTCAACCACACTTCTCCCTAATTTGTGAGGGTCAGCACTCAGAACTTTATCCACCAACTTCCCAGAATCACTCCACCAATCAGTCCAGAAAATAGTACCCTTCCCATCCCCAATTCGTGTGATACAGCCCTCTGCAAAACCCAAGCCACCGAAAGAACAGCTCACCAAGTGGATGATGCAACAGCAGTCCTTGGGACCATGTCATCTAATTTTTTTTACTATCACCCTTCAAATACCGATGGGCTAAGGTTCTTGCCCAAAGGCTTTCATGATTGTGCACCATTCTCCAAACAACCTTTACAAGAAGCACTGAATTCATATCTCCGACTCATTTTATCCCTAGCCCATAATGAGCTTTAGACTGAGTCACAGTCTCCCAATCGACCATATGAATATTTCTATTACCCTCTATACTTCCCCATAAGAAATTACGATTTGACCGATCTAATTCATTGCAAATGCTAACGGGAAGTTTCACCAATTGCATAATATAAGTAGGAATGGCATCAATCACAGATTGGAGCAAGGTTACCCTTCTTGCCATATTCAAACTCTTACTTTTCCAGGCAGCTAACCTTTGCTGCACCTTGTCAACAATCCCTTAGTAAGTCAATCGACTGATACACTAATGAACTAAAGGGACACCTAGATAATGACCTAAATCACTTGTAAAATGGGTATCACAAATGAAACTAATACGCGAAGCCAGAGGCCTTCGTACATTTGGGGAGCAAAACAATTTAGATTTCTAGAAATTAATAGCTTGCCCATATGCCTCACAAAAGCGATCGAGACACTCTTTAATTATCTTGGCTTGAGCCGTATAGCCTCAACAAAGAGAAACAAATCATCTGCAAAACAAATAACCGCTTACTAATCTCCATCGCCCCTTTGTAACTGTATCAGAGATCAAGTCGGTTAATTTCTCCAAGCAAAGCACAAAGAGATATGGAGATAATGGGTCACCTTGTCTTATTTGACAAAGAGATACAAATTTTTTTAAGGGGGGTAAGTTATAATTCGACAAAATAAAAAATGACGATTTTACCCCTTGTAGGGTCGAAGTTGACTTTTTGACCTAGACTTTTTTAGATAATTCTTGAGGACCATTAAAAAAGTCTCAAACTCTTAATCCATAGATAGACAGTATGTTGAAATCAGTTATCGAACAAGTTTGATAGAGGTCAAAATTGATTAGGGGCAATATGGTAATTTTAACACCAATGGTATTTTCGTAATTTTACATAAGGGGTATTCTAGGTTGGTCTAGAATCTTCTTAATTTCCCTCCCTTATCTTATCCCCCGGCCTACTCTATATATGTGTGTGTGTGGGTTAGTTGTGGGTGTCGGTAAGGAGGAACCGAAAGTGAGAAGGCCTCACCAACCCACCAACCTGCGAAGGGAAAAAACCAGAGAGATGAGGGATAGAACAAAGGGAAGAGAAGGAAATAAAGAGGGAAAGAAATATAGAAAGAAGAAAGGAGGAGAAAGGAGGAGAAACTATGTGAGAACCGTGAAGAAATGATGAGACACCCGTGAATTCCCTTTTGGGTTTTCTCATTCTGGACTAGAAAACGTAGGAACATGTAGTTTAGCACTCTTCTAAGGGTACTACAACCATTTGGGGACAAGAAGTAATAAGTTAAAAGCTGGAGAAGCCTTCGAACATCTTAGCGAAGCTATGGTCGAAGGTTCCAGCAGTCAGACCATGATTTCAGGTATGTTTTTCCTCGTTTAAACATCACAGAACTATTCTTGAGATTGAGTAGATGCGAATGGACTATTGGAACGTCCATTTTGGACATGAAATGGTCAAGATACGGCCGGGTCTCCATCATGGGTGGACAACCCTAAAACTAAACAAATGGGTCTGGACGATGACCTTATGACTGACACATGACCACCACGCACAGTGAGCTTCTCCAGGCGCGTGTGGTGGCTTCCGGGGTTGGGGTCAATATGAACGTTGGTTGTGTTTCAATTCTGAGTTTAATGGTGAAATTTTCGAGTTAATTGGATGTCATGTGAGTATAGTTCAAAATATCCAATGTTATATGTATGTTATAATTCAAGGTTAATTTAGGAAATTTGGGAAATTAAATCTAAAAATAATTTGGATAATTAATTTTTTTGAACCGATAAGATGGGATGAACAGAAACTTATGGAAGATACGTTTTATTATGCAAAAGATATGTATGAGCAAGCTTACCTTTCCTTAAGTTGTTATGCATTATTTTACATATGCAAAAAGTGTAAATATCATGTTTAATAATGATGAAATATGACTACCTAATAGCTTAGTTACTAATGATACTTTGATGTCATCTAAGATGATATGTTATGATGAAATGAGTTGAAGATACATATGAGGATATGATAAGAATATGTTATGAGATGATGAGGACATGATGCCAATATTGAGATTATGATGAATAAACCTTTCTTTTATGTAAAATAGGGTTATTTATGCCTATTGTCAACAATTATTTAAAATAGTTACTTAAGGAATCGATGTTTGGAAAGAGCCAACCGGGTAATTTCAATTGTTTAACGAGGTTAGTGGGTTGGGTGTGAGAGATAACCCCGTACGGTTGGACTCAATTTGGTTGACATATCAAAATAAATGTTGGTTTAGTTAGGAGAGTGCATTTTCTAACAAAAGTTGTTAGACAGGAGCATAACCGACTCAATTTTAAAAATAAATTCTGAGACAGGCTATGTCAAAGAGAATATTTATATTGGGTAAGATTACATCTTTAACAATAATTAAATCTGAAAAAACTCCCATTATACAATTAATAAAATAATCATTCGACTAATAGTAATATAAACAAACCATAGTCATTGTTAAATGAATTATTTTAAGATATGATTTGCAATGCCTATGAGAGCCATATTGTAAAAAACCATTTAATCAACAACCAACTTAATGGGGGACTCCTCAAAATGTCAGTGAACTTTTTAAGAAGTAATGTTTTCAAGGAAAAACTATATAAAAGACCTCAAATTATAGGGGTCATGTAACACCCCGAACGTTCAAAAAAAACAAAAAATTGGCCATTTTGCCCCTAAAAGTCAAAATGTTTACTTTTTGATCTGGGCATCCTTCAGAAATTATGAGAAGTCCATTACATAGGTTACGGGACCCTGAGTTCATAGACAGGCGACGTGCCAAATTTTGAGGTCGAGTGAAATCGTTATGGCTCGGAAAAGGTCAAGGGTAAAATGGTAATTTTACCCAAACGCATTTTGGTCATTTTAACCAAAAGGGTATATTATTAATTTTTTAAAGAGCTAAAGAGTTCTATAAAACTCTTCATTTCTCTCCTTACCTTTTTTTTTCCACCGACCTAATTAGATATATATATATATATATATATATATGTTGTTGGTCCAAAAGGGGCATTCGGTGTTGGGCAACCGAACATGAGGAAAGAAAAGAAAAATAAAAGAAAGTGAAGAGAGGAACGATCTAAACAAAGGGAAATACAGAGAGAAAGAGAGAAAATGAAAGAAAGAATGATATGAAGATATTGGCACAATTCGAGGTCTGAAATGTAACAACCCGGACCTTCAAAAAGAGCAAAAATGAAAACTTGGAAAAGATTTGTATAAAATGACCGTGACATAGTTCGAGACGTCACGAGTCTGCAGACAGGTGGCACGTCCGATTCGGATAATCGGGGAAGAACTTATGGTGTTCGGAAGGTCGAGGGCATTATCGTAATTTGGTCAAAAAGAGGGAAATCGTTGACTTTTTGTTTGACCATTAGTTTTCACACAAATCGAGGACCTTTAGATAGGTCTCGACGTCCTGAGTACAACAACAGATGACACGCTGTCATCGGACGTCAGACAGTTAAGATATGGGTCTAGATAGGTGAGGGGTAAAATGGTAATTTGGACTTGTAGGGGCATTTTGGTCTTTTAACACATGGGAAAGTGTGCCCAATCAGATAAGGCCATCTGGGGAGCTGGGATTGGATATTTTGGACTGTGTCCAGAAGGTGTGTGACACCTGGTGACATCCTAGAGGTTTCTGCCTACATCTACATGGTTTTGTGTTTTAAAATTGGATTGTAATCGTTCAAAGAGAAAAACAGAGACTGTGAGGCCGTGAGTTTAATCGATCCATTTCCAGTGAGTGTGTGAGTGCTTTGGCTTGAGTGAGTGGTTAGAATAGTTCTAGTGTATTGGTTGATCGTGTTAAGAGGGCCTGGAATGTGGCTGTGTGTGTGTGAGGTGAGAAACTCAGTAAAAACAAAGAGGAAGTTATGGACGATGGTGAACCTTCAAACAATCAACTTAGTTCAATCTGGTCTGTAGGGATGAGTAGTGGAGTGAGGACCACCTATTGAACCCAGAGGAACACGGCGACGATCACGGCGGAGGACAGAACGCAGGTTAGTTCCCGGTTTCACCTGTTTTTCGAAATTGATTCAAATCGAAAGTAGTGGCTTTTGGAGTGTTTTTGAGCCGTTCTACTGGTCCTAATAGTTGTAGGAAGTTCTTACTGAACTGAGGAGTCGAACCAGTGCCCTGAGAAGATGACGGGTGGCCGGAATCCGAAGGACAATTTTCAGAGTTTTAGTTCGAGGTTTGGGAGGTAAGGATTCGTGTGTTATTTCGTGATTTTATTCAGTAAATCAGTCATAAATTCAAGGACGATCTTAATGGTATAGGAAGGACTAAGAATGGACTGAAAATGAGTGAGAATCGGCCTCGCCGGCTCTGTTCGATCGGACCGGTCCAGACCGGTCTGAACCGGGTTGGCTGGAGGTTGACGATGAACAATAGCAGGCACGTGGCTCCCACGCGCAGTCCCTTTGGGCAGCGCGTGAGGGTGTGTGGAGCATGTTCTGGGGAAGTGTCCAACATGGTTTTCACTCTAATTGATGTAACAAACATTTTGGGACAAGTTTCGAGTCGATCAGACACCGTCTCGGGGTAGTTTTGAGTGTCCGAAGGTTTAAGGGTTAATTTACTTACGTTTAAAAAGCCCAAAAAATTGGGGAAATTAGTGTGAGCCTTAATGAAGTGTTTGTGACCCGGTATTGTGGTATTTGATAGGTCGGGATACTCCTGAGACAGTTGAGGAGCGTACGGAGCGCGATTGACGCGTTCAGACCTAGTGAGTGGACTTTTCTTTTCAAACCGAGCATGCATAACTGTTTTTATCTACTTGTGTTATGGTTTTAAATATGATTTCATGCCATTGATTATTTTATATCTGTTTTACATCATTGAACATTTTCGAGGTGTGTCTTAGATTTATACGTATTTCGCACATTTTACGAGATATGATTCTGATGCTATGCTTTTGGGATTTAAATATATAACTGATTTTCAATGACTATAAATGAGTTTTGAAACATGATTCGATATTCAAGGTTTTCGGTTTTAGAATCGGATTTCAGAAATCGAGATTTGGTTTTAAAGCTTGAAAAAAAGATTTTCGGATTTGGATTCGGAATGACGATTCTGAACGCCAGCATGGCTTCAGAGTAGTGATTTCAAATTCGGATTTGGACATGGATTTAGAAATGATTTTAAAACGGTTTTGGATTGGATTTGCTGGATCTGGTTATTGGGTTTAAAGACCTGGATTATGATTTTGACGGGGGCGGGCCCGGATTGGGTTTTAAGACTCGGATTGAGTTTAAAGACTCGGGAGTTTAAAGACTCGGATACTATGATTTTCCCTCGTAGGCCTGTTGAGTTTAAAGACTCGGAGTTTAAAGACTCGGATTATATTGAGGCCTAGATTAAGTTTAAAGACTCGGGAGTTTAAAGACTCGGATAGATCCAGCAGGTTCGATTGGATGATGATGTTTGGTATTTCATGTTTTTATGATGATGTTTTCATAACGATTATCATACTGTTTATATCGTTGTTTTTATGATACTTAGTTATGCATGCATGTTTTAAAACGGAGGGAAAATCCTGGTTTGTTTATTAAACTATTTTGAAACTTTTATTTCTTTTTAGTCCACTCACGCTTTTCTGGTTTTAAATTACCCTCCAGGTCGTGGTGCAAGCGTCGGGGCTAACGTGGAGGCAGAGGCAGAGGCATGAAGTTTTCCGTTGCGTGTTTAGGCAGCTCACAGTAGGACTTTTGTTCTTTTCCTGTACTGTTACTATGCTCTGTATTACTGTTGACTGGTTGTATTATAACTTTTCCCTAGTCTGACAATGTATGCTTTGTGGTTACTTTGAGGTTATTTTGGTCTTTTTGGTGTGATTGTCAGACGGGAGCAGGGTTCGTCCCGGTTATCGAGGTGATAATCGGGGTGGGTCCTGTCAATTGGTATCAGAGCCAGGTTTACGGTCTGTTTCTGTTATGAGGTTGTGTTTAGGTCGTTATACTAACTCTATGCCTCTTTCAACGTACGATCAACCATGCCTCCGAGACGTGAGCCCCCTCCACGAACTGCAGAAGACGTTACGAGAGATGCGGAGAGTGCTACGATTGAACGAGCCTACCGTCTAGGGGCTACGACGTTTAGTGGTGGGGCAGACCCTGAGGAAGCCCACAGGTGGATTACCCGACTTGAGCGGATTTTTGCGGTGATGCGATGCTCCCCGGAGGATCGAGTGTTGTTAGCTACCTTCTTGTTGGACGGTGCAGCATATGAGTGGTGGTATACGCTTGAGTTGTCAGGATGGGACACCCACACCGTGACTTGGGAGACATTTCGGGAGCGGTTCCTGGATCAGTACTATCCCCGCTCATTCCGTGATGCCAAGGAGGCGGAGTTTCTTCAACTTAAACAGGGGAGCATGACAGTAGCTGAGTACGAGCAGAGTTCCAGATGTTATCCCGTTTCACTCCTGATTTTATGGCAAGGGAAGCTGAGAAGTGTCACCGGTTTGATTTGGGCCTGCGAGGAGAGATTCAAGTCATTGTGACGGCTGGCTCATTTGCTACACTCAGAGAGTTATCAGATGCTGCGGTGAGGGTAGAGGCTAGTTTTCCTGCACGACCACAGTGCTCGAGTAGTGTACGACACCGAGAGCATTCTTTTTCTGGAGCATCAAGTCAGAGGACCCCGAAGCGGGGCAATTACAGTGGTACTTCATCGGCAGGTGGTGCCCAGTTTGGTAGACCAGGCAGTTTTCAGGGTTCTGGATTCCGAGGAGCTAGAACACAACCGACTCCGCATGCGAGTGCGACATCTGTTGCTTCTACTGGGAGGCAGAATGGTGGACCCAGTCGGGATGTTTACTATTACTGTGGAGAGCGAGGTCACTTCCGGCGTGAGTGTCCATCGTTACCCCAGGAGGGTGTTGTAGGCTGAGGTACGGGGGAGCCGGGACGGAGTACGGCATCAGTTTCAGGGGCGGCTTGCACTAGAGGTGGTGGTGGTGCCACTAGTAGTTTGAGGGGACGCGGTCGATCATCAGGACCCTAGGCCCGAGTTTTTTTTATGACACAGCAGGAGGCTCGACCAGCACCCGGAGTGGTGACAGGTATGCTTACCATACTTGGCCATGCTGTACATGCTTTGATAGATCCCGGGGCTACCCATTGTTTTATATCCCGGAGTTGTGGTTTGATTGCGGAGAGAGAGGTGTCTGCATTGCATTGTGATTTGGGGGTGAGTACGCCTACTGGTGAGGTGTATGTAGTAAATCAAGTTTTGAGAGAGTGTCTGGTGTTGGTAGGCGAGGTTGAGTTAGTGGCGGATTTGTTACTATTGGATTTACATGATTTCGATGTTATTCTGGGGATGGACTGGTTAACTATGCATCATGCTTTTATCGAGTGTTTCGATAGAAGGGTGACCTTTCGGAGTCCAGGGTTGCCGAAGACCACGTTCTAGGGTGATCAGCTTGCACTACCTACAGGTGTTATTTTGGCTCTGGAAGCGAGCAAGTTGTTGAGGAAGGGATGCCAGGGCTACTTGGCTCACGTGGTGGACACACGTGCTACGCCATTGAAGGCAGAGGATATTCCGGTAGTGCGGGAGTTTCCAGACGTCTTTCCCGAGGAGTTACCGGGATTGCCACCTCACCGAGACATCGAGTTTACTATCGATCTTCTTCCAGGTATGTAACCGATTTCTCAGACTCCTTATCGTATGGCGCCAGCTGAGTTGAGGGAATTAAAGGCGCAGTTACAAGAGTTGGTCGATACGGATTTATTCGACCGAGTGTATCTCCTTGGGGAGCTCCAGTGCTGTTTGTCAGGAAAAAAGATGAAGGTTTGAGACTGTGTATTAACTATAGGCAACTGAACAGGGTAACCATCAGGAACAAATATCCCCTACCCCAGATTGATGACTTGTTTGATCAGCTGAAGGGAGCACGGTACTTTTCAAAGATTGATCTTCGCTCCGGATATCACCAGTTATGGGTCAGAGAGGAGGACATACCCAAGACAGCTTTTTGGACCAGGTACGGCCATTACGAGTTTGTAGTGATGCCCTTTGGATTAACCAATGCTCCAGCGGCGTTTATGGACCTGATGAACCGAGTTTCCGGTCATACCTGGATCGTTTCGTGATTGTGTTCATCGATGATATCTTGGTGTATTCGAATAATGCGAAGGCACACAAGAAGCATTTGAGGATAGTGCTTAACACCTTGAGGAAGAACCAGTTGTATGCGAAGTTGAGTAAATATCAGTTCTGGTTGAATAGTGTTGGTTTTCTAGGTCATGTGATTTCAGCCGAGGGTATTAGCGTAGATCCTCAGAAGGTTGAGGCAGTTGCGAACTGGGAGCAGCCCAAGACAGTGACCGAGGTCAGGAGCTTCTTACGATTAGCTGGTTATTACCGGTATTTCATTGAGGGATTTTCCATTCTTGTTGCTCCGTTGACATGGCTGACTAGGAAGGGAGTCCGATTTGTCTAGGACGAGAGTTGTGAACAGAGTTTTCAGAAGCTGAAAAGGCGGTTGACATCTGCTCCTGTGTTGGCCCTTCCGGATGATAGTGGGGAGTTCGAGGTATACAGTGATGCCTTTTTGCATGGTTTGGGATATGTGTTGGTGCAGCATGGGAAGGTGATTGCTTACGCTTCCCGACAGTTGAAACCTCATGAGATGAATTACCCCACTCATGATTTGGAGCTTGCAGCGGTGGTTCATGCGTTGAAAATTTGGCGACATTACTTGCATGGTGAGAGGTGCAGGATCTTCACGGGCCACCAGAGTTTGAAGTATCTCTTTACCCAGAAGGAGCTGAATCTGAGACAACGCCGATGGTTAAAGTTGATTAAGGACTATGATTGCACCATCGAGTATCACCCGGGGAAGGCTAATGTGGTAGCCGATGCCCTGAGTAGGAAGTCTGCTAGCTCTTTGTCACATTTGAGGATGGTTCGGTTACCCTTGTTGGTTGAACTCCATAGGATTGGAGTGGGTTTGACTGTTGATATTCAGGGAGCGCTACTAGCTAGTTTCCATGTACGGCCTGTCTTGGTTGATCAGATTATTGATGCTCAGTTTCAGGACCTCGTTTTGGGCATCATTCGGATTGAGGTTGAAGTTGGGGAGAGATAAGATTTTGGGATTCGTGAGGATGGAGCCTTGGTAAAAGAAGGACGGTTGTGTGTACCGGAGGATGAAGCACTGAAGAAGATGATCCTTGATGAGGCTCACAGTTCAGCCTATGTGATGCATCCTGGAGGGACGAAGATGTATCGTACGCTTCAGGAGCATTACTGGCGGTCAGGTATGAAGCGTGAAATTTTTGAGTACGTCAGTAGGTGCTTGATTTGTCAACAGGTGAAAGCCGAATGACAGAGACCCTACGGAGCAATGCAACCCCTGCCAATCCCAGAGTGGAAATGGGATCATCTGACGATGGGCTTCATGTTTAAGCTTCCCAGGACGCCTAAGAGACATGATGGCGAATGGGTGATTGTGGATAGGCTCACGAAGTCAGCTCATTTCTTGCTGGTGCGAGAAAACTTCAGGATGACGCAGTTTGCACAGTTGTTTATCGATGAGATTATTCAGTTGCATGGTACTCCGAAATCGGTAGTTTCCGACATGGATCTGAGGTTTACTTCACAGTTTTGGCAGAGTCTGCAGGAAGCTTTTGGGACGAAGCTACATTTCAGCACTGCCTTTCATCCTCAGACCGACGGACAGTCTGAGCGGACTATCCAGATTTTGGAGGACATGATGCGAGCCTGTGTTTTACAGTTTCAGGGTACTTGGGAGTCGCATATAGCATTGATGGAGTTTTCTTATAACAACAGTTACCAGGCGAGCATTGGGATGGCTCCTTATGAGGCTTTCTATGGACGGCAGTGTAGAACCCCGTTGTGTTGGACCGAGGTAGGTGAAAGGAGATTGACGACTTCAGAATTGGTAGACCTTACTCAGGAAAAGGTTGCACTGATCAGAGATAGACTCAAAACAGCTCAGGACCGACAGAAGAGCTACGCCGACCGTAGGATCAGAGATCTAGAGTTTGAGGTAGGAGATTGGGTCTTCTTGAAGCTATCTCCTTCAAAGGGTATTGTACGGTTTGGCAGACGAGGGAAGTTAAGTCCCCGCTACATTGGACCCTATGAGATTTTGGAGATGATTGGTCCTGTTGCTTATCGGTTGGCATTACCATCAGACTTGGCTAAGGTACATAATGTTTTTCATGTATCTATGCTTCGGAAGTACATTCTGGATGATTCACACATTTGGGAAGCACAACCTGTCGAACTTAGAGAGGAGTTGAGTTTTGAGGAACAGCCTATGGCGATTCTGGATCGTAAGGATAAGGTGCTACGGAGGAAGACGGTTCCCTTGATTAAAGTGTTGTGGAGGAATCATCAGGTAGAAGAAGCAACTTGGGAACCCGAGGCCTTAATGCGTGAACAGTACCCCTATTTATTTCACTGAATTTCTAGGGCGAAATTCTTTTAAGGGGGTAGCTTGTAACAACCTGGACTTTCAAAAAGGGCAAAAATGTAAATTTGGAAAAGATTTGTATAAAATGACGATTTTACCCTTGTGAATAGTGTGGTCAACTGTTGACTTTTTTATTGGCAGGTCGAATGGATGTTGGCCGATGACCGTGACGTAGTTCGAGATGTCACGAGTCCGTAGACAGGTGGCACGTCCGATTCGGACAATCGGGGAAGAAGTTATGGTGTTTGGAAGGTCGAGCGCATTATCGTAATTTGGTCAAAAAGAGGGAAATCGTTGACTTTTTGTTTGACCATTAATTTTCACGAAAATCGAGGACCGTTAGATAGGCCTCGACGTCCTGAGTACAACGACAGGCGGCACGCTGTCATCGGACGTCTGACGGTTAAGATATGGGTCTAGATAGGTGAGGGGTAAAATGGTAATTTGGAATTATAGGGGCATTTTGGTCTTTTAACACATGGGAAAGTGTGCCCAATCAGATAAGGCCATCTGGGGAGCTGGGATTGGATATTTTGGACTGTGTCCACAGGGTGTGTGACACCTGGTGACATCCTAGAGGTTTCTGCCTACTTCTACACGATTTTGTGTTTAAAAATTGGATTGTAATCGTTCAAAGAGAAAAACAAAGACTGTGAGGCCGTGAGTTTAATCAATCCATTTCCAGTGAGTGTGTGAGTGCTTTGGCTTGAGTGAGTGGTTAGAATAGTTCTAGTGTGTTGGTTGATCGTGTTGAGAGGACCTAGAGTGTGGCTGTGTGTGTGTGAGGTGAGAAACTCAGTAAAAACAAAGAGGAAGTTGTGGACGACGGTGAACCTTCAAACAATCAACTTGGTTCAATCTGGTCTGTAGGGATGAGTAGTGGAGTGAGGACCACCTATTGAACCCAGAGGAACACAGCGGCGATCACGGTGGAGGACAGAACGCAGGTTAGTTCCCGGTTTCTCCTGTTTTTCGAAATTGATTCAAATCGAAAGTAGTGGCTTTTGGAGTGTTTTTGAGCCGTTCTATTGGTCCTAATAGTTGTAGGAATTTCTTACTGAACTGAGGAGTCGAACCAATGCCCTGAGAAGACGACGGGTGGCCGGAATCCGAAGGACGATTTTCAGAGTTTTAGTTCGAGGTTTGGGAGGTAAGTATTCGTGTGTTATTTCGTGATTTTATTCAGTAAATCGATCATAAATTCAAGGACGATCTTAATGGTATAGGAAGGACTGAGAATGGACTGAAAATGAGTGAGAACCGGCCTCGCCAGCTCGGTTCGACCAGACCGGTCTAGACCGATCTGAACCGGGTTGGCTGGAGGTTGATGATGAATAGTAACAGGCGCATGAGGGCGCGTGGAGCATGTTCTGGGGAAGTTTCCAACATGGTTTTCACTCTAATCGATGTAACAAACATTTTGAGACAAGTTTCGAGTCGATCAGACACCGTCTCGGGGTAGTTTTGAGTGTCCAAAGGTTTAAGGGTTAATTTAATTACGTTTAAAAAGCCCGAAAAATTGGGGAAATTAGTGTGAGCCTTAATGAAGTGTTTGTGACCCGGAATTGTGGTATTTGACAGGTGTGGATACTCCTGAGACAGTTGAGGAGCGTACGGAGCGCGATTGACGCGTTCGGACCTAGTGAGTGGACTTTTCTTTTTTAACCGAGCATGCATAACTGTTTTTATCTACTTGTGTTATAGTTTTAAATATGATTTCATGCCATTGATTTTTTTTATATCTGTTTTACATCATTGCACGTTTTTCTAGGCGTGTCTTAAGTTTATACGTATTTCGGCACGTTTTACGAGATATGATTTGATTATGATTCTGATGCTATGCTTTTGGGATTTAAATATATATTTGATTTTCAATGACTATAAATGAGTTTTGAAACATGATTCGATAATCAAGGTTTTCAGTTTTAGAATCGAATTTCGGAAATCGAGATTTGGTTTTAAAGCTTGAAAAAGGGATTTCCGGATTTGGATTCGGAATGACGGTTCTGAACGTCAGCATGGCTTCAGAATAGTGATTTTGAATTCGGGTTTGGACAAGGATTTAGAAATGATTTAAAAACGGTTTTGGATTGGATTTGCTGGATCTGGTTATTGGGTTTAAAGACCCGGATTATGATTATGACGGGGGTGGGCCCGGATTGGGTTTTAAGACCCGGATTGAGTTTAAAGACTCGGGAGTTTAGAGTCTCGGATACTATGATTTTCCCCCGTAGGCCTGTTGAGTTTAAAGATTCGGGAGTTTAAAGACTCGGATTATATTGAGGCCTGGATTGAGTTTAAAGACTCTGGAGTTTAAAGACTCGGATAGATCCAGCAGGTTCGATTGGATGATGATGTTTGGTATTTCATGTTTTTATGATGATGTTTTCATAACGATTATCATACTGTTTATATCGTTGTTTTTATGATACTTAGTTATGCATGCATGTTTTAAAACAGAGGGAAAATCCTAGTTTGTTTATTAAACTGTTTTGAAACTTTTATTTCCTTTTAGTCCACTCACGCTTTTCTAGTTTTAAATTACCCTCCAGGTCATGGTGCAAACGCCGGGGCTAACGTAGAGGCAGAGGCATAGAGTTTTCCATTGCGTGTTTAGGCAGCTCACAGTAGACCTTTGTTCTTTTCCTGTACTGTTACTATGCTCTGTATTATTGTTGACTGGTTGTATTATAACTTTTCCCTGGTCTGAAAATGTATGCTTTGTGGTTACTTTGAGGTTATTTTGGTCTTTTTGGTGTGATTGTCAGACGGGAGCAGGGTTCATCCCGGTTATCGAGGTGATAATCGGGGTGGGTCCTGTCATGAAAAGAGGAAGGAATAATGAGGCGTTGAGTGAACCCATGGGGTTCCAATAATGGGTCTTGGTTTTGAAGCAGGGATTCGTGAAACAAGACATCCCACAAGGTTCTAGGAGATCATACGATCCTTCTGGGGTGAAAAATGAGGTTCTGGATGTAGAGGAGTTGTCGAACAGCTCCTGGAATGTAACGTCTCGTCCCAAAGTTCAGGATTAGATTAGTGATTAATGTAGATTAGTGGTATTAATCGATGATTAGTCGATTGATTTCGGACGGACGGTGTAAAATGACTGTTTTGCACCTAGGAATGGGCGAAATGTTGACTTTTGATTCCGGAGGTCAACTGGACTTTGGCCAATGACTGTGAGTAGTTCGGGATGTCACGAGTCCGTAGACATGCGGCAGGTCCAATTCCGACATCTGACGGAAAAGTTATGAAGCTCGGAAGTTGTAGGGGCATTTTGGTAATTTGGTACAAAGGGCAATTTGGTCTTTTTGCTTTGCATTGGGAATTGTTCCTAATCAGACAGGGACAAATGCCCTTCTCTAGAATAGTGTGGAAGCTTGTACAACCGCCTCAATTAGTTTTAAAAAGGAAGTGGATGTGTTCGGTGAGTGTAGGCCGAGAGGGAAAAACAGAGACAGTGAAGTCCAATCCCCACAAATCCCCTCAAAACTTATCCTTTGCTTGTGTTTTGTGAATGAAACCTGGAGAGGGAGGTGAGACGAACGTGGTGGTGCCACCGTGGTGGGTTGTCTTGGACGGTGGCTGGCAAACCCGTGGACGGTAAGTTTGAGTTCAAAATTTGGAAATTGGATTTTGGTGTTTGTTGTATGAATTTGATGATTGGAAATTGTTTCTGGAGGTCACATAGGCTGTTTGGGATCAAAAACAAGGAAGAAGGTGGACGGAATTGTGAGGACACGCTGAAGGAAAATTGGAGGTTGGATCGTCGATCGGGGAGGTAAGGTTTAATCTTGGTTTTCTAGTTTTGAAGTCATAGGTCGATTGGGAATAGTGAGACAAAGTTATAGGAGTTAAAAGGGTTGAAAAAAGGGTTAGAAATGGTGGAGAACCGGTCTCGCCGGTTCGGTCGAACTGGAATTACAGTGTACTGGTCTAAACTGGGTTCGACTGGAGGACAGGGACGACTGTGTAGGCGCGTGGGTTTCATGCGCAAGGACTATGGGCGGTGTGTGAGGGCGCATGGGCCCTAGTTTCGAGTCATGGTCAACATGTAATTTCATCCTTTCAATGTAACGAATATTTGGGACTTGTTTCGAGTCGATCGGACACCGTTTCGGGGTAGTTTTGAGTGTCCGAAGGTTTAGGGACTATGTTAAATACGTTTAAAAATCCCAGAAAATTAGGGGGCTTTAATGAGAGGTTATAGGAAGTGTTTGTGACCTTTGGGTGTGATATGGACAGGTCCGGAAGTTCCGGTGATGGTGGATTAGCCAGAAAGGCGTATGACGAGTATATCGAGGCGGCAGCTAGGACGGTCTGTGAGTGGACTTTGTTTTCTAAATCATAATGCATGCATAATTGTTTTATATGTTTTTTATATGTGATTTCTATGCTTATGATTATGGTACTTATGATTTATATATTTTCACGTATTTCGATGTGATTTACGTATTTGCACGTATTTTGAGAATAAGCTTTTATACTGTGATGATATATGTGATGTTTTGATAATGGTTTTGATGGATGATTTTATACTATTTATACGTATTGTGTTTCGATAATGATTTGATAACATGATTTTGGATTCTGGTTTCGAAATGGTGATTTCGAATTCGGAGTTGGAAATAGATTTATGGATTTGGATTTGAGAAAATGATTTTGAATTGGATTTGCTCGATCCGAATTTGGGTTTAAAGACCCGGTAGTTTTAAAGACCTGGTGATTGATTGATGGGGACGGGCCCGGATATGTTATTTGAGTTTAAAGACTTGTGAGTTTAAAGACTCGGTTATTGATTTTCCCTGACGCCTATTATTGAGTTTAAAGACTCGTCAGTTTAAAGACTCGTGAGTTTAAAGACTTAGATATGTTGAGTTTAAAGACTCGGTGATATGTGATCCAGCAGGTTCGATTGATTGATATGTTTTTTGGATTTCTGTGATATTATGATGGTTTTCACATGGTTTTTGGATGTTTTGGGCAGTGGCCCATATGATTGGATTTACGGTTTTACACTCTATTTTGATTTATGGTTTTGGGCTGAGGCCTATGGATTTGAGAAAGAAAAAGGATTTTGGGTTTTATACACGTTTTCTTATGCTGGCAATGAAATGATTTTTGAATGCATGCATTGTTTTTACATAAAGGGCGAAAATGTCTTTTTCTGTAAAATGTTTTATGAACTTATTTATTTTCGTCCACTCACAGTTGATAGTGGATGCGGGTTGCTGACGAGACCGAGACATCACACATTCCACTACTGTTTTTGCGCACTCTGGAAGCCGGTTGGACGGTTAGCCTGAGTATCCCTTGTCTAGCTTACGTGTTACATGGAGGTTAAATGGGTGTCTGGCCTTCTTAGCATACGTGGGTTAGATGGGAGCATGTCTCATTCTTGTAATCCCGGGGGGATTGGGATGGGGCGTGTCATGGAAGCCATGGCCGCAAAGGTGGAGAAATCAAACGTTAGGTTGTGGTGAGCTTTCTTGATTTATGATCTTACAGATCGATTTATCAATGTAAGTAGGTAAACTTTGATGTTCGAAACATCGTATTTGAACGTTGAACGGCTAAGATATAATCGGGTTTTGCTCGCGAGTCAAACGACCTAATTACCAGACAATCGGGTCTAGGAACCAAGGTAGAAGACAACTATGTGTAGTGTGTCGCCACCACGTGTAGAGGCCTTTGGCCGGCGCATGGTGGCACGTGCGGTGGTTCTAGATGTTGTGACCAACACGAAAGTTCTTCGTAGTAAGATTCTGAGTTCAATGGTATAAGAATTAACTTCATTGGAAATCGATAAGGTATATTTCTGAATTTATGAAGTTAAATTTTTATATAATGTTATAAATTTATGTTTATATGTTATATAAATCCATGAAGTTATATGGTTGTATGTGTATGAAGTTATGGTATATTTTTTTTTAAGGTCCTTCACGTCCTATGTAAGTCTCAAAATACGATTGCATACAAATATGTTTATTATGTTTTGTTTGAATACCTTAAACTATAAATTATAAGGCAATATGAAAATGGCTTACAATGAGACCTAGGGTATCCTTATAAGTAGAATATTGAATTAAGGTAATTGGTCTTTATGACTAACCAAGGGTTATTCGTGAGTATTAACTACCTTAAAAGATAAGAAAATAATGTTACATATTTATGCGCATTTGTGAGGTTATAGGATGAGCTTTAGAGAAAATAGCTTAAGGTATATTGTTGGACTAATTGGATAACAATCTATCTTTGGCTATAGTGGTAATTACTAGCAACAAATGGTACATAAAGAGGACTTGGCGAAAGTTATGAAAAGAGTGAATATATAGAGGGTGTACCTAAGAAGTTCAATGTAAGGAATTGTTGGTAAATTGATATATTCTTATATATGCTTATTGACGACCACGCGTGGTAAGGAGGTGTAGCGATATGATGTTGACTACATGGATAATAAGATGACGCCACAATGATTATATGACGAAGTGTAATAAGCAAAGATTAGGGACCTAGTTATAATGATGTTTAGTTATTAATCAAGTTGTAAACCAAATAGGGGTAAGTGGTAAGTTTATGATGGTAAGGAAAGCAAAGACTAGTAAATTGAGAATTCCTCCCTTGGTCGGGAAAGAGGATTGGACGAGAGCGGTTTCCCGTAAGGGTGGATTTTATTTTGGATAAATTACTAAGTTTAGAATATGAGTCAACCAGAGAGATCCCTTGTCTGAAAAGAGTTGTCAGACAGAAGTAGGATCGGTCCATTTTTTTTACGAATTTCGAGGACGGGTCCTGTCAGGTCACCACAAATTCATACCCAAACTATCAAAAGTTTCAAATTACTACCCAAACTATTTGACCACTCACAAATAACCACCTTCGTCAATTTTTCCATCCATATGTCCATCAAATTGCCACGTGGCAAAATTTTTGCCCAGTCAATGATTGAGGTGACAAAAATCACAAGGTATTTTGAGGATTTAAAAAAAAAACAATTAAAACACAATTCAGATTTTTCCCAGAAACCCTAATTCCCGAAAAACACATTTCTCTCCCAATTTGCATTGTCAGCCCCTCGAAATCGAATTCTCTACCCCCAAATCGAATTTCTAACCCCAAATCAAACCCTAATTCCAAAATTAAAAAAGGAAGAAGATGATGTTCCATCCATTCCCAACCCTCCAATTCAGCATTCATCAACAATAATTTGAATTAAAGACTGAATTAAGAAATTTAATTCAGAAATTAAAGATCGAGAAGCTCTCTAGGGTTTGGTTTCGATTTCGTTAATCATTTAGTGGATATCTATGAAAGGGGAATAGTTTGTGATTCAATTTATTATCTGGGCAGGCGAGAGCTAAAATCTAGGGTTAAGGTTTTTGATGCATTGGTGGATTTCAGAGCCGGAAAATTGGATTGTAGTGTGGGTCGTACATGTGAGATGGCCAATCCCGGAGTCGGGGAAAATTTTGTATCTGTCAACCTAAATAAATCATATAGGCAACCTTCACACCATCACCACCATCACCATTGCATCTTGGGTCTTACGGTTCGAATAGGGGTCGTCCCAATAGTCATGGCAGTGGAGGAATGGTGGTCCTTTCGAGGCCTCACAGTGCAAACAAGGGTTGGGTCGAAGTTATCTGTTCCACCCCCTTGAATCTCCTCTCTTTGCACATAGAGCACGAGTTAATTGATACGTTGTGCTCAGGTTAAGGGCAAGTCAGGGCAGGGGCTGCAGGTAGCGGGTCAAGGTCGTCTTCATCTGGAGTGGGGTGGACGAAGCCTGTCGCAGTTGCTTTGCAAGAGAAAGAAAAAAGGGGTTGTTGATCATGGAGGAGCTTATAGAATTTATCAGAGTTTTCGTAGTGTTTTTGGGCAAAATCTCAATTGGGTTTTAATTTATTTATTTTTTAATTTTCGAAAACGCCCCTGTAACTTTTATCAACTTAGTCACTGATTGGGCAAAAATTTTGCCACTTGCCAATATGACGGACTAATGGATGGAAAAACTGACAAAGGTGGTTACTTGTGCATGGTCAAATAGTTTGAGTAATAATTTGAAACTTTTGATAATTTATGTATGAATTTATTATGACTCATACAATTTGACGTATTCTATGTAGTTTTTCCTATTTTCAATCATTTGTATAAATATTTTTATGTGAAAATACTTTATTATTATAAATTTTGAAAAACACAAAAACAAATCCATAAAAAAGAACTCCATTACACCGAGATGACGTTGAATAAATGAACGTTTGAACTTGGAAATGAAAGGAAAACCCAAGTGTCCAAGAAAAGTAATGGAAATTTAGAGAGGCAAAGTGTTAAATCGGAGATTACGAAGCCCAAAAGCCTAAGAAACACACACAACTCAAATTTTAGATATCAAAGCTGCGAACTAGAAGAAAATAATAATTGTAGAACAGAAGTAGTTGGCTGATTTGCCATTTCATCACTAAAGCGTAGGCGCAGGCGGTTATTTCCAAGCCTCCTTCCTTGGTTTTCTCCGCCCTTTCTTCTCCTCATATATTTCTCTTCCTCTTCCTCTTCCTCTTCCTCTCAATTTCAATCCCATATTCCTCCTTTTCTCTCTCGATACCCCATTTTTCTCACTTCCCAAACAGCAAATAGAGGCAGTGAAAACAAGCAGAGATGTCCTTCGCTGCCACCAATTTGGCCCAACCCCTTCAGCTCAACACCGCCACCCCCAGATCCAATGACAAGCCCGCCTTGTTGTTGCCCAAGGCCTCGTCTTTTCTCGGATCTACCCGCAAGCTCCGACCCACCTCTCTCGCTATTGGCCCCAATCACACCAATGCCCACCGTCGATCCACTGTCGTTGGCGTCTCTGATGTTGTCAAGGAGAAGAAAGTCGCTTCATCCAATCTGGTAATGTCTTAGTCCTGAAAGTTCATTTCTTGATTGATGATAAGCACATGGAAAGAGAATAGGCTTGGATTTGTTTTTTTTTTTCAGTATTGGGTAGCTGAATTTAGTAGCAATTACACTTAATCAACTGTAATTTAATTTGTGGGATCCAAAAATTGAAAACCCAGAACACAAAATCTGAAGCTTCAAATTTCAATTTTGTTTCTCGGTGGTCTTAATTCAATTTGATATGTGTATTGTGTTTCAAGTTCATGTAACTTCAATATATCTATCTTTAATATAGTTAAGTTTAAAGAGCCGTAGAAGTACACATTTGAGCTTTATAAGTACACATCTGAGCTATAAAAGTACACTTCTGACTTACTTTTTGAAAGATTTTACGATTTCTGTGAAATGAATACTGTCTAAGACTATATGGCTTTTCAATCTTTGTGCATTTAGCTCATAACAAAAGAGGAGGGCTTGGAGTTGTACGAAGACATGGTATTGGGTAGGTCTTTTGAGGACATGTGTGCCCAGATGTACTATAGAGGAAAAATGTTTGGTTTTGTTCATCTTTACAATGGCCAAGAAGCTGTGTCAACTGGGTTTATCAAACTTACAAAGAAGGAGGATTCTGTGGTGAGCACATACCGTGATCACGTACACTCTTTAAGTAAGGGTGTCCCTGCTCGTGAGGTGATGAGTGAGCTCTTTGGAAAGGCCACTGGTTGTTGCCGAGGCCAAGGTGGTTCTATGCACATGTTCTCGAAAGAGCATAATGTGCTCGGTGGATTTGCATTTATTGGTGAAGGGATACCTGTGGCAACAGGTGCAGCATTCTCCTCTAAATACAGGAGGGAAGTATTGAAACAGGCAGACTGTGATCATGTGACATTGGCATTTTTCGGAGATGGGACTGCCAACAATGGCCAGTTCTTTGAGTGTTTGAACATGGCGGCATTGTGGAAATTGCCAATTATTTTTGTTGTGGAGAACAATCTGTGGGCTATTGGAATGTCACATTTGAGGGCTACTTCTGATCCAGAAATTTGGAAGAAGGGGCCTGCATTTGGTATGCCAGGTGTTCATGTGGATGGTATGGATGTTTTGAAGGTCAGGGAGGTAGCAAAGGAGGCGATTGGAAGGGCCAGGAGAGGAGAAGGGCCAACTTTGGTTGAATGTGAAACATACAGGTTCAGAGGACATTCATTGGCTGATCCTGATGAGCTTCGTGACCCTGGTGAGTATTTAAATTATTTTGTCCTTTGTTGAGAATTTTTAATCAATTCTTGGAGTTGGTAGTACTTTTGCTCTTAAATCTTGTTAATGCTTTAGCGACAATTTCTTCTGTGATTAATTTTACTCATTCATTTTATTCTAAATTTTAATATACTTTTGTTGGATTATGGACTTGCTCTACAATAAAGTAGACAGTTTTGTGTCTTTTTGGATATTATCTAGTTGCTCTCTTCTATTCTGAAGAAGCATGTCAATTGGCTTGCTAGAGTATAGCACAAATGGCATATCTGAGTTCGCAGCCTGCATGTTGACTGCTTAATTTTCTTATCATTCCATTCCATAGAAGTGAAGTGTTGAACTATTAATCACTATGTCTGGTTCCATTTTCGCAGCTGAGAAGGCACATTATGCGGCCAGAGACCCCATCACGGCCTTGAAGAAATACATTCTTGAGCACAACTTGGTGACTGAACAAGATTTGAAGGCCATACATAAGAGGATAGATGAGTTGGTTGAGGATGCCGTTGAGTTTGCAGATGAGAGCCCGCTTCCACCTCGCAGCCAGCTGCTTGAGAATGTGTTTGCTGATCCGAAGGGTTTTGGAATAGCTCCGGATGGCACCTACAGATGCGAGGATCCTAAATTCACTCAAGGAACTGCTCACGTCTAATCTTCCAATCATACTCGTGGTAGCTCACTCAGTTCCTAGATAATGCAATGTATGGTGTTCAGTTCAGTTACTTGTCGCTTAAGAAAGGATTTATCAGCATTTCCTACTGTACGCAGGCATATGTTTGTCAGTGGTTCATTTTGATGTTAAATTTTATGGTTTGTTTTTGTATTGGCATTGGCAAGCAAAACCCTGTAAGGGATGTCAGTTCTCTGTTTCCAATTTTATCATATCTCGTTATGTACACATGATTCTCAAAATTTTACTTTCAACTGATCCAAATTACTAATCGATTGGTATTGCAACTAGCATTTTGTCCTTTTATCTCAAGGTCTGTCTAACTATCTAAATTATGTAATGAGTGTTTATGTCAAATTCAACATGGCATTGAGGAAATTAACACGGTTGTCCATGGAAATGTAACTTTGGAATTTCTTTATAGAAGTAGTTTTTACAAGGTTCATTGATACCCAAGTAAACCAGGCTTGGGAATGTTTCAACCACGCACAGCATCTCCACATTCAAGAGGGACTTTATACAGGCACTCCTAATTACTTAAGATTTAAGTTATAACATTATCAAATTTAAAAACATATATATTAAGTTAAAACTAAAGCAACGAAAAGAAAAATGATTTCATCAAACAAAAAGTTGACAATGTGGCACATGATGACATAAGGTACATATCATATGCTAGATATGTTTTTTTCTATCAGTTCATAATTGGATGCTGAAATCACGTCTAATATTATGGGTCAATTATGATCTTTTTGATCCCTTGAGTATAATGATCTTTAATAATTTCCGTTTCCAAAACATTCTCAACAAATCGCTCATCATGATTCTAATGGCTAGTTCGCATTCTGTATGGAGGCGAGCACTTTGGTTGTGGCAACTCGCATATGGGTCTTTATTTTTTGTTTTGGGTTAAAATGTTTTTTTAATTGACCTTTTTGGAGTATATTTAGATGAAAAGTTTAAAATTCTAAAAAAAATATTAAAATACTGGAATTTGAATTGACATAAATTAATTTTTTGGATAATATAAAATAAATGAAATTTAAACGTATTTTTTTTATATATATAATTTATAGTTATAAAAATTTAGAAAATGACATTTCTTTATTTAAAAATTTAAACTAAGAATATGGACATCCAAAATTCCTTCTTCTTTTTTGAACTGTGGAATTTCAACCTTCTAACTTTTTACTGAATTCTTTACTATATTTCCTCTTCCAACGACAAATTCTGAATTATTGTAGTAATTTTTACTGCATTTTGGATACGAGTATTATTTCCTCCAAAGAAAAAAAATTATGGGCCGTAGCCAGATTACACTTGTGATATTTTGACCTCATTCAAGGGCATTCCCGTACAAGGACATAGCGATTACAAATGGCATGGCATCCACAGCCACGGGGTACGGTTTATGCTTTTTCTTTTTAGCCGACTTTCTTTAGCTTTTCAAAATTCTTTATCCCAAATATGTCCCCTAATTTCTCCATGTTTTGGACACGAATTTACCAAAATCTCCTCAGCTTTTAAAAGCAGAAACACCACCGCTTTGTGAGAGAGGCTAGAAGTGAGAAGTGAGAACACAACTGAACAGAAAGCAGCAATGAGCGGCAGCCATGTGTGTGTTCGGTGCATATGACATGTAGCTGAAGCTCCCACGACTTTTTAATTACCTTCCAGTTTCCTCCCGGGACAGGAATTGATCCAACGGTCAACAATCCACCTTGGGCTTTTTGATCTCATGTCAGACAACGCTGCGAACTGCAAGAGTGGATTTGGGTCCCATGTTGTTGGATTCCGTAGGTGCAAAATTAATTGTGCTCGTTTTTAAAATTTAATTCAAATTATTTCTGTTTTTTTAGCTAAATTATTTATAAGAAAAAAAATCTAGCTTTCAAGGAAATAGATTAATAGAGTGATGATTAATTGATTTTGTGACTTCTTTATTCTCCTTAAAAAAAAAAATTAGCCTTCTTTTTTTCCCTTCCTTTTTTCCTTTTATTCCGTAGGAGATTTAACTGGGTTTGAAAATTAATATTTACTAAATTAAAATTAAAATTTACAACAATTAATATTTACAAGTTGGTGTTGTATATATGTAAGGGGAATTGTCAGAAGTGAATTAAAATCGAAATGGCAATTAGCGAAAATCTGCGCAGCATGGAGGGCAAATTTGTTGAGATGTCATATTCTCATATTCTGTACCCAATCAGCCTCTTCGCTCTTTTTCTTCATTGAGTCCTCCAACCTCCAACTTTATTATTTTTTTAATGTTTTTCCTTCCTCTCATTTCTTTTGACCGTTACTTTTTCCCCAACGTCTCCCTCTCTCTCACTCTCTCTCTCTCACACAGTGATCAATGCTCCGAGCTCCTTCTATTCCAGCCTGCAAAACCCAGGTTTGGCTCTCCTCTGAATCTAACATCTTCATTTCAATTATTTTATTTCTCTTGTTGTCAATGATGCGTTAGAGCAATCAGCCCAAGCTGGGTTTTTCTTTTTCTGAGTTTTTATCAGCATTTCCAGCACCAGATTTAAGTTTTTTTCCCCTTCAAATATTTTATTTCAATGTTCGTGGAGACCTGAATCTTCATCTTGTCCAAATAAAACGTGTAAGATTTTCCAGTTTTTACTTTCATTTTTTTATATGGGTACTCTGGTGCTCTTGAGAGTTTTAGGAGCATTTTTTTCACTTCAATTCAAGCTTGGGAAAAGAAATTGGTTGGATTTTACATCAGAAATACAGAATTCTCATGTTTATGTTTGAATTTTCTTATTATTTTCTGGGCATTCTGTTATTTTATTTTTTAAAGGTTAGATATTTCATTTTAAGCTCAAATCTAAAATCTCTATTGATCCTATCTTGACAAACCACACTGGAATGAGTTTTCTTTTCATTTCCTTTTTTTTTTTTTTTTTTTTTTTTACTTTTATACAATTTTTTAATTCAATTTTATTTTATGAAGAACTGATATATCTTCATATGCTTTTCCACCTTAATCTTCTCTTTTGTGCACTTCTTTGATTACCTTAAAAGTTTCAAATGAAAATTATCGAACTTCAACTTGGCTAGTATTACTTTTTCACTTTTTACTATACCAAGGCAAATTTTCCTCTGATTTTTTTCCCTTTTCCTTTTTCATTTCCCCTTATTCTTGCCTTGGAATTGGATCAATCCATCCCATCATAAATTCCAAAACTTGAAAACCTTAACCATAATCTGTTGTTGCAGATACTTAGTTTTTAGAAACCAAGATTTGATGTAGTTGTGTTGGGTTTTGAGACAACTAGAAGGAAAAAAAACAAAAAACACTTGATAGAATCTCATTTTTGCTGCTTGTGCAAGTTTGAGATGTTCTGAGACATTGTTTGTGACTTGAACATAAAGAAAAGTACTTACGAATCTTCCAAATATTTACTAAGAGAAATTGTAGTTACTTAAGCTTTGATTTCTATGCAGATTGTTTCTTGTTTTCGTTCGTTCTGTCCTTTTCACATGTCATATTTGTTCATGTTGGAGTGAGTTATTGCACTTGTTCGATCAGCTTCGGAATATCCTTATGAATACACTAGACTACCCTTGTGATTTTGGTTTTGATCCAAGTCTGAAAAATTCATAAGTTGGTGAAAAGGAGAAGGTAAGGGGAAAAGAGAGATGGGATGCTCTACATCAAAGCTAGATGATGAGGAAGCAGTTCAACTTTGTAAAGATAGAAAGAGATTTATTAAACAGGCTCTTGAGCAAAGAACGCGGTTTGCATCTGGACACGTGGCCTATATACACTCCCTAAAAAGAGTTTCAGCTGCTCTTCGTGATTATATTGAAGAAGATGAGCCTCGTGAGTTTCCACTAGGTTCATTTATAACCCCACCTTTCACACCCATTAAAAAAGCAACTCCTGGTTTTATCTCAATCTCATCAAAATCCTTCTCACCGGCACAAGTCCAATCAGAATCACATTCATCTGTGAAAGTATGTTATCTAAGATCGGGAGGGAACCCGGCAGTTTCAGTTGAGGAGAGACCTCAATCACCGGAAACATTTAGAGTTGAAACTTACTCTCCTCCAACGCAGCAACAGTTTGGGATGGATGGGTTCTTTGGAATGCAATACTCATCAATGAATTCTTCTTCATTCTTCTCTTATTCCCCTAACAATAGACCTAACATCCCTCCACCTTCGCCACAAAATTCCCAATGGGATTTTTTTTGGAACCCCTTTTCATCATTAGATTACTATGGTTATCCCACTGGAAGTAGTCTTGATCATACGGTCATAGATGATGACAGTAGAGGACTAAGGCAGGTCAGAGAGGAAGAAGGGATTCCAGATTTGGAAGAAATTGAAACCGAACAGGAGGAATGTGATAATGAGGCAAATGTAGCACAAGAAAGAGCTAAAGTTGATGCAAACTTCCATAGAGAAGAAGTTGTTGTTGAAGATGTTGACGAGGATGAGGATGAGGATGAAGAGGAGGAAATGGACAGCGCAACTGAAACTGAGCATGAAATAAATGCACCACCATCTCATAGCAATGTGACCATAGAGATGTCACGATCTCAAACTGCACGACAAGTTGAAACTAGTAGCCAAGAAAGATCTGTTAGTCGTCGGGAAGTGAAGGAAGAAACACCTGGCTTTACTGTTTATGTAGACCGAAGGCCTACAAGTATGGCAGAAGTTATCAAGGATTTAGAAACCCAGTTCACGCTTGTATGCAATGCAGCCAATGAAGTCTCGGGATTGTTAGAGGCTGGCAAAGAGCACTACTCATCAACCTCCAATGAACTCACAGGTTCACTTTCGATTTACTTCACCTATAATAGTTTTAAATCTCATTATTCCCTTGGAATTTGAGCTTATATTTCATGTTAACATTTGATTGGGTGTCGATATGCCTTCAAGGAAGGCTAATGTTTCACCAGTCAATTATTCATTTTTGGTTTTCATATTTTCTTTTTTGTTGCAGCTATGAAAATGTTGAACCCAGTAGCTTTATTTCGCTCAGCTTCTTCTCGCTCAGCCTCATCCAGATTTTTAATGAATTCTTCCAGCTCTAAAGATGAAGGCTATGAAAGCAGTAGTGAACTCTCAGAGGACCGCTGTATGTTTTCAGGTAGTCACCAATCAACACTGGACAGATTGTATGCTTGGGAGAAAAAATTGTATGAGGAAGTCAAGGTATATATACTTCTAAAATCTACCACATACTTACAATATGATTTCAGATAAAATCTTTATGTTGATTTATGCCGAAGAAAATAAGAAAAAGTTACGAGAAATTGAGCTGTGCAACATTTACTTACACATGCAGTCTGGAGAAAAGGTTCGGATTGCATATGAAAAGAAATTGATGCTACTTCGGAACCAAGATGTAAAAGGAGAGGACCATTCTGCAATGGAAAAAACAAGGGAGGCCATTAGAGACCTGCATACTCAGATGAAGGTGTCAATACTTTCGGTTGAAGCTATTGCAAAGAGGATTGAAACCTTAAGGGATGAAGAATTGCAGCCTCAACTCTCCGAATTGGTACAAGGGTAAGAGATTTCCTCAGCTTAGCTCCTACCGTGATATATAACACCATATATGCTTCACGTAACAAACTAACTATCTATCCAGGTTGGCAAGGATGTGGAAAGTAATGGCAGAGTGTCATCAGTCACAAAAACGGAGCCTAGACGAAGCCAAAGTCTTACTAGCTGGCACACCTTCAAAACTAGAAGCTAAACGGCACTCTTCATTTTCAGTTACTGATCCAAACAGATTAGCACGTTCGGCAGCCAATCTTGAGACAGAGCTGAGGAATTGGAGAGCCTATTTTGAGTCATGGATAACATCTCAACGCTCCTATGTGCACGCATTGACAGGCTGGCTCCTACGCTGCATGAGGGCTGATCCTGATACATCAAAATTGACATTCTCTCCTCGCCGCTCCAATGGGGCTATTCCAATATTTGGAATCTGCATCCAATGGTCAAGGTTTCTTGATGGCATACGTGAGACACCGGTGCTGGATGGGCTAGATTTTTTTGCAGCTGGTATGGGATCCCTCTATGCACAACAGCTTAGAGAGGATACACGCCATGTTAGAGTAGGCTCAAAGAGATTCGGAGCTGGATCACCGGATGAGTTCAGCGGGAATATGGAACTCGTGGAGGTAGGTCAAGTTGAACAAGTGATGACTGCAGACAAAATGGCTGAGGTTGCCATAAGGGTACTTTGTGCCGGAATGTCAGTTACTATGAGCTCACTGACAGAGTTTGCTATTGCTTCTGCTGAGGGATATGCAGAACTTGTGAATCAATGGGACAATGCCAAGGCCGGAGCTGCAAATGTAACTAAATTGTGATGTTTAATTATGAGGTAGTTTAGTGGTGAGTGTCAAATGTCAATGTAATTATAAGTTAAAATCAATTTTTATGTATTAGCATAGAGTTGTTGCCAAAAGATGTAGTTGTGACATTGCCAGGGAGAGAAAAAAACAGGGGGGAAAAAAAGATTATCATAACCTGTGTCACTGTAAAAATAATATGTACATGCCATGGTCCAGATATCTTATCGTTTATTTTTTGTTTAATAAATGGTATGTCCAGTGGATCTGGAATCATTAAGGCCTCGTTTGGTATGCCGTACTGTACTGACTATTTCAATCGGATAGACTAATCTGTCCACCGGATAGACTGATTATTTAGTCGGGCGTTTGGTACTTTTCCGGATTACTATATTATACTGACCGGATTATATTATAGTAATTGACGAAATACTTATATCTTAAATATTAATTATGTATGTCATTATTTTTATTATTATTTATTTTAATAATAATAATTATTACTATTTATTACATTTTTATTAATTATTTATTTTTAATTTTATCATTATTATTTATTAAAATATCATTAATTATTAATTATTAGTATTTATTACTTTATTACTTTTTATTATTAATATTTACTAAATTAATATTTTATTTTTATTATATTACTATTATTATTATTATTATTATTATTATTATTATTATTATTATTATTATATTTTACAAGATTACTAGTTATTTGATTATTTAATACGGATAATTTCGAGCATATTATTTTAGCGTGTCTGGACCGTATAAAAATATTCAACCGTATTAACTTATACAGTGACTAATTAATACGACTGGTACCAAACACAGGTTTCGAATTATTTAGCCTATATGGACCGTAATACGGCGTACCAAACACACCCGGTCTTATGGGCTAAGTAACTAAGGTTGTTTATCATCCACTCGGCTGAACACTTTTGGATTTGATTCATTCCTCCCCAATAACGATTGTTTAAAAGATATCATACAGTACAGCTACTACTCAACTTCCATTGATATCGACACATCTTAGATGGACAAGTGTCTGCTAAACTAACATATACAGATTCCAGAAAAATATTTTTTTATTCAGAAAAACCAAGGTCAAGACCATGAGTATCAAAATTGCATCATGATACAACCCTTCATCAATTCACATTCAAATTGTTTTACAAATGATCAGAACTGCTTCAGAAATCAAACAATGGAATCTTACAGGCGTAGAAGATCTATTCTGAACCTCCAATTCTAGGTTTCTAACATGTTCCATCCATTCATCATATCATATGTTTATAAAGGCGCTTATTATCCAAAATTTCCAACCATAAGACACTACAAAACTGAAATATCAGTTCTACAGGAAAAAAAAAAAAAAGTAAAAATCCTAGTGCTAACCCTGGCTGGTTTTTCGTGCAAAAAGGGTATTGAGAATACAACTCCGATGTATAAACCATTTTTCTTATCATTTACTCATAACCATCATCATCAAGCTCAACTTCAGCCTCATCAACCCGTGCCATGAGAGTGACGAAAAGTACAACTGAAACCAGCTGTGCTACCAAAAAATATTTGGCTCTTCGCTTAAAACTTTTCTCCTCCTCTGTCTTTTCCCTTTTGGGTTTGCTCTTCGGCTTAGAACCTGATAAATAAATTAACCATAAGACACATTGCATCTGAGGATAATTAAGTTGCGAACTAGGTGACCCTGCTATAAGAATATCATCATAGTACTACAATAATTAAATAAAATTTAATCACAAAAATGTCATATAAACAAAAAAGAAGTATATATATAACACCTCAGACAAAGCTGAAGGACTTGAGGGCTAAACTTCATGTCAGACAAAACTGAACGACTTGAGGGTTAAAAGTTCACATGAAAATTGTATAATACAATTTACTTCTAGTTACTTATAAGTCACCTTATATAGTCATGTGTATCTGTATCTGTCAGCTCTTATATAACGTATGCAAGGAGGAATTTGGTCTCACCTGACCTCAAATAATAAATGCAGCTTCTAGTTTAAGAGAAAACCAATGTGAGCTCCTATTCTAACTTTTATGCACTCAGAAGTAAAATGCTACTTTTATAAAGAAAAAATAGGGTGTTTGAACTTGCTAGGGTGCAAGCCAAGTCTCCTCTTAAAATTTCCAGGATAAGTGATGGTTTCACTAAATGAACAAAAATAGGAGATGATCTGGTTTGGTAAAGGCAGAAAATAAATTCAAGTATACCCTCTGAAAAAATAAGCAAAAAATATGCGAGTCACAAATATGATCTTACTCCACTTTGAAGGACCTCGTCTAGGAGCTGCTGATGAAGGGTTTGCGTGGGCGTTTGGGGCTGAAGATGAAGAACCTGCATCAATAAACTCCATCTTATGCCTATCAGCATACTTGACAAGGTTTTCATGTTCTAAGAGCTTGCTCCGCAGTACTGACGTTTCCTAAAAGCACAGAGTTTCAGGAACCAGGGTTAAAACTCCTAACAGTTCTAAACAGATTGGAAGAAAATCTAGTATACAACTTGGTGAGCCCATAGGCCAAGTTCATAAGATAAAACCAATTATATTTATGATAATATTTAAAACAAGTTCAGATTCGACTTGCAATAGTGCAAGATCAAATTTTCATCAGCATATAATTATCATAGTAAACATCATGTATAATTGCAACACAAAATCAGGAACCATCTCCCTAATAAAATCATCTATATAAATCTCACATCTAAAAGCTAA
The DNA here is from genome assembly GCA_032719365.1 of Prinsepia uniflora. Classification (NCBI taxonomy): domain Eukaryota; kingdom Viridiplantae; phylum Streptophyta; class Magnoliopsida; order Rosales; family Rosaceae; genus Prinsepia; species Prinsepia uniflora. The sequence continues at coordinate 8,051,776 of CM064871.1, read as the reverse complement.
TCATAGGTCACATAGAAAAAGGGATAATGCACAAACAGGAGTAAGGAGGGAAGCATTAATGTATGGACTTAAGAGTAAAAAAATGAACACTAGTGTATCTCCAGAGCCTTTGTATGTGTCATAGAAATTTAATCAACAATAGCATTCCCGATTGTTTGCAGCATATTATAGTGTACACAATCCGGAAGTTTGTAAAAAGTGACATTTTTTTATTGATATAGAACCTTGAAGGATACTAATAAACAAAATTTCACCTCCTAGAGTACAATACATACTTATTGAGTCTCGACAGAAACCAGTTTAAAGTAATGTATGTTTATTCTTTGTGTTGTAGATTACAATCCAGAAACCAATCAATCAACATGCTTGCATTGTTATGCGCAAAATCGATCTTTGGCTTAATCAAATTCAGTTTCTATGGAAGTATAGTAGTTTTATGATAAAATAATGCTAGCCAGTAGTTTATGTTCAGACAACCCATAAGGGCATAAAATAATTAATAAACTCGTGTAGAAAATGAGGCAAGTCATAATTTTTAAAGTCGGGGCATGATGCTGAATTATACTTGGTATACCTTAGTTTATTTTATTCTACTCAAGCAATTAATACTCTCTCAGTTCATGCACATCAATTACCCACAAGAAAAAATCAAACTTATATCTGGAAACTCAAGTTCTTAATTGGTTCAGACTACTTAATTGATCTAATTAAACGTAAATGGTGATCATCAGATGATATAAAATTTTATTCTCTTTGTTTGAATACAAAAAATGACTCACTGGCAATGCTTGAAGAATGATAAGTGCTTGCCCAAGAAAGACTGCATCCAAACTTGATGGCCTGCGGAAAAGGAATAGTGCAGGAAGATACACAATCAAGAGGTTAGCATTGCCTGTAAGTTTACTTGTAAACTAATATCAGTGCAAAAGGAAGAAGCTTAAAAAGTGACAAAAAAGTTCCAAGGATTTCACTGTAATACAAAACAAGTAACTAGAACAGGAGAGAACAGTACCGGTTTTCAAATAAAAAATCCTGTTCATCCAACCGACTTGACAGAGCTGCAAATGCAAGGTTGGCTCTTTTGTATATCTGTCCATCAATTTTTCAGATTCATAAAACCATTTGACATCTATAATATATGTAAGATTGAAAAGAAAGATATAGAAAAGTCCTGCTATCCATTTTTTTTTTTGGTGGATGGGGGAGCTAGAACTTATTTACCTATTACTCAACACAAAGTAGTGGGATCTTTCTAAGATTGTTAAAACACAAGAAGGGAAGTTACCTGTTCTTCCATTTTCTCAGCATTTTCTTTAGAAATCCCAAGTTCCTGCTTTACTGTGTGCAGTTTCTTTAAGAATAGAACCTTTCCAATTGGCCATGGGAGATCAGAATAATATATCTTTACGGCAGAACAACCATCAGTTCCCACCCAAAGTTCATACGTGATTGCATCAGCAAGCCAGGAGCTAATCATTGCTTTTGTAGATATCCATTCTGGGGCTAAGTGAAGCTCAGTGTCCAAATCAGCAATGCCATTTTCTTTTAGGCTTTCAATAAGTCCACCCTTCTCATTATTATAGGCCACATACTCATCCGATTCAATATAAGGGATTTTATCTGACACAGAAGTAATAATCAAATGTAAATGCAGCACAAATGAGGACTTTATCTGCACACTCACACTGTACTCAAATATAAATGCAATATTTCCATCAATCTAAAGCATCAGAAATGAAACACAAGAAACTAATCTGATAAATGTATAAATTCAAACATATTTAGCATAAAGTTATCTAGAAAGACAAGGAGTGCAATCAAGTTAGAAATAACTAACAATATAAAGAAGCTCATTCAAAGTGGCACCACAACTTTAAAATCCAATTTGTTTTTAGTAACATATTATAACTGTAGCATGCATTACACTATTACAAATGCAATTCAAAAAGCCAAGATACATGCTCAATTCCCAATAAATTATGAAACTTTGAATGAAAAACTCCAAATTAGTAGCACTTGGGAATTAAGAACTTTAACTTCTCTCACCAACTCTAAAAGCCAGGTTTATGGAACTGTCAACTCAAATATATGCATAAAATTTCAAAACAAATCAATGTCGATAAGACCTCCACAAAATTTTGACTACCGAACTGCCAAACCCCTAAAATCGCAACCATAAAATTCACCCAAAAAAAAAAAACAAACTACAGGTTACAAATGTGGAGAAAGAGAAAGCGATAATACCAGAGTCGGGGTAGGTAAGATTGTAATCTAATTGAAAGGGAACATTAGCAAATTTGAGGTAGAAGTAGACAGGCAAGCATGAATGGCAGGCAGTAGGCAAGCCAAAACAGGGCTTCCTTACCACCAGAGTGTAGCCTTCCATATATCCTATGAAACCCAATTGAGTACTTGCGTTTCAGAACTCACAGCCACAATCAAGTTAGGGTTTTGTCAATGGGGTTCTGCAGAAAGTGAGAGAGGCGACAGAGAGAAGGATTTTCTTGGGGGTTTCGCAAATTGGTATTACTTGGCAAACATTTTCACGAATGGATCTTGGAGTCTGACAAGGGTGCTGAACCGGGTACGGCATATCATAAATTCCCACCCAACCCGAGTCGAGGCCCAAGGTCTTTTTTTTGGTTGGATAATTAAGGCCCAAGGTCTATTTTCATGACAATGTTAGTTCCCACTTCAAAATAATCAGCTATTGCACTTTTTTATTATTATTATATGGGAGGAAGAATTTTAGAAATTTTCCATATAATATGTCATTGGAGTTCAAATTTGAGACCAATTATTTACAAGTTAACATTAAATCCAACTGAACTAGACCCACTCGATACACCCCAACCCGTAAAGTTCATTTAAGGCACGCAGGTCGAGGCGTGCTAGCCGACATCTAGGCGATGACGTCCAGATGACGAAACCATTTTGAATTAAAAAGACGTGTTTTAGAGAGCCAGATGAAATCTAAGCGGTGAAAACCGATCACATTTCACCCGTCAACGGAAACTTAGAGCATGGACGAATTCAAGTTGATGATCATACACAAGACTTACCTGCCGATACCCGATTGATCTGTTAGTTTCACTCCCCGTCTGGGAGTAAGTGTCAGAGCAACCTCCGAACTCCTCAAAGTACGTGCACGCCACTGAAACTTGAGGGGTTTAAAACACAAGGGTGAGTGAACTCAGTTGTTATTTCAGTGTAAAACCATAATTTCAATAAACATATTTTAACCTTTCGTTTTTAAGTAAAAACCCAAATACGGAATACAAATACTTGTACGTAATACGAGGAATATAATATCAATCTAATATTAATAGTCTAAATAAGATGCATATATGAGCCATGCAAAAACCACAAATATATCTCAATATCAACCCATATCAAATTGCTCTTGAGTCGCATCGAGTCTCATACTCGTAACACAACTAGGTATCTTGCTCGCGTACCTCGACCACGTGAAGGACTGGGTGCTAGGCACCGTCACCTCGAGGTCAGGGGCAAGACTGGCGTTTTTTTAACTAGTATAGCGAGCAATGTGAGTAGACGATCATGTGGAGTACTGGTTTGTGGCCTACAGACGGTTACTAGATACCAGTGACTTCTAAGTAGGTTCTATCACTATCTCAATCTCATCAATGCCCCGGGGACTCTCCTGCAATGCAATGTATGACTCGATATATGCAACTATGTATACAAACCATATTACCATAGAAAAACTTACTCGGATATGCACAGTCATTATTCCTCATAGTCATATGTCACGAATATCACAAGTGCATCATGCATGCTCAACAAATATAATATGTACAAGCATCGTAAAACGTGCAAGTAATAAACAATGTAAAACCAGTTTAGGGAAAGGGGTCCACTCACACTAGTCAGGGAGTCGGATCACCCGACAAATCAAATAACTCTTGTGACACGACCCATCACAATCCCCCCGGGATTAATGCGGGATGTGCCATGCTCCCGTCTGACACGAAGTGTCAGACAAGGGATAACCCAAAACCTCAGCTCTACCGGGGCTTCCAGAGTGCGCTAGGATTAGTGGAGGAGTGTGATGTCTCGGTCTCTGCTACAGCCCGCATCCGCGATCAACTTGAAGGGCATTAAAACCATTGAAAGTTGTGAGTGGACGAAACAAATAATTTAATAAAAACTCATTTCATAAAAAGACATTTATGTCATTCACTAAAAAGCATGCATGCATTCGAAAACTAGTAATCAAATCATTTCTCATTAATTAAATCATTAGGGCTTTAGCCCAAAACCAAGTATATGGGAACTCAGCCCAAAACCAAATATATGGGAACTCAGCCCAAAACTAATCATATGGGAGCTCAGCCCAAAACCAAGTATATGGTAACTCAGCCCAAAACCAAATATATAGGAACTCAGCCCAAAACCGATCATGTGGGAACTCAGCCCAAAACCAATCGTATGGGAGCTCAGCCTAAAACCAAGTATATGGAAACTCAGCCCCAAAACCAATCATATGGGAGCTCAGCCCAAAACCAATCCTCGGCATCCCTGATGCCTGACATCCCAGATGTCACAATTAATACCGTCACGGTTCCAAAGCTACACGTGCTACTTGGGGTCTCAATCCCAAGTCTCCCCATTGTCCACCCAAGTCAATGACCTGCAGATCAATGACCCTTCCTAGGGGGAGGTTTTAACCCTAGCAATCCTGCTCCTGAGTCACTATATGGACCAGTCGCTCCGTGTAATAACCCCTCGCAGGCAATGCTTGTCAGGACCCGTCTCAATCCCCTGGGGATTAATGCGGGACGTACCTGATCCCGTCTGACAAGGAGTGTCACATAAGGGAAATTCTGACTTTAGCCCGCTCGGGGCTTCAGAGTACGCCAGGATCCGAAGGAGGAGTATGATGTCTCGGTCTCTGCTACAGCCCTCATCCGCGATCAACCTGAAAGGTATTCAAAACATTAAAAGCTGTGAGTGGACAAAATAAATAATTTATTAAAAATATTTTCACAAAAGACATTTATACTCTTTACTAAAAAGCATGCATGCATTCAAAAACCATTTACCAAACCACTAGGGCCTTGGCCCAAAATCATAAATGAAACCAATCATACGGGCCACTGCCCAAATCCATGTGGGACTCAGCCCAAAACCAGAAATCCGATCACATAACATATACATATCACATAACCAATCCTGTCACGGTTTCTAAAGCTACGTGCGTACTACCCGGGGTCTCAAATCCCAAGTCTCCCCAAGGTCCACCCAGGTCAATGTCCGCAGATCAATGACCCTCCCTGGGGGTTATAATCCATAAGCCTTCCTGAGAGTAAGGTACCCAACGGAGGCGACTCCACTCAGTTAGTGCTCCGTGACTACTCCGGGGTCCACCTAGGCCAACGACCCTCCCCGGAAGAGAAAATACAAATAAAAGAAGGTATATGAATATATATATATATATATATATATATATATATATCGAAAACATTCTTAAAACCATTCAAGGGATTCATGCCCGGTCCCCATAAACCGTCATGAAACCAGAAATCCATTTAGGGTCCCCGACCCGAAATCATAAACGTAAATCAACTGGGCCTCGTGCCCGAACTCATGACTCAACTGGGCATCGAGCCCGATATCTCAGGGTCAGTCACGATTCCAATCGTAGTGATGCGTGCAACCATCCGTACAGGACCACCCTCAATCTTGGTATGTCGCCGTAAACGTATCAACCAACGCGACCACCTCTAAATCATGGTACACCCATCACCGATCGATATCCTAAACCGTCAGCACTCCGAAGTCAAACCTCCAGTGGTTGCTCGATAGCGGAACGTGCATCGTGACCTCTCCGGAAGGAACACATCCCAGTCCCGAGACGAGCGTCGTGTCGTCCGTCGTCGTGCACAAAGCACTCGCCGCGACCAAGACTCGGACCCGTAGGTCATCAATAAGGCCATATGCCTGAGAAAAAACCAAGACCAAATGGGTAGTTTTACTTTTCAAAACCAAAACCATTTCATTAAAACTGAAACCACAAACACGTCTAAGCACCGTATGAGGCTGAAACCTCGAAATATGCGCAAATACGTAAATACGGAGACACCACAAACAAATGCACTCATGGAATCACAAAACACATATTAAAACACATAATAAACATTTATGCATGCATCAATTTAGAAAACAAGGTTCACTCACAGACCGTCCAAGCTGCCGCCTCGATACGCGTGTCATACGGCTCTCACAGGCCAATCACCGTCACCGGGACTCCCAAACCTGTCCAAATCACTTTAGAGGATTACTAACTACCTTATTAACCTCTCACTAAAGCCCCGTAATTTTCCCGAATTTTTAATTATTTTTAAACTCGATCCTATACCTTCGAATGTCCCGAACAATATCGAGACGGTGTCCGATCAATGATTGATCTTCACGTGTAACGACTCGTCCCTGATTTTAAGGATTAATTAAGACTTAATTATGGATTAGCAGGGCTAATTGGGGATTAGTCGAGGATTATCGGACGTTCAGGGTGAAATTACGATTTTGCCCCTAACGAGGGTAAAAAATTAACTTTGAACCTTGGAGGTTTGATGCCCGTGGATCGAGGACCGTTACGTAGATAGAGTCAATACGAGTTCATAGACAGATGGCACGTCAAAATCGAACATTCGATGGGAAAGATATGGGTCACGGAAGTTCCACGGAACTATTGCACGTTTTACAAGACGGGTGGACTTTTGTCCTGAGTGGGCACCAAATGATTAGTTCAAGCCCAATGAATGAGTGACAAGTGTCACTCATCCATTGCTCCTATTACACAGATACAAGCACCCACCCTCCATCCTCATCTGTTTCATCCATTCGAACCAAAAACCGTGCCACCTCATCCCTCACAAACACCCCTCAAACCTCACCTAATCATTATGACCCATGAATGAAAAAGGGAGAGGAGATCGAGATGAGCTGGACGGTGGCCGTGAAATCGTGAACGGTAAGGTTTTGGTTCAAAATTCGAGTATGGGTTTTTAGGGGTCGTTAATTGGTTCGAAAGATTGGGATGGTTTCCTGGTGGTCTTACGAGGTGATTGGAATCGAGAACGGGGACGGAGGAGGCCAGAGTCAACGGCGGAGCGCTATGGCAGGCTTCCATTTCGGTTCCTCTTCGAACATGTAGCTTCTGAACTTAGTTTTTAGGTTTTGAAACGATGAATCAATAGGGAATGATTAGAGGAAACTATAGGAATTGAAATGGATGAAAAAGGATAAAAAAAAAAAAAGGAGAGAGATATGGCCATGAACTAGTCTCGCCGATTCAGGTGGACTGAATTGCAGAAACCGGTTCAGACGGTTCTGTCGCGAGGAAGACAATGACTGTGCTGGGCGGGTGAGCTCCACGCACAATGCCTTTGGGCGGCGCGTTGGGCTGTGTGAAGCACTGTTTGGGGATGACTTCAGCATATGTTTTCATCTATTCGATGTAACGAACATTTTGGGACTAGTTTCAAATCGATCAGACATCGTTTCGATATAGTTCGGGATGTCCGAAAGTTTAGGATCTAGATTAAAATATGTTAAAAATCATGGAAAATTAAAGAGCTTTAATGAGAGGTTATTAAGGTAGTTAGTAATCCTCTAATATGATTTGGACGGGTCCGGGAGTCCCGAAGATGGTGAATCGCCCGGGAAGGGCTTATGTCGCGCGTATCGATGCGTAGTTTAGACAGTTTGTGAGTGGAACTTGTTTTCTAAATTGATGCATGCATAAATGTTTTATATGTGTTTATGAACATGTTTTGAGATGCCAAGAGTGCATGTGATTTCAATATGATTTGTTGAGCATTTTCGGAGGAAAATACGTTAGTACACGTAGTTCGAGATTTTTGTTTTATATGATATTTGGGATTTAGGCAAGTGTACTACATGCATATGTTTTACACGGTTTATATGTGATTCTGAAGGTTTCATGGAGATGCGTGAAACTAAGGAACTGATTTACGATTTTGGAAGATTTCACGGAAGTGCGTGAAATCGAGATTCGGGTATGAGTCCCAATTGAATGCCGATTTGAAAGGAGGTTTTGGAAATATCTTTCAGGCATATGACCCATTTTATTTGGAAACCATCAGACTTGGAGTCCATTTGATTGATGAGAAATTAGGCTGGAGGCTCATTTGAGTTATATGATCGGGACAGGGGTCTAGTTGGTTTATGAATGAGGCCCAGTTATAGTTTATAAACATGATTTCAGATCGAGAACCCATATATGGAGTTATGGATTTGAATAAATGGATTTATGATGGTTTTATGGAAAACCCGGGCATAGCCCTTTGAATGATTTGAAACGGTTTTTCATATACCATCATCACGAACGGTTGCCCTCTAGACGTCCCGTAGTATCCTGGAGTGGCGGGTTGTCTCCTCCAGATGTCTCGTAGTATCCTGGAGTAGTCACGGGGTATTACCTGCGAGGGTTCATTGCACGGAGCAACGGGTTGTTATAGTGACTCAGGAGCAGGATTTCTAGAGGTTAAAACCTCCCCACATGGAGGGTCATTGATCTGCGGGTCATTGACCTGGGTGGACCTTGGGGAAACTTGAGATTTGAGACCCCGGGTATCACGCGTAGCTTGGAACCGTGACAGTGGTGTGGATTATGACATCTGGGATGTCAGGCATCAGGGATGCCGGGGATTGGTTTTGGGCTGAGTTCCCATATACTTTGGTTTACAGTTTTGGGCTAAGGCCCTAATGATTTGAGAAAGGAAATGGCTTTGATTGATAAACGATTTTAATAACTTGTATTTGATGATTTGAGGAATGATTGAATTAACGGGTTTTCGAATACATGCATGCTTTTTAGTGAAAGGAATAAAGGTCTTTTTTATGAAATTATTTTTATAAACTGTTGTTTCGTCCACTCACAGCTTTCAATGGTTTTAATGTCCTTCAGGTTGATCGCGGATGAGGGCTGTAGTAGAGACTGAGACATCACATTCCTTCTCCGATCCCTGCGCACTCTGGAAGCCCCAGTTGGCCTAAGGTTGGAATTATCCCTTGTCTGACACTTCGTGTCAGGCGGGACCAGACACGTCCCACAAAAATCCAGGGGATTTGGGACGGGTCCTATCATCACGGCCTAGTTTTCCGGTCGTTTGTCTGGGCTGCTCAGACATCCTTAGCCAATGATTCCAGTCCCAAACGACTCTTACATATCCCATAAACATCATCCAATCATGAGAAATGGTCCCCCAACGTTCAAACCAAAACTTTGAATTTGAAATCACAAAAGGAGATTATCGCGTTTTACCTCTTCCCGTGGCTCCGCCACCATCCACGGCGGTTCTGTCCTCGACCAGACATCATCATCTCACCCTCAGCCTCACTTTCTTGGCCTCAACTGGATCAAATGGGGAAGGGGTTGATTTTGGGGCTTTTGGGTTTAAGATGATCGAATAAAAATGAAAAGGGAATGGATATACATGTATGTGTGTTAGGTGGGCAATGAATGATTGACACTTGTCACTCATCCCTTGGCCTGCACAAATATCTAGGCCCCACATAAGAAAAATGCCACTCTTGCCTCGTAAAACATGTAATAGTGCCTCGGAACTTCCGTGATTCGTAACTTTCCCGTCAAACGTTCGATTTCGACGTGCCGCCTGTCTACGGACTCGTATCGACTCGATCTATGTAACGGTCCTTGGTTTATGGTCATTGAACCTCTCGGGTCAAAAGTCAACTGTTTTCCCTCGTCTATGAGCAAAATCGTAATTTCGCCCCTGAACGTCCGAAAATCCTCGTCTAATCCCCGATTAGCCTCGCTAATCCTCAAATTAATCTTAATTAATCCTATAAATTTGAGACGGGTCGTTACATCTTGAACTCCCAAGTCCACTTTGCCTTAGGCAATCACTCACAATTTTTGTAATTAATAACAAGCCCGAAATACAAGTCAAATTACTCAAGGGTGGCCTAAACGAAGTCTAGAATTGCTTAACATGGGCTTAGACACCTTCTAAATCACTAATACCCCCAGAAACAACACCCACACGTTACCGGGACTTGGAAAACAACGCCTATACATTTTTGGTGGTCGAAACTCCACTCTGTGAACCTTTTAGGGGTTGTAAAATTGCCTAAAACGATCCTAAATGATCTAAAAATGTGCCCAAGCGTCGTTGTGGCCGAGAAAGGGTCCCACTCGCAGCCACGCGCCGGTGGAGGGTTGTAAAACCCTCCCATGCACCAGTAGAAGGTCACACGTGCCAGCCACACACAACCACGCACGGCCATGCTTCCCCACGTGTTTGTCACACATGTTGCACGTGCCACACGTGTGGGGGAATATTCTGTGGAATATTCTGTAGAATATTCTTGGAATATTATATGGAATATTCCATCTGTTGACCGTTAACTTTGACGTTGACCATAACGTTGACTAACGTCTGACTAACAGCGTTGACAGTTGAACGTCAGTTGACTACCCTCGCTAGAGCTCAGCCGCATACGGCGTTTGGAATACTGAAAATTTCGTCCAAAATAAAATGCACTTCAACCAGCCTAATTTACTCATTCTCAAGAACACCAAAAGCACACAATTAGGGTGAGAAACAACCTCATGAAGCTTAGAGGCTGCTGGGAACTCAAGGTGGTGCTGTAGATATTCCAGGAACCAGCGAGCTCCGATCCGCCGCTAAGGATGCCCAAACTAACATGCAATCACATAGAAAGAAAGCTTACAACAAGACGAATCACATGGAGTATGTTAGAGTTCAAGAGCTTACCTCGAGCTGTTCTAAATATAGCCGGGTGAAGGAACGGGTCTGAGTTGGGTTCCGAGGCTTCGTCCAATGTTGGAGCTCTGGTGGTCGTCGTGGTTCCCTGGCATAGCAAACAGCCTCGCCTTGCCATAACCGAAGCTGCAGGTGGCATCTCTGCTTTAATGGATCAATATCCCTGTGAAGACCTCCTAGGAGCCCAACAACTCAGTCTTTCTCAGCGAGGTTTCACCATTGGTCTCTTGCAGCAAGAACAACATACGAAGTTACTAGGAGGAAGCTATTAACGAAACTGATCGATTGAGGAAAGAGAGGGTTCAAACCATTACCTCAATCGTGGAAAAATCCTTTTGGGTTGCACTCGGATTTCAAGTAGGTTGAGTTTGGGTCATCCTTGTATCCCATGGTATGGTGGCTGATGAAGCATCCTGACTAGACCAGCATACTCGTGAGGTGGAGACGGAGAAGATTAGTGTTGTTTGGAGTCCTAGCTCGAGGTTTCAAGTAGACGGAGTCCATAGCTATGTGGTCGCACCGTCGTTGGCCAGCATCCCACCTCCACGTGCGTTTTATGCCAGGGGAGGATTAATGGGGAAGAAAGGGTCGAGAAACAAGGAAGGGTGTGTTCGTGATTAAAGGGAATGGGGACGGCCATCACCGTTTCGGTGGATGACCATCGAACCCATGTTCGAGCATCTCAGAATGAGAATGAGATGATGCAGCCCCCAAAGTCCTGTCCACAGTGTGTACGTGTAGGGGAAGGATGCATCCAGCTACTGTTTAATCCTCCTAACTCAAATTAAGCACACACGTTGTTGTACAGTTGTGAAACCTCCATGCATGTCATCCAAGTGTCCCACTCCAAGTTGGGCTAAATACTTAATTGGGCTTGGGTAGTAACTCATGGGTTTGGGCTTGCCAAAGTAGATAGCCTTCAATTTCAATTTCCTTGGGTTGAATAAGTTGGTGGGTTCAAGTCACAAAATGGGCTTAGTGAGGCAAACACTTATGAATTTAGCTTACAATTGGGTTGGGTCCAAACCAACCAACCATAACCTAGGTATGTAGCCCAACACAAAGCCCTTAGGGGTACAAAATGAAATTTCACTACTTAGAGTCTAATCTCACTACATATATCACAATGATCCAACGAAAGGCCACGACAACAGAAAACCTGGATGAAAAAATAAGGGAAAAAAAATGGTAATTTCATATTTTAAAATTCCTCAAGTTCGGTACGAGTCGTATCACCACTTGACATCATGTATACTTGTATGTGTCGTGTGTAATGATGAAAATATCGATAGTTAATTTACGAATATATCGATATCGATATTGTTTACACTCAATAAAAATGGTGGCAAATTTAATCCAAAAGTTGGATATTTTTAATGAAATTTTGAGAAAAACTTAAGAACCCAATAATGGTTATATATGACTAATAAAAATTATAAATGACTTTGAAATAATAATTAAATATTATATAATATGATATAATATGGTCTGATGATAACTAACAATATAAAATCTTAAACATAAAAAGAAATTAAAAAATAATTTTTTATTGATGTCATGATTAATAGAGGTCACTCAATGAGTCTAGTTTAGTTGGTTCTAACGTTGAATTTGAGAAAATTGGTCTCAAGTTCGAACCCGATAACATATTGTATGAAAATTTTCAAAATTTCCTCTTCCCCTTTAATAAAAAAATGATCAATAAAGGACATATTAATTAATGACATGATTATTGATAATTTAAACATAATAATAAATTAAAATGAATGTAACAATTTTTAATAGAGCACATATTTTTTTGTTGGCCAAAATATTAGAGGACATATTAATTAATAATAAATTAAAAAGCTGATGGACAATACATTTGCAATATTTATAAGATAATTGATAATAAAAATAAAATAATTTAATATCTATAATAAAATAATAATAAATTAAAGGTTTTTTCACCCATGTAGTAAAAGAGAAGTCCATTACAATAACAATAAAAATTTAGTCCATTACTATAACTGCAATATAATTTATGTTATCATATTAATATAATATAATAAATAATGTACAATCTCTTTTATGTTAATATACAATGGTCAAAACCTATAAAGAAAAAAGGTTTTTTTAAGCTAAATGCACATGAACGAAAAAGTCAATCTCAAAGCACGTTAAGAACAAAATATTTCTTTACTGTGCACAAAAATAGGTGTAAGGTCAAAAATGTTGCATCATCCGTCAGTCAATGTTAATAACACCGTTAATCCTAGTGATATGGTAGTAATATTACAAAATTAATAAAAATAAGAAATAATTATATATTAGTCTAGTTTTTAAGCCTAACATGTAACAACCCGTCCCGCATATCGAGATTTAGTATTAATTAATTATGGATTTAGGATGACCAATCGGGGATTAGTTGAGTGAAATCGGACGGACGGTGTAAAATGACCGTTTTGCCCATAGAATTGGGCAAAATGTTGACTTTTGACCTGAGGAGTCAAACATACGAGGACCGAGGACCGTTACGTAGATTGGGACGTCACGATTCCATAGACATGCGGCACATCAAAATCAAACGTCAAACGGAGAAATTATGGTCACGGAATTGAAATCGAGAACTTACGTCTCAGGATTCGAATTAAATAAACCTAAAAATCTGATTGGCTGATATTTTGGGGGGGGGGGGGGGGGGGGGCCCTTGGATAAGTGACAAGTGTCACTCATCCCATGGGTGGCTTTCCCTAAAATGGGGATCTTGTTTGATTGGGGAGATTAATTAATTATTAATAATTATATTTTATATTATTTTATAATTTTATCACACATTTCTCTCTCCCTCCCTCACACATCAGCCTTCATCTCCTTCATTTCCTTTCTTCTTCAAGCCCGAACACCCAACCCCCACTATAAATCCTCTAAACCTCACCAAATGCTTGGAAACCATAAATGAAGATGATTAGGGATGGTGAGGCGGTCACGGTGGTGACCACGGCGGTGCATGACGGCGGAGGTATGAGTTTTTCCCCGAGGATCTTGTTTTGGCTCGAAAATGGCAAGCCACGTTTTATTGATTTTTGTTCGTTTTGGTGGATTATGTGACGTTCTTGAGGTTGAGACAAGTCTAATGGGTCTGGTATCGTGGCTGGGATGGGCGGAAATGCTTGGAAACGGAGGAGGAAAAACAGGGCCACGGGTTTGGCGATAAAGATATGAACCTAGACGTTGTTTCGTGTTTTTAAATCCATAGAACTTCTAGTTAGGTCTAGATGAAGGCATATGAATTAAAAGGACTGAAAAAGATGGGGGAAAATGGGGGAAAACCGGCCTCGCCGGTCCAATTGAACTGGACTTGCAGAGAACCGGTTCAGACCAGTTTAACTGAGGATGACGATGAACAATGTCCCCACACGTGGGTTTCACACGCAGGGACTATGGGCGGCGTGTGAGGGCGCGTGGGTCCTATTTTTGAGGCATGTTCAACATGTAATTTTAAGTATTCGATGTAACGAACATTTTGGGATTGGTTTCGAGTAGATCAGACATCGTTTCGATATAGTTCGGGGTGTCCGAATATTTAAGGGCTAGTTTAAATACGTTTAAAACTTCGGGAAAATTACGGGGGTTTAATGGAAGGTTAATGAAGTGGTTAGTAACCCTCTAGTATGATTTGGACAGGTTCGGATATTCCGAGAATGGTGATTTAGCCCGAGGAAGCTTATGGCACGCATATCGAAACGGCAACTAGGACGATCTGTGGGTGGATATTGATTTCTAAATTGTGATGCATGCATAAATGTTTTATATATATGATTTCTATGAATATGATTGTGGTATTGGTGATTTACATATTTGCACATATTTTGAGGTTTACAATTTTATACTGTGTTTATATGTGCTTGTACGTCAATAATGGATGGATTGATGAACTGATTTCAGATTTGGAAATATAGAATCGGGCTTGAGACCTATTTGATTTACGAACTATCGACTTTGAGTCTATTTGATTTAATGAGGCATCAGGCCAGAAGCCTAGTTGGTTTATATGATCGGGCTTGAGGCCCAGTTGGCTTGAGATCGGTCATGAGTCCCATTGTGGTTTATAAATATGATTTCGGGTTCGGAGACCCTAAATGGATTTGGATTTGGAAAAAGTGGATTTCTAGATTCATGACGGTTTTATGGGAAACCGGGCATGGACCCTTTGAAAGGTTTGAAAGGTTTGAAAGGTTTTGAGATGATTGGGAAATGTTTTTCATATACCATCTTTTTATCTATAGATTGTCTCCTCTAGGGAGGGTCGTTGGCCTAAGTGGACCCTAGAGTAGTCACGGAGCACTAACTGAGAAGAGTCACCCCTGTGGGGTACCTCACTCTCAGGAAGGCATTATGGATTATAACCCCTAGGGAGGGTCATTGATCTGCGGGTCATTGACCTAGGTGGACCTTGGCGAGACTTGGGACTTGAGACCCCGAGTAGCATGTGTAGCTTTGGAAACCATGATAGTACTGATTGTGACATCAGAGATGTCAGGTATTAAGGATGTCGATGATTAGTTATATGGTATTTGGTAAACATGATTTATTGGATTTATGAAATGGTATTTCTGTGCTTACAGATTTGTATTCATGGATTTGGACAGTGGCCCACTTGGATCTGGATTTACGGAATTTGGTATTTTTTTGATTTTGGGCTGAGTTCCCACATATGTTCGGATTTACGGTTTTGGGCTAAGACTCTAATGATTTATTTAAGTAAATGGTTTGATTACTGGTTTTCGAATGCATGCATGCTTTTTAGTGAAAGGCATAAATGTCTTCTTATGAAATGTGTTTTACTAAACTATTGATTTTCGTCCACTCATAACTTTTGTTGTTTTTAATGTCCTTCAGGTTTATCACGTATGCGGGCTGTAGCAGAGACCGAGACATCACACTCCTCCTCTGATCCTGGTGCGCTCTAGAAGCCCCAGTCGGTCTGAGGTTTTTAGTTATCCCTTGTTTAACACTTCGTGTCAGATGGGAGCATGGCACATCCTGCGATAATTCCGGGGGATTTGGGATGGGTTGTGTCATAACATATAAATTAATCAACTTGACATATATATAAAATAGCCCATTTACTGCATTATCAAAATTTTTACTGTGTTCTTTCTATGATTTTGTTTTTAAAATTTTCTAATACTGTTTATATGTGATGACCCGAAAATTTGAACGAGAAAATTTTAAGAATTTGAAACGGAAATGACGTTTTTACCTCTAATTCAATTGGTCAAAAGTTGATTTTTTGACCGAGATATGTTTTGGACTTTCCATAATAACCGTTTGTGTATGTCTCGAAGTTATGAGTTCATAGACAGGTGGCATGTTGAAATCGGAGCTCGAACGTGACCGTTTACGGGTCTAAAATGGCCAGGAGCATTTTGGTAATTATGCAAGGAAATGGCAAAATGATCTTTTTCATGATTTTGCTAAGTCACTATGTTTTTAGAAATGTGACATCTGTCACCATAGTAATGGGATTGTTGTCATACCACGTGGGGATTATCTGTGATGTGTGTGCTGAGTGTGTTCAATGTGAGATTACTGGATGTGTTGTGTGGTGTTCAAATAACCAACAGTGTGGGGTGTGTTCGAACAACACCCAGGATGTAACGACCCGTCCCGGGAGTCGGGATTAGCGAAGTGATTAGTAACGGATTAGTTAGCTTAATCGGTGTTTAGTTGGTTACTTTGGACGTTTTGGCGTAGAATGACGATTTTGCCCCTGGTTTGGGCAAAATGTTGACTTTTAGTTCGGGCGGTCAATTGGGCATTGACCGATGATAGTGACGTAGTTCGGTACGTCACGAGTCCGTAGACAGGTGGCACGCCCAATTCCGACATCCGAGGAGGATGTTATGATGTTCGGAAGGCTGGGGGCACTTTTGTAATTTGGTTAAAAGAGGGCAATAGTTGACTTTTCGCACGACAGGGTTTTTACACGTAGACCGAGGACCATTAGTAGATCTCATCGTCCTGAGTACAACGATAGGCGGCATGCCTTCATCGGACGTCGGACAAGTGAGATATGGGTCTAGAACGACGAAGGGTAAAATTGTAAATTGGACTCACAAGGGTATTCTGGTCTTTTTGTGCCTTGGGAATTGGGCCAATCTGATAAGGCCAAGTGTGGCAGTGCTAATTGGATATTTTGGGTTTGGACCACAGGATGTTGGACACGTGGGGATTGTCTAGTGGGTTCTACAAGGTTGCACGGTGAAATTAAATGGGTGTGAGTCGTCCTTCAGAGAAACAGAGACTGAGTTTGAGATGAGAGATTGATCGAATTGCAGGGGGGTATGTGTGTGTGTTTTGGTGATCGAGTGAGTGTGAGTAGAGAGAAGTGAGAGGCTGGTAAGTGATTGGGCTGATTTTGAAGTGTGTAGGGTGTGTGTGAAGGGAGGAAAAACCAGGGGACACAGAACCGAGAACCACCGTGCACGGCTGTGCACCTCCATCGATCAACCGTTGGAATTGAACCCATGGTGGTGTCGAGAGACCTGAGGGGAGTCGAGTAGACCCAGCGGAGCTCACGATGGAGAGCAGGACACAGGTAATTTCTTAAATTTCTCTGTATGCTCTGTTTTTCCGTTTTGATTCAAATGTAGAGTCGTGGAGTTTGACGTCGAGTCAAAGTGTTCTGTGAGTTCGAATAGACTTAGGAAGTCCCTAGGAACCCTTAGGTTGTGAAGCCGTGACGGGGGGATGCACGGGTGGCCGGAAACTGAAATAGGGGTTTTGGACGGGTTTTAGTTCGAGTTTGGGAGATGAGATTTAGGCAGTGTTGTCGTGTTTTGAGTAGGGGAATAGATTGCTTAGAGTAGGACGAAGCTTCTGGCTTTGGAAGGAACAAAAATGGACGGAGGAAGACGGAGAACCGGTCACGCCGGTTCAGACCGGGTGACTGTCGAAGAAGATGATGAACAGTAACCCTGTGCAGGCACGTGAGGCCCACGCGCAGCCACTTTGGGCAGCGCGTGGGGGCTGTTCTGGGGAACCTTCCAACATAGCTTTTGGTCTAATCGTTGTAACGAATCTGTTGGGACAAGTTTCGAGACAATCGGACACCGGATCAGGTTAGTTCTAAGTGGTCGAAGGTTTAGGGTTATGTTTAATTACGTTTAGGATTCAGGGAAATTGGGGAAAATTAGGAGAAGCTTAGTTGGCGTGTTAGTGACTCGTTTGGTGACTTGTGACAGGATAGGGAATCCCTGAGGCGACCGAGGAACGTACGGAACGTACCGGACGCGAGTGACGTGCTCGGTAAATGTGAGTGGACTTCTTCCTTATAACTGAGCATGCATAACTGCTTTTAATTACTTGTTTTATGGTTTTCATTATGATTTCATGATACTTTATACCTGTTTTATGAAATGGCACGATTTTCGAGGAAATTACGTATTTCATCACGTTTTTCGAGAAATACTGTGAGTATGATTTTGATGCTATGCTTTTGGATTTCAATCGATAACTAGTTTTCAATGAGTATAACTGGATTTTGAGACATGATTTGATGATTAAGGGTTTTCGGTTTTAGAATCGGATTTCGGAAAGCGAGATTTGGTTTTAAAGTTGAAAAGTGGATTTCCAGATTTGGGTTCGGAATGATGGTTCTGGATGCCGGAATGGCTTCGGACCAGTGGTTTCGGATTTGGGTTTGGATATGGATTTCGAAATGGTTTTCAAATGGTTTTGGATTGGATTTTCTGGATCTGGTTAT